>UESW01004063.1:0-203537 GCA_900491605.1 Calamus simplicifolius | reverse complement strand
GGCTCTTTCCACATTCTCACAACCTCCGTATTTTTAGATGGAAGGCTAGAACTAGCACCCACAGCTGCTACCACAGCCTGAGTAATCATGCCTACCAACTCTGACATACTAGGCCCCTGAGTCTGTACTCGAGATGGGTCTACTGGCACAGGGGTAATAGACTGTGAAGAAGACTCTGGCATCTGCTCTGAAGACGCCCTCACTCTAGCCTCATTAGATACTGGCTCGGTGGAATCACTAGAAGCCATTCTATCAATTGACTTCTTCTAACTGACCTTTTGAGTCTACTTTGACCTTTGCTTCTATCCCTGCCTGAAGATTGCTCTGTCTCTCTAGATGCCTTTGTAGTAATCGTCCTACAAAACATTATTCATTACATCAGTTTCATCATTCAATAGCTATAATCATAAACATTCAATCATCCTAGACTCATACTCATACTTATTCCCCTAGGACCTAATAACCTAGGGCTCTGATACCAAAACTTGTCAGCTCCCCCTCCTCTCTGGGGCCACCGACAGCACACCTGCACACTGGTGGTAATCGGATAGAGTTTTACTAGTCTTTATGTAGCGCTCCATAAAGAGCTAGAGAACCCAAACTAATTATCATAAGTGGCAGACACACGAAAACACATCCTGTTAAAAACTTTTCATTTTCATCTCAATTATATACACAAATCACTCAATCAACACTAAGCATCAACCTGCTCAGATAATATTTTTCATGACATTCCTCAGGCAGTTTACAAGATCACATTCACAATCGACATCAAAATCCTAAGTGCACACATCATGCTCATAATTTTCTCCAAAACATAAGTCTCGTATTCATATCCAAAAAGGTCTAAAACATCATTACATCTCACTGTACACATACACATATACAAAATACAAATATCAAACCACACTCTCTCAATATACAAGGCTAGCATTTATACACTCTTGCATCCAAGCAAGCTTCACCAGCTAAGGGTTCTGTCCTGTTTATCTTGTGATCCTGGCAGAAATACTCACTGATCTGAAAGAACATTTAAATCATAGAGGGATGAGACCTAAGTCCCAGTGACTGGATAACCATCTAACTATGGAGAAATAGAGAACCATAACCTCTTATTTTCAATCGTATGCTGATACTATTTAGCTTGTACAACTCAAAGTACATTTTTAACATGATATCAGATAAAATAAAATGTAGCTTATTCTTCAAATAACATATCAGTACTGTAATACTCTATAATAACTTTTCACTGAAAGATAACTCATTAAGATAAAAATCCATGCATTACAATATGAAGATATGCATTCTTTATCTACAACCCAGACTCCCATCGGGATCTGCTTGCCCACTGGCATCTCAAGTAAGCTCTCCCTCTCGGGATAACTATTTGGCCCATTGGCCCTTTTTATATCACAACATATGCTTTTAGATCTCATGATGCTGGGCTGTATGTGTAATGCCTCTGAGGTACCACCCTACAGTCGCCCTCCCGTAGGTGTACTCTCATCGGGTGCGTGACTAGCAACAGGATCCCCGCACAAATAGCACCCCTTACCCGTGCGGTTCACCTGGCAAAGTGCTTTGTTCCTTAACCCTGAAACCTCGGGTTTTCTCTCTGCCCCCACGGGCTATATATAGTAATCAGCTCCAATGAGCTATGATTCATGCCCCCACGGGCTGCTCACAACCAGCCCCACTGGTCTGGTTAAGCATGCACTCATCCCTGATTCTGGGGTTCATCGTACGATTGTTCGCAAGGAGGTGCCGGCTCGATAGTAGTGTGCAATGCTCATGCTACAGTACAGTCTAAAGGGTGATCAGCCCCTAGCTGCCTGATGCTCAGTATGATACATACATCATTTGTAAAGCTTTATCATGCAAATATGCCATGTATACATTAAAAATTCCCTCATCGAAACTCATGCTTATGTGTTTATGCTCAAAACTCATGCTCGAAACTCATGCTTATTTCTTTATGCTTAAAACTCATGCTCAAAACTTATTTATCAGAATATCATATACTAGGTTCTCATTTCTCATATTTAAAACATACATAATATTCTGCTAAACATAACATACCATAACTAGGTATTAATCTCATTATACTAGCTCAAATTAACTTCTTATTGCTAGATGAGAAACCCACTCACCTTAGTAGGTTACTCCTCGATTGGTACTCAACTCTGGTATTCTGGCTCCCTGGAATAACCCTCTTGACCTACGTCAACATACAGATACGATAGCTATTAGGATTACCTCCACACGAGGTTTTCCCACGAACCATGCATGCATACATGATCTATCCCCTAATATCTCATTATTTTCTTCCATCCTTTCTCTACTCAAGATTACTTCTACTATTACCTCAAAATACAATAATCTAAGAAAATCTAAAGTCATGCAAGATTTAGGGAAGCTATAGCTTACCTGGAGTCGAGCACAAACCCCAAGCTTCCCTTTCCTTTTCTCTTTCTTCCTCCTTTTTCTTCTTCTTCTTCTTCCTCTTCCTCTCTTTTCTCCTCTTCTTTCTCTCTTTCTTTCTTTCTTTCTTTTCTCTGGCTGAACCCACATTTCCCTTTTTCTCTAATGACTTGGGGACCAAGTCATTGGAAACTTAAGGGTTAAGGCATGCCAAATTCTCCTTTTGCCCTCAAACACTCTTAACGCGCGCTTTTTGGAAAACACGTGGCTCACTTATAACCATGATATTTTACCCTTAGATTTTCTTTCCCAAGTTGCCCTTAACACAATTAGCAATTGACATCGGAGCCTTTTCCCATTTTGCCCCTGATATAGCATTTTTTTAATTGATTTATAGCCCAGATTATCATTTTTTACTTAAATTGATACTTTTATGTAATATTTCTAAGAAAAGACTTTACCAGCTTGAAGAACTCGATTTTAGAAATCCAACGGTTCAAACGGCATCCAAATCGGACTTGAAATGGATTAAATATAAAATTCTCAAGATTTAACTCAGAAAAACCGGCCGTCTTGAAGTCGGCTCGAACAGATTTGGAGTCGGCTCCAGCAGAAATAGGGGTCGACTCCAGAAAAGTAGGGGTCGACTCCAAAGCGTACCGAAAGTTTAAAACCATGCCAGAGTCGACTTCACTCCAATTAGGATCGACTCCAACCACTAAAAACATCATTTTAGGATAAAACTCAAACTAAACTTGATTTTTCTTGTGATTTAAACCCATTAAAACTTAAGTCTCTCAATTTCTTAAATCAAACTCATTAACATTCAGAAATATACTTATTTACTCCAAAATTTCTTCTCTTTATATTTATCAAAAGGCCAACTCACCCACATTTCACTGAAACTTTCTGACTTTCATTTCAAATGAAAATGCCATAAATTACAAGGTTTTCAGGATGTTACAATTTTACTACTTCTTTCTTAACAACATCCCTCATGTTCGGATTTAGCCTTCATTACATGTCTTTATGTGGTTTGGCTTCAATTTCACTATGAATGTGGTGCATGCAAACGGAAGGATCAATTCCCTTATGATCAGCTATTGTCCATCCAATTGCCTCTTTATGTTCTTTAAGTACATCTACCAATTTATCTTCTTGCTTAGAGGTTAGGGTAGATGCAATGATTACTGGAAGGGTGTCATTGGGTCCAAGGAATGAATATTTTAAGTCATCTGGAAGAGGTTTCAACTATAGTTGGGGTGGTTCTTCCAAGGATGATATTAAAGGACTTGGTTTAGTTGGAAGTGGTTCATACTTTATAGTCCAAGGAGGGAAGGTGTCAAACTTAGGTGGTTCTAATAACATGTTTATCTCTTTGGTGTACTCATCAATAGCAAAGTCATCTATTCCAAAATGTGTAAGACATGTTTGTAAAGGATCAGAATCAATCAAACTTTGGAATTTCTTATCTACTACTTCCTCTATCATGCTTACTTCATTTAAATCATACACAGGTGGTCCTTGGGAAGCATTAAAAATATTTAATCTCATCTTCTTGTTTCCAAAAGATACATCCATCACACCTGTTCTACAATTTATACATGCATTAGCGGTAGCTAGAAAAGGTCGTCCAAGGATGATGGGAATTTGGTTAGGATTTCCACTAGATTCCATATCTAACACAAGGAAGTCGACAGGAAAATAGAATTCATCCATCTTTACTAATACATCTTCCAATATTCCACGAGGTTCTTTGACTGATCTATCTGCCAATTGTAGTGTTATCGTAGAGGGTTTCAACTCTCCAAATCTGAATAATTCATACACTGAACTTGGGAGAAGGTTCATACTCGCACCCAAATATAGTAATGCTTTCTTGATTGTGAAGTTCCTTATGACACATGATATAATCGGGGTACCAAGATCTTTTAGTTTGGGTGGGGTTATTTGCTGAACAACTGAGCTGACTTGCTCAGTCAAGTGGATCTTTTTTGGTATTTGTGTCTTGGCTTTCCATTTTTGTGTGCATAGATCCTTCAAAAATTTGGCATAAGCCAGAACTTGCTTGATAGCATCGAGAAGAGGTAAGTTTATTTGGACTTGCTTAAATAACTCAAGCATCTCATTCATCTTTAATTTCTTCTTATCTGAAGAAGAAGAAGATTCTAAAGCACTAGGGAATGGGGCTTTAGGTGTGATTGCTTAATCATTGAATTCTTTTCTTCTTCATTTCTTCTCTTTTCTGGTTTAGCCACTTCTAATTTCTGGGTTGGTTCAGGTGGGTTCAATGCTTTTCCACTTCTGAGAGTCATAACTGATTTAGCATGTTCTAAGAATTTGTCAGGACTATTGGAACCTTCAGCCATGAATTGTCCTTTCGGGTTATCGATAGGCTGACTAGGTAACTTACCCTCCTCCCTTCTACTGAATGCTGTGGCCAATTGACCTATCTGAGTTTCTAGTTTTGCAATAGATTGTGTGTGGGAGTGAAGGATTTGAGTATTCATTTCTAGCCCTTTCAATGCTTGTAACACTTTGTCTTCAAAAGTAGGATGATTATTCGATGGAGGTTGTGGGATGTTTGGGTATTGTGAATATGACATGCTTTTAAAATTGGTTTCTTGATAATTAGGTCTAATCGATGAATTGGCTACAGGTTGAGGTTTCCAAGAAAAATTTGGATGATTTCACCAGCCAGGATTGTAAGTATTTGCAAATGGATCATTTCCTGTTCTAGGAGCTAATCGGGTTTGGGCTTGGTGGGCTTGCTCTTGAACAAGTTCAGGAAATTGGTATGCAGTTGGACATTCACCTATAGAATGGGTTGGACTCGAACAAATTATGCAGACCTCATGTAATTGAGTAGATGGGGAAGAGATGTTTTCAACTTGTAGAATTCGGTCAAGTTTATGGGATAATTCATCTATCTTAGTATAGATATATGTATAATGACCTATTTCATATATTCCACCTCTTTTAGGTCCTATGGGAGGGTCTCGACGAGCAACTGACATGTGATGTAATGAATTCTCACTTAATGTCTCAAAGAGTTGCCAAGCTTTATGTTCATTTTTTAGCATAAATGTCCCACCACATGAAGCATCAACCATTTGCCGATGCTTTTCTGATAAACCATCATAAAAGCACTGAACCAGTTGTCATTTGGGTATAGCATGATGTGGACATTTTCTAATCAGTTCTTTGAATCTCTCCCATGTCTCATGAAACATTTCTTCATCTGTCTAGGAAAAACTTGTTATTGCTTTTCTAATTTGATTCATTTTTTCTATAGGAAAATATTTCTTAAGAAATTCTCTCTGAAGATGATCCCAAGTTGAAATTATAACAGTGTCTAATGAATTTAACCAATACTTGGCTTTATCTTTTAGGGAAAAAGGGAATAGCTTAAGCCTAAGTGCATCATCAGAAAAATTTTGAATCTTGACGGTTGAGCAAATTTCCAAGAATTCATCTAAGTGTTTGTAGGGATCCTCATTTGTAAATCCATAGAAAGATGGTAACATTTGGATTACACTTGACTTAATTTCATATTGGACAGCCTCTACTGGAGGCACTTGAATGCAGGGAGAGTAGGTATACCTTGAAGGAGTGAAATACTCTTTTAACTACCATGGTTGATTATTTTTGTTATTAGGATCCATAATTCTGAGTCTGTTTGCTCTAATAGTTCTTTCTATCTCAGGATCTAAGGGTATAAGGTTAGGTTGCAACGATCGGCGACCAAGCATACACCCTACCAATGACTCTAAAGCAAACAATAATTCAGTTTTATTATTATTTTTTAATAGAAGAAAAAGAGGAAAATTCTAAAGAAAATATCCTAAAAATTCCTAGAACTATGAGGAATGAATAATTTAATTAGGGTTTAATAATTCTTAGCAATCAAGTTAGCAAAGATTAGACTCTCTATTCTAGGTTTACCCTAGATCTAGACAGCTCCTAACTTCCAAGACCGCCTTGTCCTATTGAGCTTGAAGTCCTTAGGGGCTGATGTCTAATTAATTTTAGAGTTAAAGGTTTGGGTTAATGTAGAATGAAGGATGTAGTTTGTGGGCTAAGGAAGGGTGATAAAATCCTCACCTTATCTTGATTAGGGGTTTGTGACCTTAAAGTTAATTATGATAATGCTATGCAACAAACAGATGTCCAACTCTTGAAATTATCAAACAAAATTAATCTAATTATTTATTATTTATTTTTTTTTCTTTAGATTTTTGTGATTAGGTTTCTAATTTCCTAATAAATTATGAGATGTCAATGGGAGAATTTTAAGTTTTTTTAAGGTAAATTAATTAAAAGGAAAATTTGATTAGGTTAAAAGTGGATTTGTAACAAGAAGGAAAGTAATAATTTTTTTTATGTATGTTAAAAAGAAAATAAGCAATTCTAATAATTAAGGAAATAAATAAAGAGACAATAACTATTCAAAAATTAAGAGAAAATTAATCTAATTTTTTTATATTTTTATATTTTTAATTTTTATTAATTTTTTTTAAAATAACACACTTAAGTCCTCGGCAACGGCGCCAAAAATCTGATGCGTGTCATAGCGCAACGATTAAAACACCTTAATTTCACTATTAGAATAGCGAGAGTAAGGGATCGATTCCACATGGACTTTAGCGATTATCTTGAAATAAATTTATAAATTTAACTAAATAGATAACTAAGTAGATAATTAGTAGTGCAAAATAATAAGATATGGTCTATCTTATAAGAGCACGGCTCGTACCCGTAGATCACCGCCCGTCCCTTTTAAGAATATATCAGTCTAAATTATTTTTTACTTAAATAGAATTTAATAACAATTAAATATGCATATAGCTTTATTTCAATAACATCATAGAAGAGTTTTATTTGCTAACATTAAGAAGGCAACAAATTGCAATAAATTTGAACCAAACCGGGCCCTCCGCTGCATACGCCTCCAAGCCACGGACTCTTCCTGGGAATAGAGCAATCCATGGATGCAGGACGCAGAACAAAGCCTCCGAATCCACGCCCTCTGGCCAATCCTCCAAGAAGCACCTCCACGGACGACTGAGCAGAGTCACCAGACGGGGGCAACTAGGAATAGAACAGCCTCCACGGACTTCTCTCCAATCGCCTGGAACAAAGCTTCCTCACGGACTGGACATCACCTTCTCACGGTATGAAACAGAGCACCTTCTCACGGTATGAGCGGATGCAGATCCTCGGACGGGCACCGCACGAGAGCTCTCTCCCTCCAACAAAGCCTCCTTGCTGCTATTTATAGAAAGAAATCGGATGCGGTGCAGACATGGAGAAGCAACAGGATTCTGTTGCCAAAACAGAGACGACACAGAGGCAACGAGCGGCGGGAGAAAAATCCTGGGAAAATCATGGATAAAATCAAAATTCCTTCTAAATGAATTTAATTCTTCCAATTTGATAACTTCCTATCCAATTTATTCCTTAATTGGTGGAGGAAAAGATTTGAATTTAAATCGGTGAAGAATCATGCAAAAATAAGGAAGTCTGGCTGAGAAGACGATGAAGTCGGCACTTGGTTTGCCGACTTCGCTTTAAAATGCATGCTGAAACGGATAAATCAATGTAAAATCAATTTCAGCTCATCTTAAATCTGATTTGAGTAACGTTGTATCATTAATTTCCTAAAATCGAGCTCTTTAAGTTGATAAGATTTTTACTAAAATATTATAAAATATTAAAATATTAAATAATAATAGGTACGTTAAATTATTAATTAATAGGTTTAATAATAATTATTTATGCGTTTATCAGAAGATTAGTTCCAGTTCTGGCATTAGGAGTTCTTGAAATAGTTTTTAATAGAAATGTCATTATACTAAATGATTGTCATTTTTGCCCAACGTTCTTATTGAACGTAATTTCTGTAGGCCTTCTGGCCAAAAGTCATTATGAAATTTCAATAAAAGGATGTTACTTTGAATATCATTATGAATGGAGTCACTGTAATGACTGGGCATTTATCTAATGGCATTTATATATTATCACAGCCTGTGAATGTAGTGTACAAATCAAGTAAGCGCCCTAGAACAACTGATGTCACAGACATTTATCTTTGGCACCATCGGCTGGGTCATATCAATAAGAACAGATTAAACAGGTTAACTCAGGAGGGCATCCTTCGAGTTGATGATTGTGAATCATTAACTACCTGTGAATCGTCTTCTTGGTAAAATGACCAAGTCATCTTTTACTGGAAAAGGTGAAAGAGCCAAAGAGCTATTGGGTCTAGTACATACTGATGCCAATGAGCACTTGTGCCAAAGGTGGATATTACTACTTCATTACTTTTACAGATGACCTTTCTAGGTTCGGTTATGTCTATCTTATGAGATAAATCTGAAGTCGTTTGAAATGTTCAAACTATATCATAAAGAAGTAGAAAAACAAACAGGAAAATGTATTAAGACCCTTCGATCAGATCGAGGAGGCGAATACCTTTCCAATGACTTTGTGACATATTTAAGAGAGAATGAGATTCTCTCCCAATGGACTCCTCCAGGAACACCGCAGCATAACGGTGTGTCGGAAAGAAGGAATCGAACTCTGTTAGACATGGTTCGGTCCATGATGGGTTTTGCAAGCTTGCCAATATCATTTTGGGGATATGCATTAGAATCAGCTTGTCATATTCTTAATAAGGTTCCAAGTAAGTCTGTTTCTAAAACTCCACATGAGATGTGGTATGGACATAAACCGGTTATCACCTATCTGAGAGTCTGGGGGTGTCCAGCTTATGTGAAACGTGCAAAATCAGACAAACTTGAACCCAAATCTGACAAATATTTTTTATCGGCTATCCGAAAGAAACCAAAGGATATTACTTCTACAATACTGAAGAACAAAAGTTGTTCATTAGTAATAGAGCAGTTTTTCTTGAAAAGGAGTTCCTTAGTGAAGGAACAAATAGCTCTAATGTTGAACTTGAGGAAGTTCATCAAGTAGAAGGAACAACACAAACCAGTGAACCCTTAGAATCTGAGTTGATTAGATCAAACTCAAAACCCATTTTAGATGCACCATTAAGGCGATCTGGTAGAGTACCACATCAACCGGACAGATACTTAGGTTTCTTGGTCCAGAACAATGATCCTGTTGAACTCGATGAGAACAACGAGGATCCGATCACCTATATGGATGCTATGCAAAGGACTGACTCTAATAATGGCTTGATGCCATGAAATCCGAACTTGATTCCATGAAGGACAATAATGTATGGACATTAGTTGACCCACCCGAAGGGATAAAACCCATAGGGTGTAAGTGGGTTTTCAAGAGGAAAAGAGGCGCAGACGGAAAGGTAGAGACCTATAAAGCACGTCTGGTTGCCAAGGGGTATCGTCAACGTTATGGTATTGACTATGACGAAACGTTTTCTCCTGTGGCAATGCTGAAATCCATTCGGATTATGCTAGCTATAGCAGCACACTTCAATTATGAGATTTGGCAGATGGATGTTAAAATTGCTTTTCTAAATGGTGATTTAGAAGAATAGGTGTATATGATACAGCCTGAAGGTTTTATATCTGAAGACGAGTCTAAAGTGTGCAGGCTACAGAAGTCCATTTATGGACTTAAGCAAGCATCTAGGAGTTGGAACATACGATTTGATAAAGTGATCAAATCTTATGGCTTTATTAAGAATAAAGAAGAACCTTGCATTTATAAATGGGCTAACAGTTCCGTTATTGTATTTCTTGTATTATATGTGGATGATATTCTCTTAATCGGGAATGATATCCCTGCATTACAAGGAATAAAGACATGGTTATCATCATAATTCTCCATGAAAGATCTGGGAGAAGCATCCTACATCCTAGGGATGAAGACTATAGAGATAGATCTAAGAGGATGCTTGGTCTATCCCAATCTACGTACATTGACACAGTGCTAAAGAGGTTTAGCATGGAGAATTTCAAGAAAGGCTATCTTCTGATAGGCCATGGAATTTATCTTTCTAAGAAGGATTGTCCGACAACTCCTAATGAAAGAGAACGTATGAGTCGAATTCCATATGCTTCGGTAGTAGGATCGATTATGTACACCATGACATGTACAAGACCAGATGTGGCATACTCACTAGGAGTAGTGAGTAGATACCAATCTGATCCAGGAGAAAAATACTAGCAAGTTGTTAAGACAATCCTTAGGTATTTGAGAAATACTAAGGACCAGTGGTTAGTCTATGGAGAGTCTGATTTGAAACTTGTTGGATATACTGATTTCAGTTTTCAACCAGATCATGATGATAGCAAAATTTGTTGACCCAATTATTGATTTTAATGATTAATAAAGGAATTGAGTATATTTACTGGATTACTAATAGATTTGATAAGTGTTTCAAGACTTAAAAATATTTGATCGATATAAAGGTATTAAGAAACGTATTTTGAATCAATTGCAAATCATAAGTTTCAAAGTTTCAGGACCTGGAGTCGACACCTAGGAATCCTGGAGCCAACCCCATGGCCAGTCAAATATTCTTCTGATTTTTGATACGGTCCGGAGCCGACACCTAGAGTTTCGAAGCCGACACCCAGAGTTTCGGAGTCGACACTTACAGTGTCTGGAGCCGACTCCAATGCGGGGACAGAACGCTTGTTTTTTTAGCATCTTGGAGCCGACACACACAGTCTTTTGGAGCCGACACCTGACGATGGCGAGCCGACACCTAACTTTTTCAGAGCCGACTCCTCGATGAACTCAGAACTTTCTATTTTTGGATAAACGACTTGGAGCCGACACCTGAAAAGTTGGAGCCGACTCCAACCTGTTTGGAACAAAATTTTAAAATGCCAGATCAGCTCTAACTGTAATATTTTCTTTTTACCTAACTTCTAATGGATATATTTTATTTCCAGGTACACTCCAACGGCTAGTTTCTTCCCAAAAATAGATTAAACAAAATCTATAAAAGGGGGAAGTGCGTTCGTTTGAAAATATAGAAAAAGAGGAAATAACGAAAAATAGAGAGAATATTCAAATCAAAAATTTGAGAAGTCTTGAGCCTAAAATCCAAGAGAAAAGTATTCAAACTCAAATCCTTCCACTTCAAAAAGCTCAAAGAGGAATCCAAGGCATTCAAACTTGAAAAATCGGAAGATTCTCAAAAAGGAAGAAGAAGCTCTGTTTTTGAAGATTTTCCAACTTCTCATCTGCAACATTTGCAACGAATCAAAGCTGAGGCCTGATTCAACATCTCCAAAGAGAAGAGGAAAAGAAGAAAAGAAGAAAAGAAGAAATGTTCAAATTCAATCTACTTCAAACAGGCTTTTCTAACCCTATTCATTTATTTTTGAATATTTGCTCATTTGAGGAGCTTTGTATTATTGAAAAATACTATTCTTTCTTGTTTGTGCTAGTTCTATCAAGGGGATTGAACTAGTGGAGGTTGTATGCCTCGGGTCAAGCTAGATTAGCTTGAGGTTAGGGTTTTGTGCTGGTGAGCCCGAAAAACTGGCTGGGTTCGTTGTGATCCCTGGAAAACAACAAGTTCTGAGTTGTGATCTTGGAAAACAACTCGACTGTAATCAAGAGGATTATAGTGTGGACCCAAGTGAATCTTGGGAGTGGACGTAGGTGTTGGATACACCGAACCACTATAAAATCTTTATGTTTGTCGTGCTTCGATTATCTCTATCTCTATCTCCTTGTTTATGCTTCATATTCACATTGCATTTAATTTCATCTATCTCAAAGCCAATAGTTTTTAAAGAGTTAAAATTTTTAAAGAACCCAATTCACCCCCCCTCTTGGGTTGCCATCTGGGCCAACAATTGGTATCAGAGCTAGTGCTCATTGTTTATTTGATCACACGATCAAGAGCAAAAGATCCAAATGGCAGCTCAAGTTGGATCTTCATTTACTGAAGGTCATTCTACAAATAGACCTCCCTTGTTTAATGGTTCCAACTATTCATATTGGAAAGCAAGAATGAGGATATTCATTCAAGCTTCTGATTATGAATTATGGAGTGTTATAATTAATGGACCTAGCACACCCACACACATTGTTGATGGCTCTATTGTTCCTAAGCCCGAAAGGGATTGGAATGATAATGATAGGAAAATGGCTCAGCTCAATGCTAAGGCCATGAATGTCTTATATTGTTCCTTAGATGCAAACGAATTTAATCATATATCTACATGTAATTCTGCAAAAGAGATATGGGATAGATTAGAAGTTACCCATGAGGGTACAAACCAAGTTAAAGAATCTAAGATAAATATTCTTGTTCATAAATATGAATTATTTAGCATGGAGCAAACTGAAACTATAGCATGCATGTATACTAGATTCAACGATATTGTAAATGGTTTGAAAAGTCTAGGCAAGACCTATACTAACTCTGAACTTGTTCGCAAAATTCTTAGGTCACTACCAAGGACTTGGGAAGCAAAAGTGACAGCAATCCAAGAAGCCAAGGACCTCAACACTTTACCCTTGGAGGAGCTACTTGGATCTCTAATGACCCATGAGCTAACCATGAAGCAGCACATAGAGGAAGATGTTAAGAAGAAAAAGACTATAGCTCTTAAGGCTGCAGAAAGTGAGGAGAGCTGCAGTGATAATGATGATGATGATGATGAGACAGCTCTTCTAGCTAGGAAGTTCAAAAAATTCATGAGAAGAAAGAGACCCTTCCACAAGAAGAAATCAGGAATTAAAATGGAAGGAGAAAAAGAAAAAGAAAAGGACAAGGACAAAGAGAAAGAACCCTTGATATGCTATGAGTGTAAAAAATTGAGGCACTTCAGATACGATTTTTCTCAATTGAAGAAGACTTACAAGAAGAAGAAGAAAGCATATATTACAACCTGGAGTGACAGCGATGAATCCTCTTCAGAGGAAGAACAAAAAGAAGTTGCAAATATTTGCTTTATGGCAAACGACGACAACGAGGTAAGTTCCGAAAACCCTAGTGATGAGTTTGCATTTGATGAATTATTTGAAGCCTTTAATGAACTAGTAGACGATTTTAAAGTTTTGAAAAAGAAATATAAATCTTTGAAAAATGATAATTCAATTCTAATTAAAGAAAAATATAATCTTACTAATGAGACTAAGATGCTGAAATCTGAAAAAAAAAATTTGACAAAAGAAAAAGAATCAATTTTCAACGAAAATGATAAATTAAAGAAGGAAGTTGATAAATATAAGAATATTGTTGATAAATTCACTTATAGTTCTGAAAAACTTAATTTATTATTGAGTAATCAAAGAGCTATATTTGATAAGGCTGAATTAGGATATAGACCTAACATAAAACAAAAATTTATCAAAAACTTTTTTAGAAAAGAACAAAATAGAGATAATGTTACATGTCATTATTGTAACAAGAAAGGCCATAAATCCTATGAATGTGATGCAAGAAACAGTAACAAAAAATTAAGCAGTAAAAGCAAGAAAATTTGGGTTCCCAAAGGAACGATATTTTATGCTACTAACCATGAAGGACCCAAGAAGGCTTGGGTACCTAAATATAAGACTTAATTATTTTTGCAGAAGTGTCTTGCGGCCAAAAGATCAAAGCAAAAGTGGTATCTCGATAGTGGCTGCTCAAGACACATGACGGGTGACAAGGATCAATTCATCACCCTTGAGAGCAAAAGAGGAGTTGTTACGTTTGGTGACAATAGCAAAGGCCAAATCATGGGGTTTGGTAATATTCAAATAACTCCCTCCACATATATCGAAAATGTTTTATATGTCAATGGTTTAAAACATAATCTTATAAGTATTAGTCAATTATGTGATAAAGGTTTTAAAGTATCATTTGAAGCATCTGTCTGCACCATTTCTAATCCCATTGATAATAGCATTGTTTTTGTTGGAAATAGAAATGACAATGTATACTTGATTGATTTAGACAATTTGTCTACTAGTAATCATTGCTTAGTTGCTAATAATGCTAATATGAATGAGATTGGTTGGTTATGGCATCGTAGATTAGGTCATGCAAGCACACACCTAATTTCAAAATTAATAAGAATGGATTTAGTAAAGGACTTCCACAACTAGACTTTGAAAATAACAAAATTTGCGATGCATGTCAATTTGAAAATAAACTAGAAATTCTTTTAAAACCAAAAATATTGTTTCCACTTCTAGGCTACTTGAACTACTTCACATGGATCTTTTTGGACCTACTAGAACCACAAGTCTAGAGGAAAGAAATATGGTCTTGTGATTGTAGATGATTATTTTAGATACACTTGGGTACTATTTTTAGCTCATAAGGATGAGACCTTTCCATTATTTTTGAAATTCTTCAAGAAGGTCACAAATGAGAAAAACAACACCATAGTATCTCTAAGAAGTGATCATGGCACTGAATTTAAAAATCATTTATTTAAAAACTTTTGCATAGAAAATGGCATTCATCATAATTTTTCAGCACCCAGAACACCACAACAAAATGGAGTAGTTGAAAGAAAAAATAGAACTTTAGAAGACATGGCCCGTACCATGCTATGTGAAAGCAACTTACCAAAATACTTTTGGGCAGAAGCTATAAACACGGCATGTTACATTCTTAATAGAGCTTTAATTAGGCCAATCATTAAGAAAACTCCTTATGAACTATGGAATAATAGAAAACCAAACATAAGTTACTTTCATGCATTTGGTTGTAAATGTTTCATTCATAATAATGGTAAAGATAATCTAGGAAAATTTGATGCAAAATCTGACGAAGGCATTTTCTTAGGATATTCAACATCTAGTAAAGCCTATAGAGTATTTAACAAGAGAAACTTAATTGTAAAAGAATCTATTCATATAATCTTTGATGAATCTTTAGCATCGAGTTCCAGAAAGATTGATGATGAGGAAGATACAAACATTTTAGAAAGAGACATTGAAAAATTGAATATAGATGTATCTTCGGATCATGAACAAGAAGCTAAAGATAATGATTCTCCTAGTGTTGATGTTGTTGATGCAAATCATAATGATATGGATCTTCCTAGAGATTGGAGATATGCCTATGATCATCCAAAAGAATTAATTATAGGTGATCCATCTCAAGGAGTAAGAACTAGATCATCAATGAGAAACATCAATAATCATCTTGCATTTGTATCTCAAATTGAACCTAAAACTATTGAAGAAGCAGAAAAAGATAATAATTGGATGTTAGCTATGCAAGAAGAATTAAATCAATTTACTAGAAATAATGTTTGGACTCTTGTAGATAGACCTAAAGATCATTCTGTTATAGGATCAAAATGGGTATTTAGAAATAAATTAGACGAAAATGGCATAGTAATTAGAAACAAAGCTAGATTAGTTGCAAAAGGATATAATCAAGAAGAAGGAATTGATTTTGATGAAACTTTTGCACCTGTAGCTAGACTAGAAGCAATTAGATTACTACTTACATTTGCATATCATTTGCATATCAATTTATTTCAAATGGATGTTAAAAGTGCATTTTTAAATGGATTTATAAATGAGTAAGTTTTTGTTGAACAACCTTCTGGTTTTGAAGATCATGAATTTCCAAATCATGTTTTTAAATTGCACAAAGCACTATATGGTTTAAAACAAGCACCTAGAGCTTGGTATGAAAGATTAAGTAAATTTCTGATTGAAAATGATTTTATAAGAGGAAATGTTGATAAAACACTATTTTTGAAAAGAAAAGACAAGGATTTATTAGTAGTACAAATATATGTTGATGATATTGTATTCGGTGCTACTAACAATTTGTTATGTCAAGAATTTGCTAAGTTAATGCAGGGTGAGTTTGAAATGAGCATGATGGAAGAACTCAACTTCTTCCTAGGAATTCAAATCAAGCAAAGCAAAGAAGGAATCTTCATCAATCAAGCCAAATACACAAAAGAACTTCTCAAGAAGTTTGGAATGGAGTCAATCAAACCACTTGGAACTCCTATGAGTCCTTCATGCAAACTGGACAAAGATGAAGATGGTAAGAAAGTAGATCAAAAATATTACAGAGGTATGATCGGATCTCTTCTTTACTTAACAGCTAGTAAACCAGATATCATGTTTGATGTATGTCTATGCGCTAGATTTCAATCTGAACCTAAGGAATCTCACTTAATTGCTGTAAAAAGAATTTTAAGATATTTAAGTGGAACTAAAAATGTAGGTTTATGGTATTCTAGAGACTCAACATTAAACTTGATTGCATATTCTGACTATGACTATGCTGGATGTAAATTAGATAGAAAAAGCACAAGTGGAGCATGTCAATTCTTAGGAAGTAACTTAATCTCTTGGTTTAGCAAAAAGCAAAATTTGGTTGCATTATCTACTGCTGAAGCAGAATATGTTGCAGCTGGAAGTTGCTGTGCTCAAATCCTTTGGATTAAGAGACAACTTGAAGATTATGGCATAACACTTGATAAAACTCCAATTAGATGTGATAACACAAGTGCAATAAATTTGACTAAAAATCCAATTCAACATTCAAGAACAAAACACATTGAAATTAGATATCACTTTATAAGAGAACATGTAGCTAATAATGAAATTTGTCTTGAATATGTTAATACTGAAGAACAATTAGCTGATATATTTACAAAACCCTTGAGTGAAGAGAGATTTTGTTATCTTAGGGGTGAATTAGGGATATGTGACCCTTTGGATTGATTTTGAAACACTAAGGAATGACTATCTAGATTTCTATTAATTTCTTGATATTCCTTTCATAATTTTAAGGATAAATTATCTAGTCATCAAAGTAACTTGATTCTTCATACTCCAAAATTTTATCAAGATTTTATCGAATTTATTTTGATAAGTTTCAGATGTTTGAATCTCAATTATTTTTCTCTAAAACTGTCAGTGGAGCCGACACCTCAGAATGAGGAGTCGACACCTTGTCTGTGTCGCTCTCGGTCCCTGACCTTGGAGCCGACACCTGTATAAGTGGAGCCGACTCCAGTTTGAGCGCTGACTGTGTTAGCGATTTGGAGTCGACACCCGACTTTGCGGGAGTCGACACCTGGGCATCCCAAATCAATTTATTAGGGCAGAGTCGACACCTCGTCATTTTGTTTCTTCTCAAATCCTCTACCAAACTCTTCCAAAACTCTCTCAAAGCCTCCCCATCTCTAATTCCTCTCTACCCAAGCTTTCCTAAGGATCCAATGGCACCTAAGAGGAGAGGTTCGGTGATTGGAGTGTTTGTGGTGACCGGAAAACGCTCCGTGAGGTGATCCGTCCGCGAGCCGTCTCCAAGCGAGGATTCCTCCATCGCTTCGGACAATCCCAACTCTTCTTCCCCTCAGGTAGATACCCTAGCAGGGAGGGTAATAACTATGGGTAGAAAAGTTGACTTCGAGCTCTTTGATTCCGAAGGTTGCTCGATTGGAAGACAACTCAAAGAATTAGGCTAGGATAAAGTTTGTTCTCTTGATGTTCCTATATACCCAGCACTAGTAAAAGAATTTTACTTCAATTTATCGAGAGGTGATGGTGGTTTAGTGAGCTCTGTCAGAGGTAAACGGGTTCATCTTACTTTTTAAAAATTAAGAAACCTCCTAAGCATCCCCATTACCGGATTAGCAGCCGATATGCACAGTGAGAGATCAGTAGCTCTGTCGAGGATGTTAGGGAGAGAGGTTATAGAATTTAAAGAGATTAGGGCTAACCAATTGCCCTTGGAATTAAGATTACTTCATAACATTTGCAGTAGGATTTTGTTCCCCAAAACCAGTTGTTTTGAGTATGTCTCTGAGCGGGACATTGTTGTGATGGACAATATATTGACCGGTCAACCTATTAATTTAGCTGCTATAATGATATTCTATATGGCCGAGGCCGGAGGGAAAAGAAGGTCGTCCTTACCTTACGACATGATTCTGACTATGGTATTCAGGAGCCAAGGAGTAGTGATTCTAGAGAATGAACCATCCAAGAATCTCAGGCACACCGATTACTACAGTCTGGCCACTTTGCATAGGATGGGATTTGTAAAGGTGAACGGGCAATGGAAAGGAAAGGTAACTTGGATGAGAGAGCCCCTGAGCCTAGACTTTCTGAACCTTGTGAGGCTGGTCCATCTATGAGGGTTTCCTCTCCGCAGCCAAGGAGTCATGTTCCGGCCCCTGCACCTGCTCAAACTCTTGTTCAGCCATCTACTTCATCAGTTGGATTTTTAGTCCTTCAATTGGAGCAACTCAAAGACTTACTTGCTACTCAGAAGGATGAACTGAAGACTGAGTTTGATAATAAATTTATGAATCTTAAAGAAACTCTTTATTCCCTATATGATCGCATTAGCAAGATATAATCAACTCTTAGCTCTTCTGCTGAATCTTTAAGTAGTGATCTGAATAATATATTTGAAGATCTTAAAGATATCTGTGGAGATTCTGAGATCTATTCCAAGTGCAATGCAGAGCTTCAAGATAAAATCATGACTGCTTGCTCTTTTGTTGATAGAAGGTTGAAAGAATTTGTAGCCACTCAAAGTGATGGAATGAAAAAGATTTTGGATCATTTGACAAGAATCATTAGAAATAATTTGTAATTTTCATGTAATGAAGTCTAAGTTTTTTAGATATGTTGTTTGATAGATGAAATGAAAGTTTAAATGTTTGATGTAATGAAAGCACAGTTTCTTTTTGTAATACTTGACCTTTGATGAAATGAAATTATCTTTTGATCTATCAATTTTATCTTTTGACTTAACTTTTCTTTATCTTTTTGTTGATTACAAAAAAGGGGGAGAAAGTTATGTCGTATATGCATTTGAATGAAAGCTATGTCATATATGCATTGATTAGTATTTGATTGATTAGTATCAAATTAGTTTGAAAATACATAAATAAGCTTAAGTGAACATTGATATAAAAGTGAAAATTGATATAAATGAATCTTAACTATCAAATATGTATAGCAAAGGAAGAACAATTGATAATTTGAACTTCATAGGGGGAGCTACCTTATTCAGGGAGAGCCTACTTATGAAGATCACTTCCTTGAAAATTTTAAATTGAGAATACTATGCATATACTCAATGTTTTTATAATCATCAAAAAGGGGGAGATTGTTGACCCAATTATTGATTTTGATGATTAATAAAGGAATTGAGTATATTTACTTGATTACTAATAGATTTGATAAGTGTTTCAGGACTTAAAAATATTTGATCGATATAAAGGTATTAAGAAACGTGTTTTAAATCAATTGCAAATCATAAGTTTCAAAGTTTCAGGACCTGGAGTCGACACCTAGGAATCCTGGAGCCGACCCCATGGCCAGTCAAATATTCTTCTGATTTTTGATATGGTCCGGAGCCGACACCTAGAGTTTCGGAGCCGACACCCAGAGTTTTGGAGTCGACACTTACAGTGTCTGGAGCCGACTCCGG
Organism: Calamus simplicifolius; assembly: GCA_900491605.1. Taxonomy (NCBI): domain Eukaryota; kingdom Viridiplantae; phylum Streptophyta; class Magnoliopsida; order Arecales; family Arecaceae; genus Calamus; species Calamus simplicifolius. Next base: position 183,730 of record UESW01004063.1, on the reverse strand, counting down.
TGCGGGGATAGAACGCTTGTTTTTTTAGCATCTTGGAGCCGACACACACAGTCTTTTGGAGCCGACACACACAGTCTTTTGGAGCCGACACCAGACGATGGCGAGCCGACACCTAACTTTTTCGGAGCCGACTCCTTGACGAACTCAGAACTTTCTATTTTTGGATAAACGACTTGGAGCCGACACCTAAAAAGTTGAAGCCGACTCCAACCTGTCTGGGATGAAATTTTAAAATGCAAGATCAGCTCTAATGGTAATATTTTCTTTTTACCTAACTTCTAACGGATATATTTTGTTTTCAGGTACACTCCAACGGCTAGTTTCTTCCCAAAAACAGATTAAACGAAATCTATAAAAGGGGAAAGTGCGTTCGTTTGAAAATATAGAAAAAGAGGAAATAACGGAAAATAGAGAGAATATTCAAATCAAAAATCCGAGAAGTCTTGAGCCTGAAATCCAAGAGAAAAGTATTCAAACTCAAATCCTTCCACTCCAAAAAGCTCAAAGAGGAATCCAAGGCATTCAAACATAAAAAATTGAAGGATTCTCAAAAAGGAAGAAGAAGCTCTATTTTTGAAGATTTTCCAACTTCTCATCTGCAACATTTGCAACGAATCAAAGCTGAGGCCTGATTCAACATCTCCAAAGAGAAGAGGAAAAGAAGAAAAGCTCAAATTCAATCTACTTCAAATAGGCTTTTCTAACCCTATTCATTTATTTTTGAATATTTACTCATTTGAGGAGCTTTGTATTATTGAAAAATACTATTCTTTCTTGTTTGTGCTAGTTCTATCAAGGGGATTGAACTAGTGGAGGTTGTATACCTCGGGTCAAGCTAGATTAGCTTGAGTTTAGGGTTTTGTGCTGGTGAGCCCGAAAAACTGGCTGGGTTCGTTGTGATCCCTGGGAAACAACAAGTTCTGAGTTGTAATCATGGAAAACAACTCGACTGTAATCAAGAGGATTATAGTGTGGACCCAAGTGAATCTTGGGAGTGGACGTAGGTGTTGGATACACCGAACCACTATAAAATCTTTGTGTTTGTCGTGCTTCGATTATCTCTATCTCTATCTCCTTGTTTGTGCTTCATATTCACATTGCATTTAATTTCATCTATCTCAAAGCCAATAGTTTTTAAAGAGTTAAATTTTTTAAAGAACCCAATTCACCCCCCCCCTCTTGGGTTGCCATCTGAGCCAACAAAAGTGTATCGGGTTTTGTGTTTATCCTAAATGGTGGAGCTGTTTGCTGAAAAAGTTTCAAGCAATATACAGTGACAGATTCGATATGCGAGGCAAGTACATCGTTGCATCAGATGCTGCGAAAGAAGCTGTGTGGCTGCGAAAGTTCATCTCCGAGCTTGGAGTGGCACCTTCCATAGATGGATCAGTCCTATTTTACAGTGACAGTACTGGTGTCATAGCTCAAGCAAAGGAATCACGAGCACATCAGTGCACCAAGCACATACTGCGCCGGTTTCATCTTATTCGAGAGATTGTAGACTGAGGTGACATAAATCTTCAGAAGATTGACGGAAAGGAAAACCTAGGTGACCCATTTACTAAAGCACTCAGCATCAAGGAGTTTGATGACTATAAATTGAAGATGGGTATTAGATACTGTAATGAGTGGCTTTAGGCTAAGTGGGAGTTTGTTGGGAATTATATCCTAAAGCCAATCATTTGATGATTGTGCTAATATAAATTACATATAAATTGATATATTAATAAAAGTTATTTGGTAATTTATTCATTACAAGAACATCTTCTTTAAACTCATAATAGTAATGAAGCCCTCAGGATCTTTCTTCATGATAAAGGAGGATTTATCTTTGAAGGTCCTCAAAAAAGTTCGCGACCAAATGATATTCTATGATAGGGCCATAGTACTATCAATTATAGGACATTGTATATCATATTTGTTGGTTGTCCTCTTAACCAAGGAGTGTAGAGGCACTGGTATGACATACAGGTGAAAGTATAGGAGTACATTTCATCGAACGTGACTCATTTCTGGATACTCTGCTGTCAAGAGTTAATCCGAGAAGATATAGCTATAAGTATCCTTCAAACCTGAAGATCACAATCAGTGACTTACAAGCAACTCATTGTACTTAGGTGCCGGACCACCTGAATTTCTAATCCAGCTACGAAAGGTTACTGGGTGTAGTCAAATACTTGTGGTAGTCAGTTGTGGATCAAAATGGAATTTGACATATCCCATTAAAAGGAGAAATGCTTGTGTTTCAATTTAGCAAGATCTTAGCCAAGGCACTTTATGTGAAAGTCACATGATCACTAAAATTAAAATCACTTTATGGATTTGTTGTATAGAGTTGACAGGCTCTTAAGCCATCCTTAGCATTTGTGGTCAAGAGGATGAATTATACGATAACTATTTCTTAGGGTTCTTGGAGTTTGCTCGGTAACTCTTCGACCTATCGGACGTCGGGTTCCATTGCTAGATAGGCACATCGATTAGTATAGAAAGTTGTTTCTATGCTACCAGCTTATGTTCGAACCTATAGAGTCACACGCATAGAAGTTTCCTAGGATGATCTATTTGCTGATCAACGATTGAGGATCGTACATGATTTAATTAATCAATTTGGTTGATTGAATTATCTCAATTGGGTTAAGTTCAAGTGAATAAGATTCAATTTGGTTTAAGTCTATTAGAAGGTTTAGTCAATTTCAAATATTGATTTAAAATTAGACTTGATTTGGATTTAAATAGATTCAGGATTAGACAAATTTGATTTGGGCTAGAACCATGATCTGTGTAGGTTTAGTCCAATAAATTTAAATCAGCTTAAACCAAAATCCAAACCCAAACCCCTCGCAAAAAGGATCTCACATGATGAGATAACTTGATTAAATTCTCATATAGAATTTAATTTAATCTTCTCCAAACCATTTTCGTCGAAATTCTAAGTGTTAGAATTAAAGTGGAATTAATGTGCCTCTTTGAATTAATGAGATGATGGAATTCTAAGTGATTAGAATTCATATCTCTTTGGTTTTCACCGAACATCGGAATTAAACAAAAGATTGCGTCTCTTTGGTTTTCACCGAACGTCGGAATTAAACAAAAGGCTGCGTCTCTTTGGTTTTAACCGAACGGAAGAATTCTAAGAGTTAAAATTGAGCCTATAAATTGGAGGACATCCCTCACCAGATTACAACAACGAGATGTTATGGATTGAATTTCTAAAGAATTAGAATAGAAAATCCTGGTGTAATTCTGGTGTCAGAAAAGGTTTGGTGGGTCTTGAAAGAAGATTCAAGTGGGAGGATTCAAGATCAGTAAAATTATTTTTTGCGAGCTAGCACTCCCGGGAATCCGATCATTTGAGGCTTCGCATGGACAATACTAGAGGCCGGACGATTGAACAGCTGCAGAGCACAAAGGATTTACCTATTGTTCTTAAGGTGAGTGATTTGATCCCTAAATCTTAAAGCATGCTTCAAGACGAGTAGTATGACTTCTCATCTTGAATATTAAGATATGATCTTAATTATTTAATTTATATGCATTATTTAGATCAAACGATTTTATAATATAAGGCAAAGATATGATTTTGATGCATGTTAGATAGATTAATATGTAATCTTTAAATTTCCGCATTGATAATTGTTATCAAAATTAAAATATGCATGCCTCGGGGATTATTTCTCCCTACATATTTAATATAAATAGACCATAGTTACAATAACCTTTCCCAATAAAATTTTTAGATTTGATCATGACAACTTTGTTAGATCCAAATGACACTTTCATACCATTTTAGTAAAGCCATAGAAATTAGGTTTACATGGATGTCTGGCACATGTAGCATATTTCCAAATGAAAGAATTTTTTCAGAAGTCATTTTTAAATTAACTTTTCCTTTGCCAATCATAGTACAAGACTTTGAGTTGCTCATGAAGGCTTGCTCCTCTCCTTCTAGTAGTGGGATGTAGGAAGCAAATGCATTTCTATCGCCATATATATAACGCGTGGCTATAGAATCCATCACTCAGTCCTTTGTATGTGCTACAATATTGGCCTCACTAACAACCACAGTAATTACTTCTTTTCCAATCATCAAGTTAGCCTTTGGTTTGACTAGAGCGTCATTAATTTTTTTGAACCTGAATTGGGCAGCATGGATTGCTTTTTATTCTGGTTGCTTTTCATTTGATTCTTTAATGAGGCTTGTTCTATAGTCTAATATTTTTAATAAATTAAAAATGTCTGGCACGATAAAAAATCATGGATCCAACCTTGTCTTTGGATCTTCGTATAACAGGCAGCATTCCATAATTAATCTTATTGCAGTGTAGCTGATGCAGACAAATCACTGGTGATGAGCGCCAGGCATGCTGAGATCTATGGTGGACCTCCAAATGGAGTAGAGATGTCGTCTTCCTTCTTTGGAAACATGTAAGAAGTCCCCGGGCCGGTATTTCTGGCAAGGACCCTCTGACGCTCAAGTTAGTAAACTTGTCGCTCAGCAGTGTCGTATTGAGAGAGAGAGATCCCCTTTTTCTATTGAGCTCGGGGTCCTTTTATACCTGTCTGGGAGGTTCCTTTCTTTCGTCCTCTTTCAAACCATCGAATCTTCCTCGTTAGGATAAGCTTCTTCGAACGGCAAGTGGTTAACCCGTTGCTGGATGGGGGCCGCTCGTGGTGATAACTACCGGGCATGCTAGCACTTGCCTATGATTTCGGCGAGCGAGGTATATGGTAACAAATCTCGAATCTCGGGTTCTGTTACCTGAGGCGGGTCATTGTGTATGCAGAAAAGGCACCAAGTTAGGACCGAGCCGTTGCTGGAGGCCGAAGCCAAAGGCCGGAGCGTCGCTGGAGGCCGGTGCCAAAGGCCGAAGCCAAAGGCCGAAGCCATCGCTGGGGGCCGGAGCCAAAGGCCGGAGCCGTCGCTGGAGGCCGGAGCCAAAGGCCGGAGCCATCACTGGAGGCCGAAGCCAAAGGCCGAAGCCGTCACTGGAGGCCGGAGCCAAAGACCGAGCTGGAGGCCAGGGCCAAAGGCTGGAGCTGGAGGCCGGGGCCAAGGACCGGAGCTGGAGGCCGGAGCTAAGATTCCCTTTCTAGGATTAGCTGTCACATCATTATTTTCAGAAATCACGCAAAAGATTATAACACCACCCAGAGGAGAGGATCAGCCGTATCAGTAGCTATTCTGCCATCAATTATGTGTTAGGGTTTAGACCTGTGATTAATAGCAATGGGATTCCCTGTTGAACAAGAACTAGAACTAAGGATTCCCAATCCTGTTAGGTTTAGACCTTGATGAATAGCAATGGAATTCCCCGTTCAACAAGAACTAGAACTAAGGATTCCTAATCCTGTTAGGTTTACTTCTTGAAAAAAAGGAGGAAGATGGGGAGGAGAAAGAAAGGGCTGCCGCCCTATGATGAGAGAAGGGAATTTTTTGGGAGAAAAGAATCTGTTCTCTATTCCATCCAAACCCTAGAGACTAGGGTTTAAATACATCCACGAAGTGGGCCAGGCCCAGACTCAACAAAAAACTCCCATGGACTAAACCAATGAGATTAAACTAATCCCCAAGCCCGTGTACACCCGTGACTTGATTTAATCTCAACCCTTGGACTCAAACCCAGCCCAATACAAGTTAGCCAACCTGGGCCTTGATAGCACCACACCAGGCCCAACAATCTCCACCTTGGTGCTTTCAAGGCCTCAGCACGTCCACTGTGTCCATCAGCTTTAACAACGAAATACACTTTTGAAAACTGTCCCGTGGAAGAACCTTAATCAGTGCATCTGCTGGATTTTCTTTGGTGTGTACCTTCACCAGCTCCACCTCACCATCTTCCACCAGCTCTCTGATCTTGTGGTATCTGAGGTCAATGTGCTTCGTCCTGGCATGATAGACTGCATTCTGCGCAAGCATCAGAGCACTCTGGCTGTCACTATGCACCTGGACAACCTTCTGATCAAGTCCCATCTCCAGCATCAAGCCCTTCAGCCAAAGAGCTTCCTTTGCTGCCTCTGTGATACCTATGTATTCTGCCTCCGTGGTAGATAAGGCTGTGATGGGCTGCAGACATGATCTCCACGATACTGGACCACCAAACAGGCTGAACACAAAGCCTGTTGTGGATCTCCTAGTGTCCACATCTCCACCAAAGTCTGCATCCACATACCCATATAACTGCCCATGAGCCTCCTTGGATAAGTTGGATCTCTCAGCATCTTCTTGCTGTCCATAGCAAATACCAACCCCAACTGTACCTACCAAGTACCTGAAGATTCCCTTCAGTGCTCGCCAGTGCTCCCTACCAGGCTGCGCCATGAACCTGCTCACCTGGCTCACTGCATGGGCTATGTCTGGCCTACAACATACCATGGCATACATAAGGCTCCCAACACCAGAAGCATATGGTACCTTCTCCATCTCCTGAGCCTCCACCTCAGTCTGTGGTGACATGGTCTTCGATAAGGAAAAATGTGCTGCCAAAGGTAGTGCTGTCGGTTTGGCATCCTTCATCCCATATCGCTCCAGAATCTTTTTAATGTAGCCACCCTGACTCAGATGCAGCACACCTTTGGATCTATCTCTGATGATTTCCATCCCTAGGATCTTCCTGGCTGGCCCCAGATCCTTCATCTCAAACTCCCGAGACAAAGCTATCTTCAGTTCCTGTACAGCCTTCTCACTCTTGCATGCTATCAGCATGTCATCTACATACAAGAGTAAGTACATCCTAGACCCATCATCCAGAGATTTAACATACACACAAGAATCATACTCACACCTGGAAAGTCCAATGCTCCTAACATAAGTGTCAAATCTCTTGTACCACTGCCTCGGCGACTGCTTCAGCCCATACAGAGATTTCTTCAGCAAACAGACTTTCCCATCTGATCTTGGTTCTCTAAACCCTGGTGGCTGCTCCATGTAGATGCTCTCCTCCAAATGACCATGGAGGAATGCTGTCTTCACATCCATCTGCTCCAGCTCCAAGTCCTGAGCTGCTACAATACTCAATAATAGTCTGATGGAAGTGTGCCTGACAACTGGAGAAAATATCTCACCATAATCAATGCCTTCTTTCTGAGAGTATCCTTTGGCCACTAGTCTTGCCTTATACCTGATACCCTCTTGTTCTGAAGCTCCTTCCTTGCGCTGATAAACCCATTTACAACCAATGGGTTTCTTTCCTTGTGGCAGCTGGACCACCTGCCACATATTATTGCTGTGAAGAGACTGCATTTCCTCTGCCATAGCATGGATCCACCTATCTCTATCATGACTTTCCATAGCCTCCTCATAGGTGAAAGGGTCTCCATTCGCTGTCACCAAGGCATATGACAACGAATCCTCAAAGCCGTATCGAACTGGTGGTCGCACGTTCCTCCTGGGCCTTTGCTGTGCGATCCCAGTATCAGTCCCCTGTCCAGCTGCATCCTGCTGAACTCCCTGGCTTCTACCCCCTCTGTCAGTCCTCTCACCTGAATCTCAAATCCTCCTGGTCCACTAGCAAATGGCACAACTGTATAGGAGGTTGTCTGACTAGTGTTACCGTGTTCTACCTCCTGTAGTCCCTGCTGTGCATCCATGCCACTTCTGTTCTGGAGGATTGAGCTCTCATCAAAGGTTACATCTCTGCTGATGACAACCTTCTTCTCCAAGGGGTCCCAAAGCCGATACCCCTTGACTCCTCGCGGGTAGCCTAGGAACACCATCTTCTTAGACCTGGCATCCAACTTACTCCGCTCCCCAGCTCCAACATGCACATATGCTGTGCATCCAAACACCCTTAGATGGTTTAGGCTTGTCTTCCTTCCAGACCATATCTCTCTCTGGAATGTCTCCATCTAACCTGGTGTGCGGTGACGATTGACCAAGTAGCTAGCTGCATCTACTGCGTCAACCCAGAACATCTTTGGAAGCCCTGCCTGCAGCCTTAAGCATCTTGCCTTTTCCAATAGTGTTCTGCTCATCCTCTCAGCCACCCCATTCTGTTGAGGAGTTCCCATCACCGAGAAGTGCCTTCTGATGCCCCACTCCTCACAAAAAATCTGGAACTCCTGCTGGTGTATTCCCCGCCATTATCAGACCTCAGACACTTCACACTTTTACCCTGCTCCTTCTCCACCTCAGCCTTCCAGATTTTGAACTTGGTGAAGACCTCTGATTTTCCTTCATAAAGTAGATCCACAGCTTCCTTGAGAAATCATCTATCAGGGTCATAAAGTATCTGGCCCCATTCCTTGCAGAAACTGGGGCTGGTCCCCAGACATCTGTGTGTACTAACTCCAGGGGTTCAGCACTCCTAGCTGTGCTGACTGAGAACTGTACTCTCCTCTGCTTTCCCATCTGACAAGGCTCACAGATCTCCATATCTCCGCTACTCAAGTCTGGAAGCAGACCTCTCTTGCTCAGTTCTTTCATCCCCTTGTCTCCCATGTGGCCCAGGCGGTAATGCCACATCCTGTACACATCCCGGGGATCTTGCTCCACAGCTGCCACCTCAGATTTCACAGTCATCACAGAGCCCTCCATCTTGTATAGATTATTTTTCAGCCTCCTCCCTCTCATCACCACCATGGCTCCATTGGAGATGTTCAGAACTCCACTCCTGGCACGACTGCTGAAGCTGTATCCAGTCCGCTCCAAGTACCCCAGTGATACCAGATTCTTCTTGAGTTCTGGAACATGCTTCACACTGGTAAGAGTGCGCACCATACCATCAAACATCCTCACCCTCACTGTGCCAATACCTGCCACCTTGCAAGGGTGATTATCTTCAAGAGTCACATTCCCTCCTCAACCTCTATGTAAGTACTGAACCACGACCGGTTGGGAGTGTAATGATGAGAACAGGCTGAATCCAAGGTCCACATCTCTGTGCTGTGCATGTGATCATCTGATACAACCAAGAGATCATCCTCCACCTCCTGATCTGCAACTGTACTCACAGACTCAGATCCTCCTTTTTCTCCCTTCTGATTTTTCCACTTAGGACAATTCTTCTTAAAATGTCCTACCTCTCCACACTTATAGCACTTCATCTCTCTCTTGCCTTTCCTGGACTTTGATCGTCCTCCAGACTTACTTCTGTCCCTGCCCCTACCTCTGCCTGTCCTTTCCCCAACTGATAGACCCTCCTAGGGAACAGCTTCCTTGGTCATCTTCTCCCTCTGCTCATTTGTCCGAAGCACCGAGACAATATCTTCATAAATTAATGTCTCCTTCCCATAGAGCAGTGTTGTGACCAATGAGTCATAAGACGTGGGCATTGAACATAAAAGCAGAAGTGCTTTATCTTCTTCCTCCATCTTGACCCCGACATTCAGAAGTTCATTGCTCATCTGGTCGAATATTTGGATGTGACCCAGCACATCTCCACCTTCCGACATCCGAAGGCTGTAGAGGCGCTTCTTCAACATCAACTTGTTGCACATATTCTTCCCCATATATAGGGTGTGCAACTTCGTCCAGAGTCCCTTCGGGGTCTTCTCCTCCAGCACTGAATAGAGGACTGAATCCGCCAGACAGCCCCTGATCATTGAACATGTCTTCTTCTCCAATGAAATCCACTGCTTGTCTGTCATCCCATATGGCCTTTCCTCCAAAGCCAAATCTAAACCCTGCTGCACAAGGAGGTCCTCTACCCGGACTTTCCACATGGAGAAACTTCCCTTCCCATCAAACTTCTCAACCTCTATTTTTATGCTACTTCCCATGGCCAATTTCAAAAATAGCACAAAAATAAATTTTATAAAATAGAGAAGTACATTGACGAGATTCTGTTGAAATTATTTCAACTCCTTGAAGGCCTCCAGATTACTCCTTGAACCAGACTCTGATACCACTTGTTAGGGTTTATACCTTGATGAATAGCAATGGGATTCCCTGTTGAACAAGAACTAGAACTAAGGATTCCCAATCCTGTTAGGTTTAGACCTTGATGAATAGCAATGGGATTCCCCGTTCAACAAGAACTAGAACTAAGGATTCCTAATCCTGTTAGGTTTACTTCTTGAAAAAAAGGAGGAAGATGGGGAGGAGAAAGAAAGGACTGCCGCCCTATGATGAGAGAAGGGAATTTTTGGGAGAAAAGAATCTGTTCTCTATTCCATCCAAACCTAGAGACTAGGGTTTAAATACATCCACGAAGTGGGCCAGGCTCAGACTCAACAAAAAACTCCCATGGACTAAACCAATGAGATTAAACTAATCCCCAAGCCCGTGTACACCCGTGACTTGATTTAATCTCAACCCTTGGACTCAAACCCAGCCCAATACAAGTTAGCCCACCTGGGCCTTGATAGCACCACACCAGGCCCAACATTATGTCTTATGAGCAATGATGGTGTAGAGTAAATTTAACTTAGCAATTTTGATATTGGCGACATCAAATGGATCGGGCATGGGTAATTGCAGCACAAAGCAAATTTAGCCTCTTATAAGAAGTGCTTTGAGTGGAGGGCTGAAAGTAAGGTTAACAGGGCCGAAAATGGTGAGCATTTTTACATAGACTACACACATAGAGGATGGTGAAGTGGGATAAGAACTGTCGTTCTAGTTCATCCATCATTTTCATCACTGGTTGATCGATTGGGTTTGATATCGACTGTTGGTTTAGTTTGACAGTCCAGATACAAACAGATATTTAAATTCTACTGGGGACAGTTGTTGGAAGGGGCTAACAGCAATCGATCATTGTCAGTTACATGAGGTATCTATTTCCAATAACAGAAGAAAACAACCGCCTCAAAGAGTATGTTAATATTTTAATTCTGACAAGATAGCATTGAGAGGATTTTTGTTTTTGTCTTGCTAGAAAGAAAAAACAGCATATTTAAATCAGGTTTGAACTGAAGTTATAATTTCTATATATAATTATGCATATTATAAATTCACCTTATATCAGGGAAGGCAGTAACGCATGGAGAAAGCAACTAGTAAACCACCTTGAATTGAGATTTTCAAATGTGAAAGAAGGAAAAGAAAAGATTTAACAAAGCTTACTGTTATGATTCTTATGCTGTCTTTGGTGCTCCTACTTTTAAAAAAGTTAATCAAAGTAAAAGTTGATAGAGTTGGTGGATTCAGTTTTCCATTGTTATTTTCTTGATACACCATAAAGTGGTACTCTAAGCTTATATTAATAAAAATATAGAGACAATTTAGGCTTTAAGCTGATCTTCTTAGAACTTACGCTAGCTGGATTTAAATTAAAATATCAGACAGGACCTAACCCATTCAGGATTCTGCTTGGGCTGTATGTAGATGAACATCGTTATCTTGTCCAAACAAGTTTGAAGCATTCCTTAATCGGCTCCAGTTGGATGTCACTGGAATAGGTCTGGATTCAACATCATAAATATTTGTGTTTGAAATTAAGACTTACTCTCATTCTTAGGTTAGATGGAACTTAGGCGCGGTCTGTTACTCTTTGGTTCTATCTGTTTCTCTCTCTCCTCTTTGAAGTGCCATCTTAGTCTTCATATAAGCATCAAGCGACAAGAGATACGAAAAAAGAATTAAAAAATAAATAAAAAATCAAAGAGTACCGCACTTAAGTTTCACCTTCCAAGTTTCATATGCCAGGCTTTGCTTGGGGCTAAGTTAAATGCAGATAATTGATGCTGGAGTGGATCACCTTCATGCCTTAATTTGCTCAATCCAAAAATAGCAGCTTCACATAAATACATAATTGCAGACTAAGAGTTAGCTAACTTGCATCAGATAGGACTCTTGCCCTGGGTAAACCCTACATGAAGGCTTTCTCAAAAGTTTGGCTTGGATAATCGGCAGTGTTTCTTTTGTTATTCTCAAAAATTAAGAAGAAACTGTAGTATCCCATTGATGATAATTCTATTTTATTTTATTTTATTTGATAACCACTTGCAGTCAAGATAACTCTTAACAATATACATTCACTAATTAATTAAGTGATAACTATATCTTTTTTGAAAATTTAAAATGTCTATGGTGAAAGGAAGTTAAGAATGTCTCTATAAATAGAGACCCCTTTTAAGATTTTTGATATTACATCATACGTTAAAAAATTATACAGAGAGAGATTGGGTCCCTGATCAAAAGCAAATCCTGTCGTTGTGTGATTGCTCGTTGATTGAAAGATTCTGATCCAGATCCTCAGAATCGTTGTGCGATTGCTCGTTGATTGAAAGATTCTGATCCAGATCCTCAGAAAGTAGATCATAAGATGGAGATAATACATTAATTCTATTATTATTTTATGAATTAATCTATACAATATTTCTGTATAAATTTTTTATAAATCTCTAACAGAAACTTGTATGAGAACATTTTGCAAGCTCACACTTTTCATGCATGCAACTATCCCAACAACCAATTCTTGCTTTTGTACCAAAACTACACCAACCCTTGCTACCATGTCTTGGGCCAAAGGCCCTTATTGTTGTTTAAATTGCTGAAAAAAAATCTTGCTGCATCATCTTTCGTTGTAGCAAGCGTGTATTAACCATGCAAAGTGATCATCTATGTATGCTGATGCGTATATGATGGCCTAATGAATTTTATCTCATATTGTATGTGCATCGGCATGTACAAATAGCTAATTTGTATAATCAAAGCGTGCTTACTGGAGTATTTTTCAAACCGGTGTCTTTTGGCACCGGTTTTAAAACAAGAGGATGGGAACGAAAGATTTTGCCAAAATAGTATTAAAGTGGAAAATACCATTTCAAATGGAGTTTTTCACTTCCATGTGGTAGAAATCGCCACTTCAAGTGACGATTCTTATCTCGAAATCGCCACTCCAAGTGGCGATTTTCTTAGCACGGACTTAAATCCCTATGAGAACTTAAACGCTATGGATCTTCGTTTAACTCCCTCCCTTCGCATAATCTTCTAGCAAATCAAAAGAGGGGTTAAATGATGGTTAATGATTCAGTATCAATCAGAATTATCTTGTTATAGATAATAGATATAACAATCAGAATTATCTTGTCAAGATAATAGATATAATAAGATAATAGATAATAGAGGGTTAGGGTTGTTGGGAGGCTCCGAGCGATTAAGAAGGGATCGTGCTCGGATCATTCGATAATTGAAAAAATCAAGAAATCGTCACTTCAAGTGGCGATTTCTATCCAAATGAAATTGTCACTTAGAGTGGCGATTTCTACTCGTCCCGTCAGCAGCTCTGCTGACGGAGCTGAGTCGAGGGATAATGACGTGAAAAGTAAAAAATATCATTTAAAATACCATTTTTTACTTTAACATTATTTTACTAATATATTTCATTTTTATCTTTTTTTTATTTTAAAAACGATACCAAAAAGCATCAGTTTAAAAAATTACTCGTACTTGCATTGAATGACGATGCATTCCTAAATTGATGCGCATCTCCATCAGGAAGGTAGGAGACTATTGGATGTATAGTCAAGCTAGAAGCTAGCTTTATATTATTGTAAAGATAGCAGAGATGTTGCAACATCTGCAGTCTATGACCAGCACGCAAGTAATCCAGTTTTCAAAAATAATTTCAATAAGAAATAAGCACCTGCAAGGCTGCATGGGTTTTAGACTACTCTACTTGGCAGGACTGTGCTGGATCCCAGATTTCTGCTTCCCACCACCACCATTGCTCTGCCAGCAAATTTGCATGCCACCTTATGGCCAAGCTGTCAGTTGTCGCCACTTGACCGTCAGCAACTAGCAGCCTATGATCCATTGGCTGCTTTGAGCCACCTTTTGACTTCCACCCCTGCGTTGCGTGATGGATCAAGTGGGCAGCAAGGAGGCACCCATGGATTGGATGGGTGGGCCCTGCTGACACCTGTCCTCTCTGTCCACCACAAAGAGCTATCGCCACTCACCTCTTCTCCATTGATTGAGCTTTTCCTTGGAACCATTACTCTGTTCTTAAAACAGAACACCTTCAGTGCCACCACATGTCCTTTGGAACCATTACTCTATTCTGAAAACAGAAGGCCTTCCTTCAGTGCCTCTGCTTTTCCTTGGAGCCGTTGCTCTGTTCTAAAAACAGAGTGCCACGGTCCTCTCCAGTGGAAATTGGATAAGAACGCGAGCAAGCACGGTCCACGTCTTTATCGCTCTCAAGTCAAGATTAGTCGGCTGAAAGCATTGAATTATTTCATTTTATATAATCACACCTCCTAAAAGTATTTATTCTCGCTAATCTCCTTGACAATATGCTACTACTAGAGGGAGTAAATCGACGGATACCGCAGCACGGTTTTGACTTTGGATTATCCTTTCACCCAATGACCTGCAAACTACTGTTTGGCCACTCGGTTTGGTTTCTTATTTAAATATTTAATATTTTAATATTTATTTTAAAAAACTTTTATTTATAATATTATTAATATATATTAATATATATTTTAAAAGTAACCAACTATTTGTATAAAATTAGAAGTTTTAAATAAAAATTAAAGTTTAAAATAATTCTTTTATTGTATTTTGATAATACTTAATTATTTATTAATTATTAAATTTTAATCATAAAATATTTCATTCAAATGCAAATATATTCGGCTTAATCGAACTTAAATATTTTATGTTGAATTTAATCCAGATTCTCTATTAAATTTAAATTTTTTTCTGATAGATTCAACAACCAATAAGTAGATTAGAATTGAACTCAAAATCATAAACAAGCTACGAAACTAGGTTTAATTAAGGTAAGTATAGTTTCATCCCATTTGGCTCATTTGCAATTTCAATAGTATGCAAAAATTTAACAAACTAATTTTAAAATTTAAGTTCAAATGAAAAGTAAGCTAGTATATAAAAAATAAGTAGAATAATTACTTAAAAAGAAAATATAAAAGGTGATTTCCATGATTTAGCTTCCTCAAAGCAGTTGACAAAGAGTAAGTGTAATAAAATAAAATAAAAACTGAATCCTAAAGGCTGAAACAACTTTGATTTAGTCAGAAGGCATCAAAGGAAAAGCAGGCATACACGTGGCATCAAACGAAAAGCAGCGCGATGGGCATTGGAAGTTTGGCGGTGGGTGGCAAGAGCTCATGAAGAACGGAACGGAGATGTTCTCTACGTTAAAAAAGCCGCTGAAGAGCTCTCCGCTCTACTCTCTCTCTAAATTGTATCGCTTAACTTAAAGTAATAAACTAATAATACACGACATTCCCGTTTCAGGCTATTATAATTCCGTTTCCATCCCTTCCTGTCGCCCACGCGTTTTAACACTCCTCACAGCCCTTCAAATTGGATCGCTCCCAAGGTTTCTTTGCTCTCTCTCCTTTCTCCCCTCTTCTTTCCTGCGAGCGCGCGAGAGAGAGGCAGCGAGCTGCGAACGAAAAGGCCTCAAAGAGAAGAAGAGAGGAGAGGGGAAGAGAGAGAGAGAGAGCGGAGATGGGAGGAGGCAACGGTCAGAAATCGAAGATGGCGCGCGAGAAGAACGTGGAGAAGAACAAGCTCCCCAAGGGTTTCGATCTCATCCCCTTCTCTCGATCTTTCGATCTGTTGGAATCCTTTAGATTTCGAGCGGTTTTCTCACCGATCGATCGATTGTTTGGCGTTTTCGGTGCAGGGAGCCAGTTGGAATCCAACAAGAAGGCCATGACCATCCAGGTTCAGCTCTCGTTTCTCTTCTTGATTGGAATGATGTTCTGATTTGAAAGATGTTTTAGGGTTTAGATCTTTCGTGTGAAATTGGCAGTGTCTTCGCAGATCCGTTCGGTTAGAGTGAGTACTGGTTATAATGGGGGGATGACAGCGTTTTATCGTTTCATATCTTAATGGTAGGTAGTTTGTTGATGTCGGTTATCTTGTTTTGGCGGGGGATTTTGTGTCTGGATTGTGGTGGTTCTTGGAAGGATGTTTTAAGAATGGTCGTAAGAACTCAAAGCGATGGTCAGAACATCAGAGCTTTTTACAGTTACAATAATATAATGAAAGAAATGAGGGATTCTTGGACTGTTACTTCTAAGAGTATAGTGTGTCCATATAGATAACAATATATTTGAATTTCTATGTGAGGGTTTTCATTGGATACACCAAATATTGATGATTTGGATTCCTTTCTGTTGCTGAATATGGTGAATGAAAGTTGGTGCATACTCATAAGCAATAAAATCTGTTTAGAATCTCATTATTATTTGCGATTCACTATGTAAGCATTTTAATCTTTTAGTTATTTGGTGCAAACAAATTTTGTCTGAGTTCTGAACTGTGCTGTGGTTTGCTATACAAATGGGTTTCTTCACCCTCCTTTGGTACAATTGTTTGCATTATACACAAAATATGTATGTCTATTTTCATATTCATGCTTGCACATATTTGTTTGTGTCTGACATGGTTTGTGTTAGTGAAATCACCTAGAAATTAAGATATCTGAGGGATTCGTCTGATTTTCCTGATCAGTTTATGCAAAATTATTTATTTTTTAAATGGTCATCAAACCAAAGGCACCTTTTGCTTCTCCTTTTGTCCCTCAAGACATCAAGATTTAGCTAGAACACCTCCATGCATTTTTATATCCAAGAAAGAAGTAAGAAAAGAAACATATACAAAATTTCTAAAATTTTGATAATTCCCTCTGTTGACTCCATCATAGAAAGCCATCAAAATCAATTGATGGTACCATCCTCAACTCAACTCATCTAAGCCTTTTCCCAACTACATGGGGTCGGCTACATGAATATGCTTCCTCCACTCTGCTCTATTCAGGACCAAGTCGACATTTAAATTATAAATAGTTATATATTTTTTAATTATTTTGTCCATGTTAGTTTAGGTCTACCTCTACCTTTATCCTTACCATGGATTGTTAAAAGATCACTCTTTCTAACTGGAGTATCTAAAGGTCTACATTTTATATGTTCAAACCACCGCAATCGATTTTCTCTCATTTTATCTTCAATTGGGGCTACTTCTATCATTATCTTATATGTTTATTTCTAATTCTATCTTTTAAAGTTTTACACATCCATTTTAACATATATATTTCTTACACTTAATTTATTCATATGTTGTTTCAATATTGTCCAACACTCTGTTCCATATAGCATAGCTGGCCTAATAGTGATTTTATAAGATTTTTCTTTTAATTTTAATGGGATGCACCGGTCATATAATACTCTCGAAGCACTCCTCCACTTAATCCATCCTGCTTTAACTCTATGATTCACATCTTCACCTATTTCACCTTCTTGCTGGATAATTGATCCCAAATACCTAAATTTTTACTCCTTGATATCTCTTGGCTTGCAATTTTCACCGTTTCTTCATTTGTATTTCTACTCCCACTAAAATTACATTTCATGTATTCAGTTTTAGTTCTACTAATCTTAAAAGATTCTAAAGCCTCTTTTCAAATCTCTAGCTTAGCATTTACTCCAGATTTAGTTTCATCAATTACACTATATCATCTGCAAATAACATATACAATGGGATATCATTTTGAATATGTTTGGTTAATTCATCTATAACTAATACAAAAGATACAGACTTAAGACAGATCGTTGATGTAAACTTATAGTAATTGGAAACTCACTAGTTTCTTCTATTGTTGTTTTAACAATAGTTATTGCTCTATCATACATATCTTTTCA
This sequence comes from Calamus simplicifolius, assembly GCA_900491605.1. NCBI lineage: Eukaryota > Viridiplantae > Streptophyta > Magnoliopsida > Arecales > Arecaceae > Calamus > Calamus simplicifolius. The sequence continues at coordinate 166,162 of UESW01004063.1, read as the reverse complement.
ATTCTATACCTTTTAGTAACTTCTTTTTTCTCTAAAACCCATCATATTATTTTTCGAGCTACTTTATCATATGCTTTCTCTAAATCAATAAAGACCATATGAAGGTTTTTTTTTTTTTTTTCTATATCTTTTCATCAATCTTAATAAATAACTAACTTTCATGATCGATCTTCCAGGCATAAATCCAAATTGATAGCACCATCCTATTGGCTCAAAAACTTTCCTAATGCACCTAGATTTATCATAGGACTTATTGACGCTAATCTTGACCACTGCATTTGGTTGTGGAATTGGGGATGGGGGGATGGCTACCCTTATTCCTTGTTTTTTTACTTTTTCTTCCATAAAACTACTTGTCCCATTGTCAGAGGATGATCTTGTTTTTATGCAATTGGAGCAATTACGAAAGGAATTAGGATGAAAAATGTCAGAAAAAAAGTTAAAGCAGGAAAGGGAGGATGAAAAGATTTTTAAGAGAGGAATAACTCATAACGCAAGTCACCGGATAAGCCAGTTCAAGGGGAAGGACAAATTGACTTGTTCTATGAAAAATGGGGTTTGTTGTGTTGACCGGAATAACACTATCCCTCCAAAAGGTGCAGAGAGGAATAGGATGATAACCTATCATCCCCTCTTTCATTTGGGTTAATCTCGCAAGCAAATGCAGCCCACTAAAGTAAGAGCCCCAAACCCACAGTAAAAGTAGCCCTAGTACTGAGCACCAAATTTGAGAAAATGTAAATATCTATACTTACAATAGTAAAATTATACCGGAAAAATTGAAATAAATAAATTAACCGATCTCAAATCTATTGTACGTTTATTACATTAGTAAAAAGTGCCCAACCATTGTTGATCAAGCCCTTCAGTCAATTATGAAGTAGATGACTTTATATTAGTTTATATCTATGTATTGAGATTGTTTTTCAAAAAAAAATCTGGCACGGAGCAATAGAAGGAACAAGTTGGTTTTTCCATACATGTCAGTAGCAAAGTCAGTGAAAGGATATAAATAAAGTTAATAGGAGTATCAATGTTAAAAGAAAGCATACAAGAAAAAAGCGAATATGCTTGAAACAATTGATCAATGCTAGAATTGTTGTCTTCATTAACGCATAGTAGTCTTCTTTATCCCTAGATTATACTCCGACTTTAAGAACTGTATTTTATGAGCTGTTTGGTTGTGTAGAAGTGAATACTAAGTTTTAGCAAGTGATGCAACATGCTTATTTCATAGAGTTGGTGTCTATGTCAGTCTGGGTTAAATAACTCACATAATTAAGAGCTTGCATTAGTTATGCTACAAGCAATGAGAGTTAACGTGCAAGAGGGTTTTCAAAATGTGATTCTGATTTTTGATATTTGGCATGATAAATTTGACCCTCTGAAAACTTTAGACAAGGACAGAGATTGTCATGCCTGGTCAACTTTGGTCAACCATTTATGTTGGTGGTTAACCATCATTGACCTTTGCTAAACAAGTAAATAAAAACTCTGATTTGTGATTTCCTTAAACTGATTCGAGCATGATTTGCTGCACTACTTGCAATGCCTGACAGCCCCAATTGGTGAGCACTGTTGCACAATAGTGCTACAAAACCAACACAGATTTCATGAGGTCAAGAACTTTCTGAACTTTGTATTTGTGGGATATGTGAATTGTCAAGTTCCAGGAATATTGTTTTTTTTTTTTTTCTTTTTGGTTTTGGGGGGTGGGGTGGTTTGCATCAAACAATGAATGAGGTAGAATTTACCAAATTCATTTTAATAGCTTTGTTTTGGCTAAAATAAATTTGTGGAAACAAATTTTCTTTTAGCTAAGGAATATAATCCCTGATTGTCAATCATTATGGGTCTAGGCAACTCCATGTGCTTTAGATCTAAAAGGAACTATAGATAGCATCTTCATTGTCCTCCTTGTACAGAGTTTAAGCAGGTAAACATAGCTTATTGACTTAATCACAACGATTTCTTCTCATCAATTATATCTACAATATAACAGGTTGTCTGATTATTTTCTAGTTGGTGTCGAACATACATTCATGTTGATGGAAATGCAAAGCTTTACTGAATTGTTCCTCTCTCTCTCTCTCTCTCTCTCTCTCTCATTTGGAGATATTTTATGGTTCATTTAGAAAAATTGGAAATGTGTTTTAATCTTGTATTGATTACAAATGTAAGTCTGATATTAACATATCAGATCCAGAAACTTACGTGAGGGATTGTATGCATCATGGGTGTGCTTCAGCAATATTTGTTTGTTTCGCATCTCTAATGAGATCATTTCTTCATGTAATTACTATATATCTACATTGAGTGGAAATGCTACCTTGATATTGTTTTAAGGCTGCCCTTATCATTAGGCACACCAAGGGAGAGAAATTGGCTATGGATAGTTTTTGATATGGATATGTTGAACGCTTGGATTGAAAGAGTAGGTCTCTCTCTATTGGTGGAAGGATTATTGTTCCCTCTTTTCGCTTGCTAACAGTTAACCTGTTGATCAAGACCCACGAACGGCACCAAGCACCCGTTTTGACATGAACACTCGGATGCATGGCATTCTTTCTGACTCTGTAGGCAGAGCAAAGATTACATGAATAATTGTTACGATTTGTGTTATTATCACAAGCCAAGATTTCATCATTTTTGCTATAGGCCTCCGTTGTGAGTGCCTCCTTTCTTTCATTTTTAATATTTGTTCCTTTGACCTGAATGCAGTGCAAGGTATGCATGCAGACATTCATGTGTACCACATCAGAAGTGAAGTGCAGAGAACATGCAGAAGCAAAGCATCCAAAATCTGATCTCTATCAGTGCTTTCCCCACCTTAAGAAGTGATGGTAAGCTATTTGGAAGCGTCGTCTAAAGTCAAATTGCATTAGATATGGATATGTTTTATAATTTAAAGGATGCAAACTTTGCCCAGACTGTTTATGTCTTGCATCTTTATGTTGTTGTAGTCTGTTGTGCTTTGAATCATACGAGAAAGTTGGCGTGCCCCCTGTTTAATTCATTGCTTGTGTTCCCTCTTTTGAGTTTCATGGTTGAAATTTTTTGTGGATGCTAAGTCCGGGCAATTTGTAGAAAAAATAATAAAAGGGAGATTAACGACTGACATGGGTTTGTGAGGCGATTGTTCCCAGAAATGGCAGATTGGCCTTGTGCTTGACTGCGCAAAAATTTTGTAGGCACTCGTTATTTGGTTTCCATTGATTCAAATTCTTTCAGCCTTTTCAATCACTCGGCTTAGCTGGAGTTTTTTTATTTTCATTCGTTCTCACACTACTAGTATCCAGGGATGGAATGTCTCAACTATTGCTTATGGAAACTCTGCCATCATAGCAAACACGCGCCAAAACCGGAGCTTAAAGTTGCATCAAATTCCCTCCCATTCGTCTGACAGACAGGATAATGCTGCATCTTCTTGTAAACTAGCCTTTACATCACGTACGTTACCATATGTCATGCTACTTGCGCAGTTACCACGGACCATCCATTAGAAAGGCTGTAATGTTCTAAGCAAAAACCAGCTCTCTTATGTAAACCTGCCATATATCGCCTATGTTACCATATGGATGCATATATCCAGCCACTTGCATCGTTACCACAGATCTCTTATGACATCGGAGGAGATTACGTGACATCAGGCAGAGCTCCAGGCTTTAGCACAAAACTGAAACCAATCGCTCCCAAAATGAGACCAAGCACAGGCCAAATACCTACCAATGCCAATTTGACCTCATGCTTGATGATATTGATCAAAAGGATCTTGTGCTTGCACAAACATCTGCATGTTCTAAAACTATTTTTAGGAAAAATACCATTTAGGCAAGCATAAAAGGCCACGGTTTAGCATTCATGCGTACACAACCATCCGCAGTCGTATGACAAGCATTACAAGGCAGCACACAAATATAAAACGAAGTACCGCCAATCAATGACATCATGCACAATTCACAATATACACTAACCCAACACATTACTGCTACTGCGTGCGAGTCCTGCTATTCTCTGCAGCTCTCACTGGAACGAAATATGGATGCGCCTGCAAATCATAAAGAAAAAACAAGATTAAAACATAAAAACAAAATCATACAATAACTTAAAATAAATTAGAAGATTTGTAATTTGATCAGACTAAACAAATATAGCAATACAAGTCCATTGTGATTATGGATGTTATTACAAAACATACTGTGCTATTGCTTCAGAATAAATACGTTGCATGGCCATTTACAAGCAACTTGGTTTAATGCACTAGTTATAAAATATTTGGGCTGTGAAAATAGTCTCTTGAACGTGAGCAAGGGCTAATAGCACTCCATTATCACCCAAAAACAAAACAAAATACTCATCCCACATTCAGGTAGCTAGCATAGCTTAATCATGTAAAATATGTGATTTTTTATTTTATTTTTTTGATGTCAAAAATATAGTTTCATAGACCTCAACAACAAATTGGAAGGGAAAAGAAAAGCATCCCATTTGACCCTGAGACACAAGCCATCTATTACTTGTTGAATGCACCATAATCAAATCCTTAAATTTAACAAATTGTACCAAGAGGCCAAGACCAATACTGACTAAACAACCTTATCTTTTATATTTCTCCAGAAGTAGTCATACTTCCCACCAGTCCTTGTCACTCGTAATAAGTCATAATGCAACAGCATATTTATCTTGAGAATCAAGATCCCTCAAAGATAGAAGCTTCTGACACAAGACTTTGTTTTCATGATCTTAGACACTCGATAAAGAATAAAAGTGCAGTAATAGAATACTAACAGGGTTTACGGACAAAATTACCTAACCATTAAAGGAGTCAAATAGCAATTAATATGTCAAATAAAATGACTTGCAACACAGAAAAGAGCTAAGCTGTGAATATGGATTGTCCATGACAAATGATTCACAAAATCTATGTAACTAAATACTATCTCAACTCAAGTCAACTCATCTAAGCCTTTTCTCAACTACATGGGGGATGTAACTAAATACTAAATTACACAAAATTAAAATTGCATAACCAGCAAAATGCAGCCAAGCTCCAAACAGCAGAGAGAGTAAAATGGCATAACAGCATCAAAGAAAAAGTTGAATTACCATAGCTTCCCGTGCTGTAAGTCTATCTTGGTGATCATAGCGAAGAAGCTTATCAAGAAAATCAATTGCCTGCACATGTACCAGAATGTCATGAAAGAAAATATTATGATAAGAAGTGAAAGTACGGTGGTTGAACGCGATGAATCAAAAGTCTTAAAAGTGCGAACACAACCTCTGGAGAAACTAGATGCTGATTATCTGGATTAACAAATTTAGACCAAGGTTTCCTGCTGTGCCTGAAAAACAGAAAGTAAGATTGAATAATGTGCAGATAGGACGTGAACTTTTGCCATTTATGGAACACTTTGCAGTTATACTTGAAAACCAATATTAAAATCGCATTCAAGTAAGAGACGTAAGAAAAAAGAACCATGAGATATACCTTCCAACAAGAGCTTCAAGTTGTGGGTCAAGCTCTAAACGGTATTTGTTCAAATAAGCATTTAATTCATCTGTTCCAAGAACCTGGGGAAAAAGCATTAGGAACCATTAAAAGTCATGCTTTTTCCTTCCACATGTAGCATCATAGGGATATTTCTATTTAGAAGACCCACTTAAAAATTCTCTCTTCAGGAAAGAACAATATTTTATACACAAAAGTACTCGAGTCTATGGTAGAATATGATGCGGGACATGCAATGGGATTTAACTTAAGAAATTAGCAAACTAAATTGAGCAATGACTCCTTCCAAATTCACACGTAAGAGGGAGTAAATAATTAAAATGTAGGAGACTACTAGATGAAAGTTGTATTACCCGCAATATAGTTTCCTTTAATCAAAAGTAGAAAGGACCTAATGGTTGAGAAACCATTCTAGCTAGGACATATACCTTTAAACAATCAGACCTAGAAGTTAAGGGTTTTCTTACCAACAATGAGTTCTCACTCTTGTGATGAAGGTCTAATTTCAGCCTTCCAAATATTGGCGGTTGGACTTGAAGACTATCACTCCTTGGAAATGAGACTTCTAATGTAGATGATTTAGAAGCAAGGCAAACCTCCTTTTCAGCTCAAAATCAAGAAGAATCTTGCGGACGCCTGGATGGAGGGTTGAAACTGGATGGTGGTTGGTGCCTGGATGATGGTTGCTTCTTGGATGGATGCTTGGCATCTAGAAAAACAAAGGTTGTGGCTTGGATGATGGTCGGTTGGGCCTCACACCCTCTTCCTCACGGAATGACAAATGCACAAGCAAATGGAAGACATTTTTTATTCATTCATCATAATTCCTTATTACAAGAGGGCTTGGGTATTTATAGACTTCCCTAACCTTTTCCAAATTAAAAGTAGGCATCAAGAATTTTGAATTTTGAACAAAGGGGGGGAAAAACATGTTTGAATTTTCATGGATCAAAAGGGGGCATCATTAAGGAAGTTTAGCCTTTTTTGGATGGTTCAAAAAGGAGGGAAAGGCGCTCAAATGGAGGATGAGGTGGTTTTCATCTAGACATAGGGCATCCAAATGGAGGGTGAGGTGGTTTCCATCTAGACATAGGGCGTCCAAATGGAGAGTGAAGTGGTTTCCATCTACGCATAGGGCACCAAAAGGGAAGGAGAAGTGGTTTGCTCCATTCAATCTTCAAGCTTCATGGTCCTAATTTGAACCCTTCTTGACCCAACTTACAAGACTCCACTAATTACCAAACCAAATTGAACTAAAATTGACCGAGTTGAATCCAACAGACTCAATTGAACATAACAAGACTAAATTAAAAATAAACTTGACTTAAATTAAATACAGGACATAAAGTGACTCAAGACCAAAATATTGTCAGAACCCAAAACCTAAGTATCTAAAATCCATAATGAGTGTGGATTGGGTTGAATTGCATGCATCCTCTTTCTGATCCTGAAGCCCACACCAATTCTTCCGAGATGGGAAGGACTCGATCCTATCGAGTATGGGTCATTCTGACTTTGGTAGTGTTCTAATAAGTCTGGATTGATCCTTTGTAGATCCTCTCGAGTGATCCACGAGTCTTTAGATTCTGGTCGACCTTGCCAATGAACCAAATATCGTTAATAGTCTTTGTTCCATATAGTGATAGTCTTGTCATCCAGAATTCGCTCAATCCTATCTTACCGTTGTGGTAATGTGGCTGGTGGACACTCAGAGGTAGGTTCACTCTCAAAAATGGGATCAGATCCAAAAGGCTCACTAGGTATCATTGTTGGTTCCTTATACTCTACCAGGTCTAAGATATTAAAAGTTGAACTGATACCTAAGTCAGATGGTTACTCAAGAACATAAGCATTAGGTCCAATTTTTTTTATTATTTTGAAAGGACCTGCACCGCGGGCATGTAACTTTTTCATGGTTCCAGGTGGGAACCGTTCAGGTTTAAGCCTAATCATTACATAGTCTCCATAAAATTCTTTGACTCTCTTACGGGAATTAGCCATATGTTTGTAAGTTTCATTGCTTAAATTAATTTTCTTACTAATTTTTTTGTGCAATTCTCTAATATGCTGTGCATATGATTCTACAGACTCAAAAACTCATGCATACGTGGGTAAAGGAATAAGGTCTATGCGCTTCTTTGGTTTGTATCCATGGATAATCTCAAATGGCTTTTTTCAGTGGACCTATTGACTGAGCTATTGTAGGCAAATTCAGCACGTGGTAACAAAAGGTTCCAATTTCCAGTACTCTCACCAACGAGGCATCTCAACAAGTTTTCAAGACTTCTATTCATAACTTCTGTTTGGCCATCAGTTTGTGGATGGTAGGAGATTGAAAAATTCAGCTTTGTTCCTAACATGTGCCATAGGGTTTTTCAGAAATATCCAATAAATCGGATATCCCTATCAGACACGATGGTTTTGGGTAACCCATGTAATCTAACCACTTCATTTAAGAATAGTTTGGCCACTTTTGAAGCATCCAAAAGTTTGAGAATAAGGTAAGAAGTGTACCATCTTGGAAAAGCGATTGACCACAACCTAGATAGAGTCATATTTCCGCATGGTCTTTGGTACTCCTAACACAAAATCCATACTAATGTCTTTACCATAGACCATCAGGGACATGCAAAGGGGTATATAGACAGGTATTTTGTTTCTGGATTTCCTTCGTGGTCAATATCCAAATGAGTGATCCTTCATTAATCTGTCATTCTAGATCCTTAGCATTGTTTAAGTGTAATCCTGCTTCCTTTTCTCTTAGATTACTATATCCTCTCTTCTGATTATCCTTATTTGGTGATGAGTTTATAACTATCTTTTTTTTCTTGGGAGGTGAAAGAACAAGAATTGGATCGGCCATACAAGGTAGCATCATGGTCATATACCAAGGTCTACCTAAAATGATACTGCTAACTCCCATAGGAAGAACATCACACCAAACTTTTTCTTGATAGGATTGGATCTGAATCGAAACTTGACACTTTAACTTAATGGGTATAAAAATCGAATCTATCCACGAGACCTTGGATTGGGATGACGAATAGTAGTCAAGCCTAGATTCTTAATGGCCTTAATTGAAATGGCATTAATATAGCTTTTGTTATCTATGATGATCTTATAAACCCTTTCCTTTATTTTGACAAAAGTTTGAAGTATGTTGGTCCTCCAATCCTCATGCTCTTTTGTTTGGGTCAGGATGCATCTAACAACTCCTATTGTTTTAGTGAGATCATTATCTCCTTCATCTCCCTCATACTCATCCACTAGATTTGTCCTAGCTTCGTAGACTTCTTCCTCAAGTTCTTCAAGGGTTTCTGGAGTTTCTTCCTCTAACACTCCTATATAGGCCTGGGTAGAACATTGCTAGTGTAGTGACCAACTTTATGACATATGAAGCAATGCATATTTTGGTGATTATCTTTTTGAACTATAAGGGCCTTGCCCTTATTATTTTTGTGAGCTAGCGGGGTAGTAGGATTGGGTTGGTTTGAGGAAATTGATCTAAAATTTGGCCTATTTTTAGAGGTACCAATCTTACTAGTTTCAGGTTGAAGGATCGGGGTCCCCTCTAAAATCTCTCACAGTCCCTAGCGATTTGGTAAACCTTCTCTAAGTCATGGATTTCCCTCAGAAATAATTCCTTTTGGATTTCTTCACGTAGGCCCACTCTAAATCTAGACAGGGTGACAGCCTTCAACTCGGCCACACTACATCTCATGACAAATTCGTCTAACTTGGCAATATATTCAGATACGGTTCTATTCCCTTGACTCAATCTTTGCCATTGATCTAAAAGCCTCTGCTCGTAGGACAAGTGTAGGTACTTCTTCCTAAGTTTGATCTTCATGGCTCTCCATGTGTCTATAGGCATGTCTCCTCTTTGACGACTAAGGTGCTTAACATTTTTTCAGTATAGCCTAGCTTGTCGGACTAACTTAAGTTTGACAAATTTGACCTTCCTCCCTTCCGACATCTCATACCATTAAAAGTATTGGTCCATGTCACTTTCCCAATCAACATACACCTTAGGGTCTAAATCTCCGTCAAAAATGGGTGCATCGAGTCGTATGTTCCTAAAGACTCTTTCCTCTAAATTTACAAAGTCTTGGTATGGGCGTCTCGGGTTATGTTCAGGGGTGAGATCATGACGATGGAGTTTTGGATCAAGGAGAGTTGGTCTAGGTGATTCAGGTTCAGTGTGGTTCAATCGGTTCTCTTCAAGGGTCTCGATTCGTTCTTTCATTTGGCCAAACCTATTGTTTAGTTGTCTAAATTGTTCAGTCATGGTTCTCATTAACGTTTCAAGATTGGGATCCATGGTGTAACTTGGTTGTGTTTGGGGATGTTGGTAATGGGCTCCTGACCTAGTGGTCATGCAACACAAAATCATTCTAGAATTTCTAGACCTAGAAGCTTAAATAGAATGAATCAACTCAACTTACAATTTTCTCAACAATTATCCTTTCCACTGGCCAGGTAAGAGGTAGGGTTATGGGAGGCTCCCCCCGCTCTCGCAGGGACCAAATTAAAGAACCACAAGTCTGCTTAAGGCATTTGCCATTGGACCCCTAGCCTTAGACACCACTTTCAAGAAATAACTGAAGGATTGAGTGCACCAGTTTCATCACAATACTTGGAACTCAACCACATGGGTGTCCCTAGCTTTGCTTTATATTTCTACTCAATTTTAATTAGGCTTGGGATCGAGATAAGGATGGTTGTTTTGGGCCAAGGAAAGGTGATGAAATCCTTTCCTTACCTGAGATAGAGAAATTGCCATTAAGTAAATTCAGTGATGCATGCACACACATATGAAAACCTAAAGTAAAATATGCAGATATATATATATATATATATATATGTAGATCTAAAAATAAGAAGAAAATTGTAAATTTAATAAAGATTAATTAGATGATTGCTAAGGGTCTCATGTTCGACCGTAGCTCATTATTCCCATGAGTCATGATAGTATACTTTCATATACTCGCTCAGGAGGCATGAAATTCTAAACAATGCAATTTTTTTTTATATGTAGAAAATTTCAGCAACTATTATACTTGCCATACTCTGATACCAAAAATTGATGTGGGACATGCAATGGGATTTAACTTAAGAAATTAGGAAACTAAACTGAGCAATGACTCCTTCCAAATTCACACGTAAGAGGGAGTAAATAATTAAAATGTAGGTAACTACTAGATGAAAGTTGTATTACCCGCAATATAGTTTCCTTCAATCAAAAGTAGAAAGGACTTAATGATTGGAAAACCATTCTAACTAGGACATATACCTTCAAACAATCAAATCTAGAAGTTAAGGAAGGGTTTTCTTATCAAAAATGAGTTTTCACTCTTGTGATGAAGGTCTAATTTCAGCCTTCCAAAGATTAGCGGTTGGATTTGAAGACTATCACTCTTTGGAAATGAGACTTCTAATATAGATGATTTAGAAGCAAGGAAAACCTCTTCTTCAGCTTAAAATCAAGAAGAATCTTATGGACTCCTGGATGGAGGGTTGAAGTCTGGATGATGGTTGGTGCCTAGATGATGGTTGCTTCTTGGATGGATGCTTGGCGTCTAGAAAAAAAAAAGGATGGTGGCTTGGATGATGGTTGATTGAGCCTCACACCCTCTCCCTCACGAGGTGACAAATGCACAAGCAAATGGAAGACAAAATTTTTCATTCATTCATCATAATCCCTTATTACAAGAGGACTTGGGTATCTATAGACTTCCCTAGCCTTTTCCAAATTAAAAGTAGGCGCCGAGAATTTTGAATTTTGAAATTTGAATGGAGGGGGGGAACATGTTTGAATTTTCATGGATCAAAAGGAAGCGTCACTAAAGGAAGTTTAGCCTTTTTTTTTGGATGGTTCAAAAAAAAAAAAGGCGAAGGGGGGGGATGGGGGGGGGGGGGGGGGGCTCAGGTGGTTTCCATTTAGGCAAAAGATGCCCAAATGGAGGGTAAGGTAGTTTTTATATAGACATAAGGCGCCCAAATAGAAGGTGAGGTCGTTTCCATTTAGGCATAGGGTGTCTAAATGGAGGGTGAAGTAATTTCATATAGGCATAGGGCGCCCAATTGGAAGGTGAAGTGGTTTGCTCCATTCAATATTTAAGCTTCATGGTCCTAATTTGAACCTTTTTTGACCCAACTTATAAGACTCAACTAATTACCAAACCAAATTGAACTAAAATTGACCGAGTTGAACCCAACAGACTCAATTGAACATAACAAGACTAAATTGAAAATAGACTTGACTTGACTTAAATTAAATACAGGACATAAAGTAACTCAAAACAAAATACATTGTCAGAACCCAAAACTTAAGTATCTGAAATCCATAATGAGTGTGGATTGGGTTGAATTGCATGCATCCTCGTTCTGATCCTAGTGCCCGCACCAGAATATTTAGCTGTTAACAACATCTCTAAAGCAGGATCCTTTATTCTTCCTGCTCTTCTTTATCTTTTTTCAGACAGCAACAACCTATAAATACCAAGGCCTCAGATTTTGGTGCATCCATGTCAATGAACTGTGCAGACCTAACAAATTAGCCACCAGTTGCTAATCCTACCACATAAGTAGGCATCAATTGAAACAAAACCTTCCTAGCTCTGTTTAGCCACACTCATGTTTTTAACAAAGAGCAAATAAAAACTTAAATAAGGTGAAATTGGAATAAAAAGCCAAAGCAGTTCATCATTATAAATGATCAGCAGCTACAAAAACTTCCATACTTCCCATCAGCCAGCAATTGGGAAATCAAGAGGAAAAAATGTCTAAATAATGATTAAAATACATAAAAGCAAACAGGTAATAATGCAAAAAGGATTTTCAGCTAAACATCACACTTTAAGAAGCAGCAAATTCAGGACAGTTTATTACCTTAGCAATCTTGACAAGCTGATCATGGTTGTCATGGCCATAAAAGAAGGGCTCCTTGCGAAAAATCTGCAGCCAACAACTGATATTGAGTTTACAGTAAAAAAATAATAGGAAAATCACCAATGAGCGATGAAGGCAAAACAAAAAAGAAAGAAACACTGATAGAAAATGAATTGAAATTTCATCAATAGACAAGACACTTACCATTCCAGCAAACATGCATCCAAGGCTCCACATGTCCAAGGAGTAGTCATAATCTTGTAAATCAACAAGGAGTTCAGGCCCCTTGAAATATCTGGGTTGCCAAGAAATGCAGTATTAGCTCAACAATGGAGAATAACAAAGAAGAGAAGAAAGCAAAGGCGGAGGAGAGATGCAGAATCCACCAAAATAGCTAAGTATTGAAAAGTCAAAAATACTTAATGGGATTAGTGAATATATTGAAATGCATTACCCAAAATCCTACTTGAAATATGGTACTCCTGGACTTTGGCTGGATTGACATGCAAATTAACCTAAACTATAATACATAACTCAGAAGAACAAAACAAATCCAATAAAATTTCTAAAAAATCAGCTTCAATGCAAGACTATCTTGACCACACAGCTGGCATTTTCTAATGATATTCGCTAATGTCGTGATTCTTCTAATTACATCCTCTATTCAAATCTTGACTGGTCTTTATTCTCTGAAAGTCCTTGATGGTTATCACGTGTGAGATTGCTTTTGCCTGGGTAGATTTGCTGATTTGTCCAGCATTAGTTGTTTCAATTGTGCTGCAACTTTTTTGGTAATCTGTCTATAGCTACATGGCGTGTTCATACTTCATAGGGACATTTTCACAATAAACAAAAAAGTCTAAAATATTCCCTGCTTCATCTGCAACTTTCAGTTTTTTTTTCCTATTTTACTTTTGCATTGTGCTCAAGGACATTGTTAAAATCTTACAATTCATGGTTCAATCTTTTGATCCTGATCAAAATGGTCCTAAGCACTCTAGTCTCATCTCTAGATCAGGATGAGTGGGAACATAGGGTCTAGATATGTATTGTGAATTATATTGTTCCTTGGGCCATAAGATCTGACTCTTAAGTCTTGAGTAGTAGAATTAGCAAGCTTTCTATTGGAGTTTATGGAGTTAAAAGTATTAGGCAAATTTTTGTATTTTTATAACCACATGTCATAAATTTTATCATTTTTTATTGTAAAACATGCTAACTAGAATGATAATTGAATTGACAGGTATTGTGCAAATATCTTGAACAACTGAACATAATACTTGTTTCATCAAGGATGCTATATATGGGCTTGTTTTGGCAGAAATTAAAATTCTAATAATGTATGCCTTTTTTTATTATTCTCTACCCTATATGTGTCTCATATTTCAATTTTTAAATTTCTTTTATTTTTAAAAAATAAAAAAAAATAAAAAAAAATCTTATAATCTGCAATCAAATCTGAGTTGCGCTATGATTTATGAATCGATCAAATGCACTATGATTTATGACTCAATCTCAATCTTAACAACATTGCTTAGGAAAATGGATGAAGTGGAAGAAGATAATGGGGTCAAACAAACATCTGCCTAGGCTGGAGTTCAGCTCATTTTAGCAAGGGTTTCTGAAAGTTCAGACAATTATGAAGACAGGTTCTCAGAGAAGACGAGGATGGAGAGGGAAAGAGGAGACGACTGCAAGAGAATATTTTGAGGTCAGGAAAAATAGCGGTGGAAGCAGCAAGGGCCATGCTGGTGGGCTTGAGGAGAGGAGCTTCAAAACTTATTATGGCGTTGTGGGGGAGGAAAGGTGAGAGTTATGGGCTCTAAGGAAGCTGAGCATGAGAAGATAGAGAACATAAGGGACTGGTTAGAGTTTCAAAAGGAAACAAAGAATAGGAATGGAAGGAAAGAGACCACAATGAATGAGTTTATGCTTTAGCCTCTGCTTGACTGGTAACGTCTAATCTCAGTAAGGGATCTGGATCTAATGGATGAGATGTTTATCTCATATGATTATTTATCAAAATTCATCTAAACAATCAAAATATCACTTAAACAATACCACATATTCTCATCATTATAAAACATGATGCTAATAGATAGATACAAGTGACTCATAGACTATCTTTCTCATATGGACATGTTCTCTGATGCCTTTTCTGCATCAACAAATGATGACGACGATGATGATGGACAATAACAAGAACAATAATGAGGTTAATGAATTATTAGCTATGCATTACTTTATTAAAAATAGTAATGTCAATGTTGGAGTTGCTGTAAGAATCCTATGGAATATAGCCTATAAGAGGTTATGCAATTATGAAATAAAAGAAGATACAGCCATGCAGCATGAGGCATTAAGCAACATCAAACAGTGGGTAGGAGGGGCAAAAAAAAGTCCAAATCGACATTAACCTTGAAGCAACACGAACATTGTATTCCTTGCCGGGATGGTAAAACTCAGCAAGTCCCCAGTCTATCAAACGGAGTTTTCGAAGCTCATGATCAATCATAACATTGTGAGGCTTGACATCTCGATGCATAATTCCTTGGGAATGGCAGTAATCCAGTGCCTGTGACCATAGAAGAGAACCATAGTGGCATCTAGTGATCTATAAATTCTCTGATCATTTTAAAACTTATACTGTATAAATTGATAATATGCTGCAGCCAACAAATACTGGTGATATGCAGTTAAAATCTCTTGTACATGCTTGATGCATGAATTCATGCTGATAAAATTGGAAAGTTAACTATATCAACAGTGTAGAAGCAAAGATAAACACAACAATTTACAAATTGACCAGACTCCAGATGACATGGTAGACAAAGGAAAGAGCAGTAAATTAAAATTCTTTTAAGAAGTCATACCACAAGTCAATATTTTGCATGTGGGCAATACTTTATTGATGAACAGACAAAATAGTCCTGGTTTAAAAGACGTTTCAAGGTAAAAGGAATCAGAACCATCTCAAAATGGTGACAACAAAGTGCCCTCCAGATCAGACAAAATGTCATTGCAATTGCAGTAACAATTGTAGCTAAGGACATATATATAAAATACTATAGTTAAAACAACCACCTTCTCATCTGTAACAATAGATTCATTTTGCTTGTTATTTATATTTTAGCATAGATTCAAATAGATGAATGTGATCTGCATAAGAAAGATATTAAGGAAAAGATGCTAAGAAGTAGAGCAGGAGAAAACCTTGAGAAGCTCATAAATGTAGTAGCGGATGTCATAATCAGTTAGAGTGGGGTATAACAGTTTAAAATCTGTGCTGTTTACATATTCAAATATCAAGCTAGGAGTTTTTGAATGCTGATCTCTGACAATATCAAGCAGCTTCACAATATTTGGACCCCCACAAAGGTTCTGAAGTATTTTAATCTCCCTCTTTATCTGCAACAGTAGCAATAAAGAGATTATACATGCGAGATAAATGCAATTGATAAGTCAATTCAACAAAGTTGCAAAATAGCCAAAATTCTTCATTATTTTGGAACAAGTATAACTAGTAATATTAAAAGAAAACAATTTAATTCAAGAAGAAAGAAAAGCAAGGCACATAAACAACTGGCTGATGCATCAGGAACATAATTATCACAAACCACTCATCTAAACATGTCAAACTTATATACTAGTCTTACTCGTTTCTCATAAGGCAGCTTGTCAACAAGTAAGAGCTTATGTTCCTAAAAATACGATCTTACTTTCAAAGTCAATAGTTGGAGTTGATAGCTCAAGACTTTCTTTAGAAAAAAAGGATGACCATAAAGTGTACAAGATTCTGTCTTCCATGCAGTAAAACATCATTGTCAGTATTTTATGCCTTAGATATATGAAATGAACCAGTCTAACATCATAAGGTTTCCCAAGCACATCAGTTTTGAGTTTTGACAAATGAGAGCACCACTTTGTAAGAACATTCATTTGAGCTATATTGAGCATGAAATATATTTGAGATATCTGCAAACACTGGCTAAGATCTTTATTGATCAATTAATTTTGTTACCTTGGCTCCTTACATGGTCCTGCAATGGTATATAAATTATGCCAAATAAACAAAAGGATATACTAACACATCGAAACAATGCCATCACATCATGGGTTTCTAAAGGGGTGGAGTTCATCTTGGTAGGCTGTTGTGTCTGAGATTCCCAGTAATGACCAAGTTTTTATAGTTAATTGCATAGGACATAATATTTAAAATAGCATAAACTAGCCTATAAACATCACAAATAGTTTATTTATCAAATCTAACTTTCAATAACAACAAGCAAAGTTCTAAAACCTCTTCTGCTTTCTATTTTTATGGTAGATCCAGCAGAGGTATGCATGAAAGGTTATCCAAGCTTGCCAACCAGCAAGCTAGCTCACACAATGGCAGCACAACTTCTCAAAATATACAGAAAAAAACGATATTAGTAGTGCTATTAGGTCATTACCTCCTAATATACATGAAAATGCTCATTTTCCAACATATTTGAATTTGGTTTTGATGGATATATTGGCCTGGCCTCAGGCCAAAATTATGCCATCTCATTTCAGGGACCGCTACAATATGCCAGAACTAGATAATTGATAGGATGGGGCAAGAGTTGCTACTTTTAAATTGTGAAATTAGCAACAAACTGAGCTCTTAAATAATCACCTTAGGTGATGAGAAATAGGACAATTGAGTATTTGTTAAGCATGCTATACTAATCGAGGTTAGCAACTCCAATCATAGCTTTCGAGTTCACACAAAGAATGATTGTTAAGAATCTTTTTGACACAACAATCCTACACACCTTGGGGAAAGAAAGGCAAAATGTCACCAGCAAAAGGATGAAAAATTTGCTGTAGATATACAGAAAAAGGTAGAAGTCTTCCAAAATGACTGCAAATGTCCTTATTCCAGCCAAAAAAATAAGATATCAAATACTTGACTTGCTGTTTATTGCACAAGTTTCACACTAGCTTTAGTTTAAGAATTTTAGCCCCTTCCCACACCAAAATGCACCAACACACGAAAAAGGAAAGAAAAAGGGGGTGAGCGATGGAAGATTCAATTACCATTTGATTATGAAGTTCGATCAAGATGGCAGATTTGCTATATTCAATAGGCCTAGTTTAAAATCAATTTTGGGTTCTCATTTATTGGTGCAAAAGAATCTCAGCACTTCTTTTAACTACACTGAATATTTCCTGCAACCAAATGGGATTAAAAAAAAGTATATAAAGGGCAAAACATAGATGAGCAATCTTTTGTGTGGAAATTAGTTCATTCCATCAAGTTCTATGACCATAGCAGTTGCACATTCAAGGAACATGTGATAAGATAAAAGAGAGTTGTAATAAACAAATGGTCTTCTTCCTTCTAATTTCCTCACTACATGGCAACATATTCTGTAGATTCAAAGACATCTAGTTCACGTATGAGAGCATTGGAATCCAAAGTGAAATACACGTGGTCAAAATATTCATAGCAATTAACCATCCAATCAACTGTTTATAACATTCCTATAACCCATATCTTCTCATCTGAATAAAAGCAGAACTAGGGGCAGGTTGAAACAGCATGACTGTAAGGATACAGCACCAAAAAGAGGCATATTTTTGGGGAAAAAATTTAACTGACCCCATATAATGAAATGTCAGAAATACAACATTCCTAAAACATGAGAGATTAAACATAAACAATTGAAAGTTTGAGGACCAAAAGCATATTTTAGCCTTCAATTTATGCTTCATAGCCTTCAAATCAGATACCATATCTGTACAACGATATTTGTTGGATACTTACCAAATGCATGTCCCATACATGTATAAAGTATCCGTTTTTTTTTCCAAAATATAACAAATACTTATTTGATACATTTGATATACTCTCACAATACCCCCTAAAATGAAGGGAGAGTGTTTTCTGCTCTCTTTTTTTTTTTTTTTTTGATATTAGTCTTTTAATGATGAATGGTCCATTTTGTAGTATATGATGTTAACTTTCAAATATGAAGTATGGATACAGGTCAGATTTGAATGATGACTAAATGACAAGCTTTTAAAAATTGATACTATCATGTAAAGTACAGACTCCATTATTTTGATAGTGTATCATGTTTTATGGATCTTTTTTACTTAAATATATATGTGCATATACTTGTGTATGTACAAATGAATACATACAATATATTCATCAACAAGTTCTAGCTGTATCACATCCTATTTTTTCAAGGTTTTCCACATCTGCACAACCATATCTCATATCCATGTCCGTGCTTCCTAGTTCAGTATTCAAAGACATCCATGTAGCGCAATTGTATTCTAGTCCTCACAACCAATATATTTCTCATAGCTAAGCAATGTAGAACAGTGAAAATAGGAAATAAACATATATTATAGTTTTGCTGGAAATCAAAATTTATCATCTATCAATACCTTCTTCTTCTTTACAGGCTTGAGGATCTTGATTACACAACGCTCATTATTGGATACATTTATGCCCTCAAAGACCTCACTGTATTTCCCTCTTCCAACCTTCCGAACAACCTCATAATCATCCTGCTCGCTGAATGAAAAGAAAATTGAATAATTTGTCAAATAGTAGTGAAAAGAATTATTTGAAAAATATCTTGCAGCATGTGCAATGTTAGTTTCCCTTTACTCTATCAGTCTAGAAAGCAACAGTTTTTATGCCATCTTCAATCAGTTGGAAAGATAAATAGGTGAAGAGGCTAAAATTTCCAAAAAAAAGCAAACAAAATTACATAGGAAAAAGCTGAAGTTTCCATTTGCTGTCTCCTTCGTTAGTTAATGAGGTACTAAAATTGCTTTAAAAATGCTAAGAGAGTGTTTGGGGCAGCTGTTGACCCCAGCTTTTGAGAAACAACTACCTCACATAACTGATGGAAAACAGCTCCTGTTGGCCCCCCTAGCAGCTGTCCCCAAAAGGGCCTAAGTCTTATCAAACCAACAAGATCTCATTAGAAGCTCTCACCAATAGTCACAAATCACAACTTTCTCAACAAATCTCATATGATATTTTTCATCACTCAAGAAACAATAAATGTTAATTTTCCAGTGAGCTCTTCATTCCTTGGTGCCTTTGACATGAATAACCTCAAGAAAAAAAAAGTGAGACAGACTGTTTAAAAACTAGCTTAAGCTAAGACTAGTTTTCTTCCCATAGGGGTCATGAATGTCCATTTCAACGTGCTAAGTTGTTCTTCGGCAGTCTCTATTCATCACTTCCACTTACATCTAGAATTTCCTCAATATTGTTTTAGGCCCTTCAAAACATCCAATGCCCTCAAGACTATAACTAGTTCCGCTCTTCTTCTCTCTCCCTCTCTTTTTTTTTTTTAATGACCGGTCTCAAAAGCAATTTTCTCCAGCATGCACAACTTGTTCTAGCATGAAGATATGCTTTTGTGTTCCAATATCATCATTGCTCATTATGACTATGAAATGGCAACTAAAGAAAAGAAAGCACAATGCTTGCATGACCAGCATCAAATCTCATAATTTAAAATTGGTATATTGAAGATGAATACAATTCAACATATGAAATCTTGCCTTCCTCATTCTCTTACAGTTAAATGGAGAATCTGTGGCCTACTTCATTTTTATGTGCATAAACAATATAATTATCTAAGGGTGTAATTGAGTCGAAACAGCTCGCGTGTGGCTCAAAATCAACTCAAAATACTCGAAATCAACTTGTTGCTTATCGAGTTGAGCTCGAGCTCGAGCTACTCGAGTATATTATCGAGTCGAGTTCGAGTATTAAAATACTCAGCTCGAAAAGCTTAATTAAGCTTACTTAATTTTACTAATTTACCCTTATAATTATACATATTGATGTGGCTGGTGGCTCCACATCAGTGTTAACGGTCAGGGCTAACTGGCGGCAAAGACCAAAAGAAGCAAGGCCGCGTAGCAAGGCTAACTGGCGGCAAAGACCAAAAGAAGCGGCCCCGCCCTATGGTGGCCCTGCTTCAGAGCGGCCTCAATCCGAGGCGGCCCCGATCCAAGGTGCCCCTGCTATTCGAGGCGGCCCCTTCTCTTCAAGACGGCCCCGATCCAAGGCGGCCCCTACTATTCGAGGCGGCCCTCTCTCTCCAAGGCGGCCCCTGCTATCCAAGGCGGCCCCAATCCAAGGCGGCTCTCCCTCTTAAGGTGGTTCTCGTTCCGAAATCGGCCTCAGCGCTGGCTGCAACGCTAGCCTCCGCATCAACTCCCAAATAAGTCGTGATGCCTACGTGGCCCCCCATGTGAGTCAGACCTACCAACCACCTGACCCGCGCATCTGATGGGACCAGGCCCACCAACCGTCTGGCCCGCATGTCTGACAAGATCAGGCCCATCAACCACCTAACCCACGCGCCCGATGGGACCAGGCCCACCAACCACTTGGCTGATAAGACCAGGCCCACCAACCATCTGGCCCAAGAGCTCGATAGGACCAGGCCCACCAACCGTCCCCGAGCTCACGTAATCGCCATGAGCCTATCATACATTCTCTTCCACGAAACTCTACGTGGCTGCCCCCGGATGGGGACCAGGGTCCATAAAAAGGGTAAGAGGGATCCTTGGCGAGATATGAACACAACACTCAGAGAACATTCTCATCTCTGAGCCCTTTGTCTGAGCTTCTTCAAGCTTACTACTGTGACTCTGGTCACTAACTTGCCCATCGGAGAGTCCCCACCGGAACTTCCAATCCCGAGACTTTTTGCAGGTCCTTTGCGATGGAGAAAGCTTCATCGACAACCTCACGAAGTTCTCTGACGATCCTTATCGGTGACCAGACGTCAACAGATTGGCACGCAAGGAAGGGGAGAGAGCAGAGCTCCGTGACACTAAGCTATAAGCCTCATTCCCTCTACAACAACAATGATGGTAAAGCGTGCTTGGGAGGCCTCCATTGGTCATGCTGGAGGGCATCTCCAACCGACAGAGCGGTAGAAGGCTAACCCTTCTGCTACTAACCCTCCTGTTGCCAACCCTCCAGCCACTCCCGCACCACCAGCTGTGGCCACTCAAGCCGAGCAACTGGCCACACTCACTCAGTAAGTCCAAACCTTGATTGCGATGGTCTACGGACTGCAAGAGCAAGTCTATGGCCACCCATCAACAATTACACTAACCAACCAGCAGTCTACTCAGGGGAGACCTCAGTGGGAGACTCGCTGCTCTCATGTCTCGCCTAGAGGGCACCGCCAAGGGACCCTCAAGAGATCACGGTCCTGTCCGTAGCTCGGTCCTCTGTCCGTAGCTCGAGTGACTCTTCCTCAAGGCGATGGCGCGAAGAAGAGCCCAAGCGGAGGTATCACCGCTCGCGCTCTTCCCCTTCTTTTTTGTCTTTTGAGCCATCGAGGAAGGTGTCAATTATCAACCACAGGGCGAGGGCGAAGAAGCGTTTGGACGAGTACCACCGATGGTTAGAGGAGCTCAGCAGGAAGATCAATAACTAATCGAAGGTAAACTACGACACCCGTCCTCCCCTCACACGCGGTATCCTGGAGGAGCCCATTCCCTCCAGGTTTCGCCTTTCTTAGTTGGATCCGTATGACAATACAATGGATCCACTTGATCATCTCGAGAGCTACAAGGCTCTCATGCAAGTTCAAGGGGCAACCAACGCCCTCTTTTGTAAGACTTTCTCAGTTACCCTACGGAAGGCTGCGCGCGCTTGGCACACCCACCTACCCTTGCACAATATAGATTCCTTCCGACAGTTGAAAAGGACCTTTTTGGCACATTTCGATGCTTGTCCAAGGATCCCTCGGGTGACGAACAACCTATTCTCCATCCGATAGAAAAAAAGAGAAGCTCTCAAAGACTTTGTGGCCCGTTTCAAAATGGCTGCCCTTGAGGTCTACCACCTGGATGATGCGATGGCAACTCTGGCGTTAAAACGGAGACTTCGTCCTTCCCGTTTTACTTTCTCCCTTGACAAGAAGCCTCCCAGCTCCTACACCGAGCTCCTAAGCCGCGCGCAAAAGTATATCCACGCCGACGAAGCCGACTCCACCCATCGGGAGACCGAGGGAGGGTTCAATAGGAGGTCGGCCAGCGCGGAGTCAAGCAAACCCTCTCGCCATAAGAAGCCCGAGCCACCGCGCCGACCGAATAATTGACGTCGGAGTTTCGCTCCCAGGGAAGATGAGCTCATGCCTCTCCTCGCTCCTCGCTCTCACATTCTCATGAAAATCGAAGGTGAACCATACTTCCAGCGCCCTCTCCCAATGAAGAACGAAGTTTCCCGTGACAAGAGCCGTTATTGCCATTTCCATCGGAACTACGACCATGACACCAAAAATTTTTACAGTCTGAAGCGCGCCATCAAGGAACTTATCCAAAGGGGCTACCTCGAGAAATTTGTCCAGAAGGGACCCCTAACTATTCCGGCTCTGATGGGGCCTCCGCCTACCCAAGCCAACCCCAATAGAGAAGATGGTGGAAATCGTTTCTTGAGGGGTAGGCTCTGCATCCAAAAGGCCAAGGGGAGATGAAGGGTTAGAGGATGTGATCCTAAAGGGGAGTTAGCTAGGGTGGACAATGTAAACAACGATGGCATCGTCGTCTCAATGACGATCGCCAAGCAACCTGTAAAATGAATCTTAGTTGACAATGAAAGCTCGGCTGACATCATTACTTACGACGCTTTTGTTTGGATGAACTTGTCTCTCAGCTCCCTTCACCTTTGGTCGGTTTCACAAAGGACTCGGTAAGGGTGGAAGGCGAGATAACCTTCCCAGTTACGGCCAGAACACTGCTGTGTCAAAGCACGATTTTCATAAAGTTTCTGATCGTCCGAGTGCCTTTGGCATACAACGCCATTCTTGGTCGGCCCGGCTTGAACCTCCTTGACGTTGTTATCTCTACCAAGCGTTGCTCGTTAGATTCCCAGCCAGTAACGAGATTGACGAAATACGAGGGAAGATAAGCCCGGTCCTGCCATGCTATCACATGGCTTCTAGCCCTCAAGAGGCAACGATCACGCCGACCCTAGAAGCACTCGATCCCAGAGAGCCTGGCAAGGAAGGAGAGCCGACTGAGCGGTTACTGACTTTTTCACTAGGAGACGACCCGACGAGAATGGTGCGGGTCAGCGAGCTTCTTCCTGAGGAGGATAGGGATCGCCTCCTGGCCTTCTTGCGAGCCAACTCAGGTATTTTTGCCTAATCGGCGTCGAATATGCCTGGCATATCGTCGGAGGTGATCACCCACAGGCTTAACATCGACCCAAAGCATCGCCCGATTCGCTAGAGGAAGAGGTGTTTTGCCCCTGAAAGACAGAGAGTCATTAACGAAGAAGTTGGTAAGTTGCTCGTTGCCGACCACATCCGGGAAGCACACTATCCGGATTGGTTGGCCAACATGATGATGGTCCGTAAGGCGAACGAGAGCTTAAGGATCTGCATCGACTTCACCGACCTTAATAAGGCGTGTCCAAAAGGCAGCTTCCCATTGTCTCGGATCGATCAGTTGATAGATTCCACGTCTAGTCACGAGCTCCTCAGCTTCATGGAT
This sequence comes from Calamus simplicifolius, assembly GCA_900491605.1. Classification (NCBI taxonomy): domain Eukaryota; kingdom Viridiplantae; phylum Streptophyta; class Magnoliopsida; order Arecales; family Arecaceae; genus Calamus; species Calamus simplicifolius. Next base: position 142,236 of record UESW01004063.1, on the reverse strand, counting down.
GCTTTCTCCGGATACAACCAAATTAGGATGGACCTGGATGATGAAGAACATACTTCCTTCGTGACTGAGAAAGGCATCTAATATTACAAGGTAATGCCCTTCAGCTTGAAAAATACGGAGCCACCTACCAGATATTAATGAATAAAGTCTTCAAAGACCAAATCAAACGGAATATGAAAGTGTAATAGACGATATGCTGACAAAGAGCGTCTGCGCCTCCAATCATGTTTCTGATCTGGAGACCTTCAACAACCTCCGCCGCTACCAGGTGAAGGTGAAGCTGAACCTGCGAAAGTACGCTTTTGAGGTCACAGCGAGAAAATTCTTAGGTTTTATGATGACACAGCGGGGATTGAAGCGAACCCAGAGAAAATCAGAGCCATCCTTGACATGAGGCCGTCGGCTAGCAAGAAAGAAGTGCAACGGCTCACCGAAGGGTGGCGGCTCTGAGTCGTTTCCTCTCTAAGTCGATCGAGAGATGTCTGCCTTTCTTCAAAGCCTTGCGCAAGGTGAACGATTTCGAGTGGATGAAAGATTGCCAAGGAGCTTTTGAAGGACTGAAGGAACTCCTGCTACCCCACTACTGCTGTCGAAGCCAAAAGATGGGGAGAGCCTTTTTCTCTATCTCACTGCCTCCTTGAAGGCTGTCAACTCTGTCCTTGTGCGCTTCGATGCCGATGAAACCCAGAAGCCCGTCTACTATGTGAGCAAAATACTCCACGACGCCGAGATCAGATACTCCAAAATAGAAAAAAAAAATTTGCTCTAATTATCTCCGCTCAGCGTCTTAGGCTATATTTTCAATCTTACCCAATCGTGATGCTCACGAACCAACCCCTTAAGACTATTCTAGCTCGTCCTGACACCTCGAGCTGGTTGGCCAAATAGACGATCAAGTTAGGAGAGTTCAACCTCTCATTCCAATCAAGGTCGGCTTTGAAAACCTAAGCCTTGGCCGATTTCTTAGTCGAGTGTACTTTGACCGAGGAACAAGCAGAAAACCCCCAATGATGCAACCAGATGCTGAGCTCAAGATACGGGGAAAACCTGGATCCTTCACATGGACGGCACCTCAAACTCCCAAGGAAGTGGAGCCAGTCTCATCCATGCGCTCCTCTTCAAAGCCACAAACAATCAGGCCGAGTACAAGGCCATGCTGGCCGGGGTGAGGCTCGCTCAGGAGCTCAGAGTGAAGCATCTCAGAACCTTCACCGACTCCCAACTCGTCTCTGGACAAATCAACGAGGAATACGAGGCACGAGATCCCGTCATGTCTCGATACTTGGAGAAGGTTCGACTCCTGATCTCTCACTGATATACTTCAGCATTAGTTACACTCCTAATCTCCTCACTGATATACTTCAGCATTAGTTACATTCCTCGAAGTGAGAACACCAAGGCCGATGCCCTTTCCCGTCTGGCCACCTAGCGGACAACGTTCTGGGGAGCACCTACATCGAACATTTGAAGAGATCTAGCATCGAAGACAATGAAGAAGTCCTCCCGATCATATAGGAACCAACGTGGATGGATGATTACATCCGCTACCTCACTGAAGGCACTCTTCCTGCCAATCGCGAAGAAGCTAGATTGCTCAAGTGGAGAGCCTCCAAGTTCACGTTGATGGATGGACGATTATATAAAAGGTCTTCTCCTACCCCTTCTTAAGTATGTTGGTCCTGCAGACATCGATTACATCCTTAAAGAGATACATGGAGGCATCTGCAGAGACAATCTAGGGGGCAGATCGCCAGCGCAGAAAACTCTCCACTAAGGATATTACTAGCTTACTATGAGGGAGGACGCCGCTGAGCTGGTCCAGAAGTGCGATGACTGCCAACGACGCACACATCCAACGATAGCCGGCTTCTCAACTGAGTCCACTCCGCCTTATGACCCTTCGCCCAATGGGAAATGGACATCGTTGAGCCATTTCCTCCGACTTCGGGTCAGCGAAAGTTTCTACTCGTTGCCATCGACTACTTTACCAAAAGGATCAAAGTCGATGCGCTGGCCAAGATTACTGAGAGCAAGATCAAGTCCTTCTGGAAGTCCATCATATGCCAATTCGGGTTGCCTCATACCATCATCACTGACAACGGCGGCAGTTTAACAATGCTACATTCAAGACATTCTGCGCCGAGCTGAACATCTGCCACCGATTCACCTCCGTTGGCCATCCACAGACCAATGAAGAAGTCGAGGTCACAAATCGGACCATCCTCCGGATGCTTAGAACCCGGCTGGATGGGTCTAAAGGCAGATGGGTGGAGAAACTCCCAAGTGTGTTGTGGGCGCATCACACGATCCCAAGGGCCCCGACAGGAGAGACCCTCTTTAGTCTTATATTCGGATCGAAAGCGATCATTCCCGTCGAGATCGGCCTCCCAAATCCCCGAGTGGAGTCAACTTCGATCTCATTGACGAGGCGCGTGACCGGGCACTATTCAAAATGGCTACATTTCGTCAACGAGCGACAAGTATTACAACACTCGAGTCCGTCTTAGAACGTTTCGTCCTGGAGATCTAGTCCTCAGAAAGACCGAGGTATCCAAACCAACGAAGGGGAGCAAATTATCTCCAAACTAGAAGGGGTCTTACCGGGTCGCCGAAGTACTTCACCGAGGAGCATAACGGATTGAAGAACTCGACGAACGGCCCATCCCTCCTACCTGAAATGCGGATAACCTCCGCCGATATTATCAATGATGTACCCCCTCAGATGATGATAATAAAAGGAGTTCCAAATATTGTATTTCACTTGTCTCCAAAGCTGAGGACCTATCGACGTTCTAGTCGCCACTCGGGTCAGCATGCGAAACCCCAACGATTCAAAAGGAGCTCGACGGTCTCGCGACTAGCGGATCACCACTCGGGCCGGCATGGAATGCCCCCCTAGGCGGCTCAAGACCCCGATAGTTCCGACGACGTTCGAGTTGCCCCTCGGACCGACACACGAAACCTCTGAGGTGGTTCAAAAGGAGCTCGACAATTTAGCGATTACGGGTCACCACTCAGGCCGGCATGGAGATGCCCAACGAGGCGGTTCAAGACCCCGACAGTTCCGACGACGTTCGAGTCGCCCCATGGGCTGGCACACGAAACCCCCAAGGCAGTTCAAAAGGAGCTCGGTCTTGCGACTAGCAGGTCACCACTCGGCCAGCATGAAGATGCCCCCGAGGCAGTTCAAGACCTCGACAGTTCCAACGATGTTCAAGTCGGCCCTTAGGCCGGCACACGAAACCTTCGAGACGGTTCAAAAGGAGCTCGGTGGTCTCGCAACTAGCAGGTCACCACTTGGGCCGGCATGGAGATGCCCCTGAGGCGGTTCAAGACTCCGACAGTTCCGACGACGTTCGAGTTGCCCCTGAGCCAGCGTACGAAACCCCTGAGGTGGTATTGAAGAACTCTCAAGCTTACCTAAGCACTCAGCTGATGCCGGCACCCTACAATCGCTTCGACAAATGCCTAAGGAACTAAGGTCTTAGTCAATGCCACAAGTTCATGCAAATCCTGGTTAGACCGATGGGAGGACTGCAGACACTTGCTGCCGAGCCTAAAGATCATGATCGGTACACCATCACAGAAAAATGAAGCCACTACAAAAGCTAAATATAATGATACACTTGGGCAAAATTTTCCTTTTTATTAATGTTCATGTGAAATACAAAAAGTTGATTCAAGTTCAGTTACAATCAAAAAAAAAAAGAGGAGAAGAAAGCTGGTAAAGACCTAGGGATCTACGGCTTGGCGAGCCCCGGTTTGCTGCTAGCATCGTCCTCGTCTGATGCCTCCTCATCCGGGTCTCTAAGTCTGATGCAGTCAAGGTCATTGAGCCTAAAGATCCGAGCGACCTTCTCCTTGCAGTGCTCGAAGCCCTGGAAGTAAGCGTCGAGACCCAGCTCTTCCACCTCCCAATCGAATGTCGATGAACGTTTGAACTGTTCGACGGCATTCTGACTCGGGTCTCGGCATCCTGAGCCCGGGCCTCGGCGTCGGCCCTTCTCTCTTAGCCTCCCGAGCATCGACTCTGCCAGGACGGCCCTCTCCTCGGCGGCATGGACATTGGCCTCTACCATCTCGCCCGTTCCTCCGCGTCGCCCAGCCTCTGGGTCAGCTCTTCTACCTTCCTTTCGGCCGGCCCCAGTCTCGCCATGGCCTCCGCCAGCTTGGCCTTGGCCACCAGTGTCCGCTAAACTCGGCCGCCGCCTTTCCTTCGGCCTCCCTGATCCCACCCAGTCGCCGCAAGCGGCCTCAACGGCCAGAAGCTTGTCAACCAGGATCGCCTCCCAGGCCTGGGCCTTGGCCAGCTTCTCGGCCGCCTCACTACATCGGGCTTGGTAGGCAGCCACCCGTTTCCGGGAGTGTGCGATCGCTCAGCGATCCAGATCATGGCATCCCAAAGGGTGAGAACCTCATTGGCTGTCTGCGAAAGTTAAGGAGTTAGTCAAACTCAATTTAGAGTAACATGAAAAGGAGCGGCGTGAAGGAAAATTACCTAAAGCACCGACACATACGTCGCGTCAAAAATCCTGGCGACGGTTCGCAGTGGAGCTGTTCGCAAACCTTGGCAGGCAAACCCTCTCCAACAGGCGCTCCGCCAATCGTCCGCTGTCCATAGCCGAGAACCTTGACGACCGTCGCGGCTCCTCGACGCTGGACCCCTGACTGGGCGACGATGTTGGGGTTGTCGGCCCTGCCCCACCTTCGTTCACTGTGTCTCTTCATCTTCAGCCCTGGAGCGATCCCTCCGCCTCCAGCTCAAGAGGGGCCGAGCGTCCGCCCTCGGCCCCCAAGTTAACCGCCTACGCCGGCTCAGTGGGGGCTAGGGTTTTATTCTCTGCCTCCAAGTCGACCACCTCCGTCGGCTCGGTGGGAACCGAAGGTTCATCCCCAGCCTCATCCGCCTGGGCTGGCTGGCTCCTTTTTGGTCCCGCCTTGGCCATGGCAGGACGTCTCCTCAACCAAGACACTCCCCCTTGGCTCCCCTGCAGAAGCAATCTCCATGGAAGCCGCGGGAACCCGAGTCGGCCTACCCTGAGCTTCTCACCGAGACTTCTTAGCGGCCTCACCACCTCATCGGCTTCCTCCTCCGAGCTCCCGCTTTCAGTTGTTCGGCTGGCAACTTCATCGCTACGAAAGGAACTAGAAGTTAAACAAAAAAAAGAAAGAAAGGATGAGGGGGGAGGGGGGCAAAATCTTGCGCTCACCGACCACCGGTGCCAGACCGGCCTCATAGAGGTTGGCCTTAGCCAACAACTCCGCCAAGGGAGGATTTCGAAGGACATCAAGCGGTTAAAAAGCTCTCGGTCCCTCTCATCCACGGCAGAGATTTTGTTGGGGCCGATGTCGAGACTCCTCGAACTCATCCTCACTCCATCCACATGGGCAAAAAGAAAACGAGATTTCCATCCCGACTTTGAAGGGAAGGTTGAGTGGCAGGGTCCTTCGGGGCCTAAAGGAAAAAATCCACCACCCATCTTCACTGTGGTGGCGGAGTTTATAAAAGGCTCGAAACAAAAAAACCCTAGTGGCCGAGCTATGGAAATAACAGAGGACTACAAAGGCATAGATGATCCGGATCGAGTTTGGAGTCAACTATGCCGGAACAAGCTTGTACCTATTAACAGGTTCAGGACGAATGGATGAAGAGGGAGGCAGAGCCCATACTTAAAGAACTCCTCATACAGGGCTACCCTACCAGGCTAGCTAGAGCCCACCCTATCATCGAGCCCAGGAGCAGACAGACGAATATTACTGGGGACCTGATACCTAACCCTAAGGTCCTCTACTTCCTCAGGGGTCATAGTGGAGGCCATCCCCTCCAGCCCTGCCAAATCATAGGTAGCAACCGAAAGGGGGTCGGACGGACTGGGGGTGGTGGAGGTACCCTAGGTGAAGGTGCCATAGGTGGGGATACCCTGGTTGGGGGTCGGACAGTAACCGTCGGACAGTCGCGAATGGTGACACCACCGGCCACCCGACGTCGTATCAGGGGAACCTCCTCCGAGGATGGGGGAACTCACTATGGGCCTCTTGCCTTCCCTAACGGCACGGCTATCCATGAAGGAAGAAGACGAAAGAAGAAGACGAAGGAGGAGATAAGATGAGACTGACCTGATGTCAAGAAGGAAGACAGAAGGTTTAGGACTCTAAAGGTGAAAATGACAATGAGAATGACGAAAGCGCTAGGAGCGTGAGGGGGCGGCGAGGTAATTTTATACAAAATTTTTGAATCGTCCCGCCCGATGCGATGCCACGTGACCATCTGCAATTAAAAATAACGTCCAGCTGTCGTAAATCCCCCTTTTGCCCAAGATATGGCGCCTCAGTTTTGCGCAGAGAGCAGGATCTGCGGCCAATGATAGGACGTAAAGGTAATGGCTTATTGATGGCGCCCAACTTTTCCGCCCCTCGAGAAGTATTTCCTCGACGTACCCAAAATGGCGTTACCTTTCGCGCTTATCCTTAAATACGGATAGACTTCGAGGAAACCTCGCCTTGGAGAGGCGTGCTCCGCCTCCGATGATTAATGGTGCACAAAATCAATAACGATGAAAGTTTTACGCTCCTTTCACTCAAGGGTTAATGAGCACGTGACCACTTAAAGCTCAGGAGCGGAGGAAGCATCTGATGTGGCTGGTGGCGCCACATCAGTGTTAACGGCCAAGGCTAACTGGCAGCAAAGACCAAAAGAAGCGGCCCCGCCCCACAGCGGCTTCGCTTCCGAGGCAGCCCTGCTTCCGAGACGGCCTCGATCCAAGGCGGCCCCTGTTATCCGAGGCTGCCCCCTCTCTCCAGAGCAGCCCCGATCCAAGGCGGCCCCTGCTATCCAAGGCGGCGGCCCGGCTCCAAGGCGGCCTCTGCTAGCCGAGGAGGCCCTCTCTCTCCAAGGTGGCTCCGATCCAAGACAGTCCCTGCTATCTGAGGCAGCCCCCTCTCTTCGAGGCGCCCCGATCCAAGGCGACTCTCCCTCTAAAGGTGGTCCTCGCTCCAAAATTGACCTCAGCGCTGGCTGCAGCGCCAACCTTCGCATCAACTCCCGAATAAGCCGCGATGCCTACGTGGCCCCCCACGTGAGCCAGGCCTACCAACCACCTGATCCGTGCGTCTGACGGGACCAGGCCCACCAACCGTCTGGCCCGTATGTCTAGCAAGATCAGGCCCACCAACCGTCTGACCCACGCGTCCGATGGGACCAGACCCACCAACCACCTAGCTAACAAGACCAAGCCCACCAATCGTCCCCGAGCTCACGTAATCGCCATGAGCCTATCAAACATTCTCTTCCACGAAACTCCATGTGGCTGGCCCCCAGATGGAGACCAAGGGTCCATAAAAAGGGTAAGAGGGATCCTTGGCGAGGTATGAACACTTAACACTCAGAGAACATTCTCATCTTTGAGCCCTTTGTCCGAGCTTCTTCAAGCTTACGGCTATGACTATAGTCACTAACTTGCCCGTCGAAGGGTCCCCGCCGAAACTTCTGACCTTGAAACTTTTTGCAGATCCTTCGCGACGGAGAAAGCTTCACCGGCAACCTCACGAAGTTCTCTGACGATCCTTATCGATGACCAGACATCAACACATATTTACAATATTATTCTAACAATATAAAATTTCTTAAAAATTTTAGTTAAGAGCATATTTTATTTTAATTTAAAAATTATTTTTAAAATTTTTACATAAAAATTCGAGTTAAGTTGTGCTCGAGCTCAAGTTCGAGTTCTAAATAAGAAACTCGAATAAGCTCGAGTCGAGTTTCAAGCTTCAAATATTAGAGTCCAGTCGAGTTCGAGCTTGGCACTGTGTCGACTCGGCTCGATTACCCCTAAAATCATCAATGTGTGCTTTCCTTTCTACCAGCTGGTTTTTAAAATTTCAAAGCAAGTCCCTGCCCAAAGTTTCCTTGAGGAGAATTTGTAGTTTTAAGTTATATGAATATGACACCTTATACCAGAAGTTCTCAAACTTTGATGCATCATAATTGGATTTGAAAAGGTAATAATATCTAGATGGAATACATCTTTAAAATTATGGTGGCTAAATATCTAGTCATAAAAGCAATTTTCAGAGACTCCTGACAAGATAAGAAAAAAGTCTTTAAAAATACCCATATAAAGGACCTCTATGGCAAGTTTCCAAGGAATTCTACATCAATATTTTTTTAAAATAAAAAGGCAAGCAATAAAGTTGATCAAGGAAAGTGCCACTGTCATACCAGGTGTAGGGAATTTTTTGACAACTACTGTTGCTGCTGCATGAATAGTAATGCTATCCTAATAACTACTTAGAACTATCCATTGACATCATCAAATTGTAGAATAACAAAACTCTTAAAAGAAAATAAAGGTTTAACATCTAGAGCTGCACAACATTATAAGCGAAGAGTCCCAGCACTCAGGTCTTCACTTTTCAAAACATCTTGAACCACATTCCCAAATTATCAGATGTCCAAGAAGTAAAGGAAAGAAGATGGACTAGCTTAAGGGTCCTTATCAGACAAAGGAGGTTAAGACATGAATTCAGCCGGTGATGCAGAAGGAAATGTTTACTATCCTATAGGAAGGGCAAATTGGAGATTACACTTTTTTACACAGACAAAGGATGACGATGCTCGATCACTTTGAGCTGACGTCATTGAGCGTCACTAATGCACCACGAACCCGCTGAAAGAGCTTTACTTCGTCTTCAAGACCTGCAAGAAGTCTCAGGGACCGAATATTCTGGCAGAGACCCTTCGACACTTGAGTTAATGATCAGGATCACAGCTGCAAGAAAGTTTAAAAGAGATTGCTCTGGGAATTAGTTGAGTTCCCCCTTTAGGTCCTCTTACCTGTTTTATTCGTCTCTTGAGTTTGCATGGCTTGTTCGCTAAAATTGGAATCTCAAGATGAGTTAATGCCTTTACCAATAGAATGTCAGAGCTGGTTGAACTAAATTTGCATCTTCTGACTCAGGGTGATTGATACTTTATGGCAGGTAATCACCTTTTGAGGCTTATTTAGCCAGAGTCATTAAATCTCACTAATGACTTTTTGGGCTTCATTAGCTTGGAAGTTCGTGACTTCATGATGTATTATGACTTTTGGAGCTCCATCTGACCAAGGCCATTAATGTCGTCTGATGTGTCATGGCTTTTGGGGCTTTATATAGTCAGAGTCACTAATGTCGTCTGATGAGCCGCTACTTTTAGGGGCTCATGCTGGAACTGACGGCTCCTGTCTTATTAAACCGACAGGGGTTAAGGATAGTGGATGAGCTCGGCTTTGCCCATGCAGAGGCTTGTTCGGAAAGCTGGAACGAATCATGTGGGATCGCCTAGGAACCGCCTCGAGCCGCCTAGGGACCGCTTCTGTAGCCGGGGCCGCCTAGGAACCGCCTCGGGCCACCTAAGGACTGCTTCTATAATCGGGGCCGCTTAAGAACCACCTCGACCGCCTAGGAACCGCCTTGGACCACCTAGGGACCGCTTCTGTACCCGGGGCGTCTAGAAACCGCCTCGGGCCGCCTAGAAACCGCCTCGGGCTATTAATTCTCACGTGGCTTTTACCAGCCACATCACATGCCCCCTCGCTTCTGAGTCTTGGCACTTACGTGCACGGCGCTTGCCGAGAGAAAAGCATAAAAAATTTCCCTTTAATTGAATCTTGTGACGTACACCAATAAAGGTGGGCGCGTGTCCCCGAAGAAGTAGTCTCTTCAAAGTCCTTTCGTTATTTAAGGGATGATATTGGGTGTAGCGCGGCCCACGAGCAGATTGAGAAAAATGCCTCGTGATTAGCAGAAAGGCGAGACATCATAATTGGATTACTCTGGGCATCCCATCATTGAGCACAATTGTACCCCTTTGTAATCCACAGATATCTAGGCGATAGCCCTACCCCATCAGTTCTACTTTTTATGATGGGCTGGACTTTCGAAATTTAGGGATTAATACTATCCCGCCTGTCTCCTCAGCCTTCTAGTACCTTCATTATCTTCTCCGTGTTTCCTTCATCTTCCGAATACTGAGCTCTTTCTGCTTCCATTCCTTCGATTTAAGGTCAGTTTCTTTTTCCTTTCTATCTCTTCTTTTCTTCCTCATGGATCCCCGCCCTAATAGAAAAGGTAAAAACCTTTAGTCGAACCTTTAGGAAGGAAATCCTCCAGGCCCACCGCCGGGCCCCCGACGGCGTCTCCATCCACGGTCGCCTAGTGACAACTGCTCCGACCTCGGCTAAGGCTCCCTCTCCAGCACCTAGGGCTTCTCCTCCACATTATCTCGCTCGGCATCTCCAATTTTCGAGTCCAAACCCATCGGTCCAAAGGGGATACGCTCCACCATGAAGGATCGGGACATAGAAAGACTTAGGGTGAAGTACAGTATACCCGACAGTGTGTGTCTATCCGCACCTTGGCATGGTAACAAGGTAACCAATGGTCGTCCGATGGAGTCGCTCTGTACGAGGAATTCTTAAAGAGTGAACTTCGTCTCCCTTTTCACCCTTTCTTTTTGAACCTTTTAGATAGGTATGATCTTGTCCCAGTGCAGTTAACTCCGAATTCCATCAGGATCATCTGCGCATTCATAGTTCTTTATCATTTTCATGGGGCTCCTGCCCGAGTTTCTCTTTTCCGGGCCTTGTATAAGCTTCAAAATCCTAAGAAAAATGAGTGGTGGAGCTTTGCTCCCCGGCCTAAGAGAGCCCTCAAATTAGACTTATCATTTAAGGTTAAGGAATGAAAGTCTCGATTCTTTTATGTTCATGTAGAGGGGGTGAGGACATCCTGAAGATTCCCTGACATCAGTCCCAATAAGAACTCGTCATAGAAGAAAGAGATCGAGAGCTTTTCAACGCCCTCATGTCTTCTGTCATCCCCCCTATGCGGTGTTACTATCGGAGGATAACCTCCGCGAAGCCCTTGCAGCGCCGCGTCACCATCACCGACCCGGTGAGCACCACCTTCTCCGATTACCCAGCCACAGCATATCTCTCTTTTTTTTTAACTCTATCCCTTTGTGCAGAGATGAGGTTCCCCCCGGCTTCCTCACGGAGGGCCTTAAGAAAAGAAAGAGCCGCCGGTGATCCGGCGGGAGCGGCACCCAAGAAACCTTGGCAAACAGAGCAGGGCAGTCACCCCGACCCTTCGTGGCTTCGTCCGTGACTCTGAGGTCACCCTGGTGGGGAAATCGAGAAGGGACGATCCCCTCGCCGAAGCGTCCTCGACCGGGGTTCTTCCTACCAAGGCTGAGGCGGAGCCGCCGAGAGAAAGACCTTTGGCCCCTGCCGAACCCGAGGGCGAGGCCGTGCCAGAAGCAAAAGCAGCGACACCCCCGGCACGAGGAGCTGAAGATGACCACTCTTCGGCCGCTCACCCAACTTCAGAGGAGGCGAGGGTGTCACCCGACGACGTCCCTCTCAGCCAACCGTCCAGGGCCACCGTGATGTATCGAGACCGCTTGGCGAAGCGCCTTCTAAGTCGCTCGACTCTCCCTAATTTTCAGGCTGACTTCGACGTCAGCCATTGGAGAAATCCCTTGATACCCTCTTCACCGTTGTCCCCCAAGTATACCAATCTTTTCCTCTTTGATTGAACATAGGTTATATTCTAACCATTGATGCGCACAGCTATCCAACAGTGTTTTTATCCTTCGGGATGCCTACACCGAAAGCTCCAGCAGTTGCCTAGTCCGACCTGACTGCTCTAAAGGCCCGGGTTGATGAGTTGACCCAAGAACTGTCCGAGGTCAGGGCTCGGGAGGCGGCGGTGTCTGGCGCACTACAAGCTGCCGAAGAGGAGGGCCGATCTCACAAGGTCCGGACCGAGGAGGCTAAAACGAAAGTCAGAGTTGCCAAGGCCAAGTTGGCCGAAGCCATGTCAAGGCTAAGGCCAACAGAAGAGAAATTGGAGGATGCCCTCCTCAGAGCGGATCATGCTGAAGATAGGGCGGACGCGGCTGAGTCTGAAGCCCGGGCCACTATAGAAAAGCTGGCTTCGGCCAAGGCAGAGGTTTGGGAAGTCTTGGAAAAATTAACTGCCATCGAGGCTCAAGCTATGAAGAAGATGACAGCCGCCCAGGTCGAAGCCTTAATGAAGGTCAGCGCTGCCGAACACCGAGCTCGGGAGGCCATGGAACTCTATAAAGGTTTCACAGATTTTGCTGCTGAGTTTAGCGAGGCGGCCATCGACGCCTACGCTCAGGGTTTTGAGAAGCGTAAGGAAAAAATCTCCTGAGCTTATAAATTAAGTGGCCTTGAAGATATTCAACCTGAGATGAGGACGCCGAGGACGGGCCAGGACCCGCCAAGCCTTAGGTTTAGTTTTTTTCTTTTTCTTCTTTTTTTGCTATATCTTGTAATCCGACCAACATTGGTCTTTTTGTATGACAATGGCATTAATGAAAAGGCATTTTTAATAGCAACATTCTTGCTCGAATTTTACAACCTCTTCATTAGCAATGCTTCGGTCTCTTGAGCGATCACACTTTGGCTTTTGGCCTTTGAATTCAATCAAAATATGCCTTTATTTCCGTAAATATGCTTAGAAAGTGGCCGGCTTAACCCGTGGTCTTCATGGGAGTGTTTTAGGTTCGTATTTGCGTCTTAGGTTTGTGTTGATGCTCGTTGGCATCGATCATCACCCTGGGGCATCATGTCCTTAGGGTTTCTTGCATCGGCCTGAGAGTTTGACTCGGGGCTGTCGAGAACACAGGACTTGAACCTCTGAAGGTTTCTTGCGTCGATCCGGGGGTTTGACTCGGAGCCACCGAGAACACAGGACTTGAACCTCCGAGGTTTCTTGTGCCGACCGGGATGTTTATGATCTCGGGACCACCGAGGTCCTTTTGAAAACTACTGCGAGGGTTTCTCGCATTGGCCCGGGAGTTTGACTCGGGATCGAGACTACAGGACTTGAACCACTGAAGGTTTCTCGTGCCGGTCAGGGGTGTCAATGATCTCGGGACCGCCGAGGTCCTTTTGAAAACTACCGCGGAGGTTTCTACGCCGGCCCGGGAGTTTGACTCGAGGCCGCCAAACCACAGGAGTTGAACCACCGAAGGTTTCTCGCACCGGTCCGGTGTCTATGATCTCAGGACCACTGAGGTCCTTTTGAAAACTACCGTGATGGTTTCTCGCGCCGGCCCAGGAGTTTGACTCGGGGCTGCCAAGACCACAAGACTTAAACCACCGAAGATTTCTCGCGCCGGTCCGGGGTGTCTATGATCTCGGAACCACCGAGGTCCTTTTGAAAACTTCTATTTTGAATGAGAAATAGGATCAAAAACTCTTTTTATAATTATTGGCCAAGTACACTATTATTGATAATATCGCAAAGATTGTCCGCATTCCAAGTACACGGAATCGATTGCCCATCTATCCCTTCAAGTCTGTAGGCTCCTCGATGAAGCGCTTTCATGACCCGATAAGGTCCCTCCCAATTTGGGGATAGCTTGCCTCTTTAGTCGGTTTAGATATTCAGCTCTCCTCAGGATTAGATCCCTGGGACGGAACGTTTGGAACGGACCTAGGCATTATGCCGCTCGGCGAAATGTGGCCATCCTGAGTCGCGCGAGATCCCGAATTTCATCGATGAAGTCTAGATTAGCCCTTAGTTGATCAGAGTTGTTTTCGTTTTTATATAGCTCTACTCGAGGACTGGGAAGACCAATCTCCATTCGGATAACCGCTTCAGATCCGAAGACGAGGATGAAAGGAATCTCTCCCGTGGGGACTCTAGGAGTCGTATGATATGCCCAAAATACGCTTGAGAGTTCCTCCACTCATCTGCCTTTAAGCTCATCCAGTCGAGTTTTGAGTCCTCGAAGGATGGTCCGATTCATAACTTTTGCCTCCTCGTTAGTTGTGGATGCCCAACAGAAGTAAATCGGTGACATATGCCTAGCTCGATGCAAAAGGCTTTGAATGCCGAATTATCGAACTGGCGACGTTATCGGTGATCACGATGTGAGGTAGACCAAACTGACAGATGATAGATTTTTAAAAGAATGCCTTCACCTTACTTCGTGATCTTGGCCAACGCCTCGACTTCGATCCATTTGGTGAAATAGTCGACGGCGACTAGTAGAAACCTTCGCTGTCCTAAAGCCGGGGAAAACGGTCCAAGAATATCCATTCCCCATTGAGCGAAGGGCCATGGAGCAGAAAGAGGGCTCAATTGAGAAGCTGGTTGTCGCTGGATATTAGAATACTGTTGGCAACGGTAGCATTTCTGAACCAGCTCGGTGACATCTTGTCGCATAGTGAGCCAATAATATCCCTGGCGAAGGGCTTTGTGCGCCAGGGATCTGCCCCCATATGATTCCCGCATATGCTTTCATGGATTTTCCTGAGAATATAATTAGCATCAGCCGGGCAAACACATTTGAAAAGGGGATGAAAGGACTTCTGTACAAGTACCCATTCAGCAACACGAACTTGGCATACCTCCACTTAAGCAATCTAGCTTCTATGGGATCGACGGGGAGAGTACTGTCAGTAAGGTAGCAAATATAAGCATCCATCCAGGTTAGTTCTTGCATAACTGGTACAATCTCCTCTGCTGAGTCGATACTTGGGCTTTCCAAGTGTTCGACATATGTCCTTCCCAAACAATCGTCCGCCGAAGTGGCTAACCGCGATAATGCATCAGCTCTGGCGTTCTTGCCTCCAGAATGTAGCTAATAGTGAAGTAAACCAATGAGGAGGTTAGCGACTTAACCTTATTTAGATATCAAGACGTGATAGGGTCTCGAGCCTCAAACTCTTCAGTGATATGTCCGAAGACGAGCTGAGAGTTGGTGAAGGCCCTGAGGCGTTTTACTCTAAGTTCTTGGGCAAGCTTGATTCTGGCTAGCAAGGCCTCATATTCAGCCTATTGTTCGTAGCCTTGAAAAGAAATCGAAGAGCGTACTCTAATACGACGCCCTCCGGATTTGCTAGGATAAGACCAGCTCCACTTCCTTAAGAGTTAGAGGTGCCATCGACATGGAGAATCCAGGCTTCCGCCAAATCTTCCTCAGCATCTGGGCACTTTATAGGAATGTCTTCGATTTGCTCGTCCGTCTAGCTACTCTACTAGGAAGTCCGCCAATACCTAGGACTTAAGGGCAGACCGAGACTGAAACGAAAGATCGAACTCCCCCAGTTTAACGGCCCACTTAGCCAAGCGACCAGAGGTGTCAGGACGAGCCAGAATAGCTCTAAGAGGCTGGTCCGTGAGCACCACGATCGAATAGGCTTGGAAATATGGTCGAAACGCTAGGCAAAGGCGATCAAAGTAAAAATAATCTTCTCAGTTCTAGAATATCTAACCTCTGCATCATGAAGTACTTTGCTAGTATAATAAATAGGTTTTTATGCTCCGTCGGGATCAAGTTGGACCAAAACGGAACTAACCGTCTCTGAGAAGGCGGCAAGATAGAGGAAGAACTTTTCTCCTTTCTTAGGCTTCGACAGTAATGGCGGTGTAGATAAAATTCCTTTAATTCTCAAAGGCTCTCTGGCAACCATCCGTCCACTCAAAGCCATCAACTTTACGTAGAGCTTTAAAAAAGGGCAAGCATCTCTCAGCTGATCTAGATAGGAATCGGCTCAGAGCGGCTGCTCTTTCAGTGAGCTGTTGCACTTCCTTCTTACTGGCTGGCTGCCTCATGCTAAGGATGGCTTGAATATTCTCTGGATTTGCTTCAATCCCCCGCTAGGTTACTAGGAAACCCAAGAATTTTTCGACAGTGACACCGAAGGCACATCTACGGGGGTTGAGCTTAATCTGATGGCTCCGAAGATTGCTGAATGTCTCCTTCAGATCAACAACGTGGTTGGCGATGTAGGTGCTCTTAGTCAACATATCATCCACATATACCTTCATGTTGCATCCAATCTGTCTTTAAAGACCTTATTCATCAACCTCTGATAGGTGGATCTAGAATTTTTCAGCCCGAAAGCATTACCTTATAATAGTAGATGCTCTTCTCCGTGATGAAAAGGTGTTTTCTTCATCCATCGGGTCCATCCTTATTTGATTATACCCGGAGAAGGCATCCATGAAACTGAGGAGCTCATGGCCGAATGTGGAGTCCACCAGCTGATCGATTCGTAGCAAGGAAAAACTATCTTTGGGATATGCTTTATTGATATCAGTGAAATCGATGCAGATCCGCCAGCTTCCACTCGCCTTTCAGACCATGACCATATTAGCTAGCCAATTTGGATATTGAGCCTCTCGGATGTGACCGGCAGCAAGCAATTTGTTGACCTCTTCATCTATGGCTCTTACCACTCAAGGGCAAAACTTCTCTTCTTCTAGCGGACGGGCCGATACTTTGGATCAATATTGAGTTTATGAGTTCACCTCCGGAGGGATGCCAGGCATATCTAATGCTGACCACGTGAAGATATCCAAATTTGCCCGCAAGAAAGTGAGAAGTTGATTCTTCATTTCCAAAGGAAAAAAGCTTGCCAATTTGCACAGCTTTCATATAATCATCCCCTGTGGATAAGATAGTAAGCGTTCAACTGACTCTCTTCTTTCAGACTCCTTGGGGTCGAACAACATCGAGGTCGATGGAGCCACCATCTTTTGAGGGCTGGAAGCCATGTGATAGCATAACTGTGCAAGATTTTGCTCCCCGCGCATCTCGTCGATCCCTCCATTGGTAGGGAACCTCACAGTAAATGCCTGGTGGATATCACCGCATCCAAGAGTTCAAAGAGGCCGACCGAGTATGGCGTTATACCAACGGTACCCGAGCTACCAAAAACCTCATTAGGACTATACTTTGGCATGGCGATGATCCCGCCGTGACCGGTAAGGTGATCTCACCTTCGACTCTGACTGAGTCTCCCGTAAAGCCGACTAGAGGCGTGGTCACTGATTGTAGAGAATCAAAAGATAGACCCATCCGAACAAAAGCATAGATAAGTATGTCTCCTGAACTCCTACTATCTACAAGTATTCTTTTTATAGGATGTTTAGCTATCGTCATAGAGACGACTACACTATCATCATTCAAGTTGCCCCTCCCCTCTAACTCCCCTTCAAGAAAGGGATTTACATCTTCTACTCCCTCATTCTCCCTCGGTCTTTTAGAGGACGAAGCCGCTCCCCATGAAAGCATACCCATTGTTCGTTCTGTTGAAGTATTGCCAATGTTGGGCTGAACAGGTGGGGGCCTCATCAGAGCTGGGATGGCCGAGGTCCTCCCTTCTGGATGAACTTTGAAGATAACCCTTTGAATAAGCTCTTCGATGGCACGCTTCAAGTTGCAGCACTCTTCAGTGTCATGGCCATAGTCCCTATGAAGTGGCAATAGCGACTCCTATCTCGAGCAGTATTTGTTCTTAGCAGGGAAGGGCGCTGGAGATAAGGCTCACTTTCATTTCCATGAGGATGTAAGATATAGGGGCAAGGAGAGGTATATAGCTTTCTTCTTTGGTGGTCAGGTTTCGGCGCCGATTGTTTGGCCGATAAAGGCTCAGGCTTCTTGGGAGGGAGTCTGCTCAGCTCTTCACGAACGGCTTCTTGCCAGCTCCCCTATCAGCGTTCCTCCAAGTGAAATCAGCTTCATCGGCACAAATATACTTATGTGCACGATCCAGGAGTTCAGCATAGGAACTAGAGGCTTTTTGTTTAAAAAATAAGTGAAACGAGAAGGACGAAGTCCTCGCTTCAAGGCCAGGATGGCCACAGCATCATCTAGGCGATACACCTCGAGGGCCGTCGCCTTGAATCGGGCTATGAAGTCTTTTAATAGTTCTCCTTTTTTCTGCTAAACAAAAAATAGACTATCAGCCACTCGAGGATCTTCCGATAGGCATCAAACTGTGCCAAAAAGGCTTTCTCCAACTGTCAAAAGGAATCGATGCTGCGTGAAAGTAGTCGGAATACTAGGCGTGCACAGCTTTCCGAAGAGTAGCAGAGAAGGCAATACATAGGAGGGCGTCTGTTGCTTCTCGAATTTGCATGAGAGATTTATAGCTCTCTAAGTGATTCAGAGGATCCATAGTACCATTATAAGGATCCAGCTAGGAAAGATGGAACCGATGGAGTATAGGTTCCTCCGTAATCCGGCAAGGGGACCGAGTATCATATTCCCCCTGGTTGGTTGTTAAGCTTCTGACTAAGCTCCTCCAAGCGCGATCCTGCTCCTCTAGATGCCTCTCCATCCGATCATTAGGGTCCTCGCCTGCCGATTCAGATGATGAAGAGAGAGAGTAATAAGGCTACTAATAATATGAACCTTTGGGTTTCTTCCTCGTCGTTGCCTATAGCTGCCGGAGTGAAGGGTGGGAGACCGAGACCTTTTGGAGGTTTTTCGTTGATGATGCCTGATGGAGCTTAGCAATGATGACGCTCCTGGGAGGGTCTTTTGTATGAAGACTATTGACTAGCTCATACAACAGTTATAGGTGGCACGAAAGGTCTAGCCTGCTGTTAAGTGGCCGCCGATCGCTGCTCTTGCAACTCATGGACTACCCCGATGAGAGTTGGACCTGTTGAGTGAGATTAGCCGACTGCTCTTGTGGGGTAGTTGAGATCAGTAGTGATGAAGTAGAAAAGTTGGCCTCTGACTGCTCGACTCGATGGGAATGCCCCCTAAAGCTAGAAGAAGCGTCTTGAGCATGTGTTGTCTCCATTGGAACTTGAGGAAGGGCGAGCCTATCCCTCAATATTATAAAGTAATCTTTCCCTTGATGGCTCGTCGTTCGCTTGATCCCCCTTCCTGTCGCACTAATATGATAATGCCCGATCACTTTGAGCTGACGTCCTTGAGTGTCACTGATACACCATGAACCCGCTGAAAGAGCTTTACTTCATTTCAAGACCTGCAAGAAGTCTCTGGACCGAATATTCTGACAGAGACCCTTCGATGCTCAAATTAGTGATCAGATCACAGTTGCAAGAAAGTTTGAAAAAGATTGCTCTGGGAATTAGTTAAATCCCCCCTTTAGGTCCTCCTCTTACCTATTTTATTCGTCTCTTGAGTTTGCATGGCTTGTTCGCTAAGATTGGAATCTCATGATGAGTTAATGCCTTTACCAATAGAATGTCAGAGCTGGCTGGACTAAATTTGCATCTTCTGACTCAGGGTGATTGATACTTTACAACAGGTAATCCACCTTTTGAGACTTATTTAGCCAGAGTCATTAAATCTCGCTAATGACTTTTTGGGCTTCACTAGCTTGAAGTTCGTGACTTCATGATGTATTATGACTTTTGAGCTCCATCTGACCAGGGCCATTAATGCGTCTGATGAGTCATGGCTTTTGGGGCTTTATATAGTCAGAGTCATTAATGTCGTCTGATGAGCCGCTACTTTTAGGGGCTCATGCTGGAACTAATGGCTCTTGTCTTATTAAACCGACAGGGGTTAAGGATAGTGGATGAGCTCGGTTTTGCCCATGCAGAGGCTTGTTCGGGAAGCTGGAATGAATCATGAAGACAAAAAAAGATACTGATGCCGCCCAGGGGTTGGGGCCACTAAGGAGCCACCTCGGGCTACCTAGAGACTGCTGCCATAGCTGGAGTCGCCTAGGAACCGCCTCGGACCGCCTAAGAACTGCTTCTGTAGCCGGGGCAGCCTAGGAACCGCCTCAAACAGCTTAGGGACCGCTTTTATAGCCGAGACCGCCTAGGAACCATCTCGAACCGCCTAAGGACCGCTTTTATAGCCGAGACCGCCTAGAACCGTCTCGAACCGCCTAAGGACCGCTTCTAACTGTTAATTCTCACGTGGCTTTTGCCAGCCACATCAAAGGGCTTAGAGAAAGTGGCTCCAAAACCACATTCTAGACCAAAATGTATACTATAAAACTATTAAGGGAGAAGATATATTCTTGTCCATCTTCATAACACATTCTACTCTTTCTTTACTCAAGCACTTTTGAGATTTGAAACCCTCTCTAAGCACGGCATCCTTAAGTGGCCATCTTTTGGCCTCCCTTGCAAGCATGATTATGAAATTTTCTTCAAGCTTTTCAATCATTTGTTTAGCATCATTGTGTAGAACTAAAAAACAAAAAATTAGATAGGTTTGATATAATTAATTAGCTTCTTTGTTTTGTTTTGATGAAAGAGCCAAAGCATATAGTCTACAACCCTTTTTACCTCTTGAAAGTTTTGCACTTCAGTCCTTCTGATCTCCATCAAATACATATAGCATATAACTTATCCTCTCAGCTTCATGTCCATTGATTTGCTTGCCCTTCTTTTAATCAGTACAGATTGTTGCACCTTTGACATCAACTTGGTCCAAAACCTCTTTTTTGGGGAGAAAAGAACCATTACAATGCGGCAGGTATTGCTTATTAGTTTAAAGAGGTTGAAAATTTCTAAACAGCAGAGTCAGTGGCAGCCAATTAAATGTTAAGACAAGCAGCTGCTTGCTCCACAAATCAACTTTGTTTTCCAGAAATTCAGATAAAATACACACATAATTAGTTGGCGAAACATGCATGCGCTATGAGACAGCCATTCTCAGCAAATCAAGAAAACGAAATATTCAAAGCTCGCTAACTTTCCAGAAAGAAAGGAAACTGATGTCCACCCATTAATGCTATGGGAAACAAACATACATATCAACAAACAAACAAAAGGCGTAAAGTTCCAATTTCCAACTGATATATCTTTGATCAATGAAGAAACCAGAAAAATCAGCATCTATTCGCCACAAGAAAACACTTAAATAATATATTTAAAAAATAAAATTCATAAAAAACATTTCTCAGTGTTTCATACGTCAAGCATAACTTGAAGCCACTAGAGCCAAGAAAGACACGCGAAGAAAAGAGGTCTAGAGCAAACTTAGGGTTCAGATTCTCTCTTACCCCCACTGAACGGTGAGAGACTCGTAGTCCCAGTACTCCTTGGGGCGGTGGACGTTGACATCGGCGTAGACCTGAGCTTTAGACATGGAGGCGGCAGCGGAGACTTCCGAGATCTCGTGGATCCCGAGGTTTCCGGTGGCGTTCGGGATCAAAGGGCCAAGGAGAACGCTTCTATCGTCGTCGAACGGCAGCGGCGGCTGCTGCCGAGGCGGAACAGGAGGAGGAGGAGGAGGAAAGCCCACAGGTGGGGAGGGCAGTTCCAAGAGCACGGCCGCTATCACGAAGCCGACGAGGAAGAGGCGATTGAAAGCATACTTCATTCACTCATTCGTTCGCCATCTCGGCACGATCCCGAAGAGATTAGGGTTTCGAATCGTACCTCTCCAACCGGGGGAGGTTTCGATCGGAGCCGCAGGCGTCGCTGTTTTCGCGTTGGGTATTCGAGATAAAAGTATGGGAATAAATCCCCACTCCGCACCCCCGTCTCGAGTTTCGCGGAGAGTTTTAACCGATTGCCGGCTTAATCCAGAACAGGGTCCACGGCTGCCCCGAAAGCTCGCCAATTATAAAAGCCGTCCTCTTCAAAGCCAACGGCAGCATGAGGCCTGTTTGTTTAAACGTGCTCAAACAACCGGTTAGGAATAATGGCAATAGACAGGGCAGGATTGGGACCCGATCTTCGTTACCGTCTCCATAAAAAAAACAAAATCCTTCTCCCTGCTCCATCCCAATCCCTGTCCCATTGAAAATAATACTCTCGTCCCAATCTCATGCAGTTGAATAATATATTTAACTTTTAATAAAAATTATAAAATTAAAATATAGATATATATATATATATATTATGCATATTGATGGGATCGTTAACAGGTCCATAAAAAAAAAACTACTACGGCAGTTTGTTCCTAAACGATCTTTCCCGATCTTCAGACAGGAGATGTGTACGTCCTCGGTTGTTGACCATGGACGGACCTGTCGAGCCGTTCTCAATAGTCTTTCTCGGCCGTTCAGCTTCTCAATAGTCTTTCTCGGCCGTTCAGCTTTCTTCGGCAACCTGAGACGACGGTTTCTTCTATGGTAGCCCCAAGCGAGCGTGCCCTCTCTCTATCTCCGCTACCACAAGTCTTAATTATTAAATAGCCTTGTGAGGTGCTTCATGGCAGGCAATAAATAACGTCCCTGATAAGAGAGTATAAGAAAAGGGCGAGAGGGGGAGAAAGGCCCATCTCGACAGGCCTCCCATCTCTCATTCTTTCTGCTCTGGACCTCTCGGTCAGAAATGGACAGTTGCCCATCTTAGGCTCTCCGCTTTGACACCAACCTCATCCCAGCCACATTCCTCAACGACCTCAACGGTCGAGTCTTCTTCAGCGACTTTTTCCAGCCGGTACCCCACAGCGGCCTCCTCTGTCCATTCCGGGCGGCACCAGGCATCCATCTCCCATGATGGTCTCGGACGGCGGCTCCGTCTTCACAACAATCTTTGTTTCCTAAGGTCTATGAAGCCTAAACAACACCGGCAGCGGCCCACCCGCTGCCCAGCTAAGAAGATGAAACTGTACGTGAATTAAATGCTATTATAAGACTAATTAAAGATGGATGTAAATGGCCTCTTAGAGGTTCCTAGCTCCCCGTTCTCCAACGGTAGATTCGTCCATGACAGCCTCATGCCAAATCGTCCACGAGCGGCCGAGAACAACCGGGCCGCTCTCACCGATCCATCCTTGGCGGTCTTTGGACTCCCTCAAACTCCCCAACGGCCTTCCACAATGGCATATTGCCTTCCACAACGGCTGCAGTGGCCCCATTCTAGGCGGCCTCCAAGTAATTCCTCGACGGCACCCGGCTTCAGTCCACTACAATACCCAGTCGTGACACCCAGACCCAGTTCGTAGCAACCCCGGGATGGCCTAGACGGCCCCATGCATGCACGTAAGGGAGACTGAGCGGCCCCTCCTCACACTTCATGCTTAAGCGGCCCCTCCTCACCATAATTCCTAGGCGGCCCTTCATGCTTAAGCGGCCCCTTCTCACCATAATTCCTAGGCGGCCCTTCATTCTAAGCGGCCCCTCCTCACCATAATTCCTAGACGGTCCTTCATTCTAAGCGGCCCCTCATCACATTAATTCCTAGGCGGCCCTTCATGCTGAGCGGCCCCTCCTCAGCCCTTCATGCTGAGCGGCCCCTCCTCACAATAATTCTTAGGCGGCCCTTCATGTTGAGCGGCCCCTCCTCACAATAATTCTTAGGCGGCCCTTCATGCTTAAGCGGCCCCTCCTCACCATAATTCCTAGGCGGCCCTTCATTCTAAGCGGCCCCTCCTCACATTAATTCCTAGGCGGCCCTTCATGCTGAGTGGCCCCTCCTCACATTAATTCCTAGGCGGCCCTTCATGCTGAGTGGCCCCTCCTCACAATAATTCTTAGGCGGCCCTTCATGCTTAAGCGGCCCCTCCTCACCATAATTCCTAGGTGGCCCTTCATGCTAAGCGGCCCCTCCTCACAATAATTCTTAGGCAGCCTCTCTCTCTCCTCCTCAACGGCATTTATGTGCCGAGACATTTATAGGTCTTATTAAGACCCTCTCTCCAAGGCATTGGAGAGCTTTCAATTGAATAAGAGCATTCAATGTCAAGTCACGAGGAGAGAGAGAGAGACGGTGGAGGAAGTCCTGAGCGGCCTTTCCCTCAACGGCCACCCTAGGCGGCCTTTCTAGGCGACTATCCTTAGCGGCCTTTTTAGGCGGTTTCGGTTTTAGACTCCCAATGCCTGGCTCCCTATCGCATTTATGTGCCAGGGCATTTATGGTCTTATAAAGGCTACATGCATTTATAGCTGCCACGTTGACTCCCTTTTTGGCCCCATGCGTGCACGTAAGGGTGCTTCGATAATAACTTCGGGACGTCTTCATCTTAGGCGGTCCCGAAAGCTTCTCTCAGCTAGGCGGCTCCCGAGCAATCCTAAACGGCCACCGACACTCCCATGACGGCGGCCCCGAGCGTTCCCAGGTGGCCGCACTGGTCCCAAGCGGCCCCTATTTCCTACCACGAGCATCCTAGCCGGCCTCATGCGTGCACAGGTCCGAACAATCCCAGGCAGCCACAGTGATCCCAAGAGGCCCTTGGCAGCTCCCGAGCAGTCCTAGGCGGCCCCAGCCTCAGTCGATAACGGCCTCGCCGGACCTAAGTCCCTAGCGGCCCTTCCTTAGTGGCTTCCAGCTCGGACACGCGTGGGCCCTACAGTGACTGTTCATCACGTCATCTTCTGGATTAATAAATTATGGCCACTTACTCTAATGAGATAATTAAGTGGTCATCTGTCTCTAACGAGATGGCGCCTAAAGCTCTGACATTCCACTAAAAGGTAAGCTTTATCGAAAGTTATCATTCGTCATAAAAGTCTTGACAAGTGGCAGCATTTGGGCCTCACAGATGTCAGCCCTGACATTTCACCCACCAAAAGTACTTAGTCATCATAACACTTCAGCCACTCAGACTAAATGAGCCCCAAAAGTCATGGTCCATCATGAGGCCCCACGTGACTCATTCCCACTAGATGACAAAGATTCAAACTTCTCAAGCAAGCTACACAGAGTACAATGGTGAATAAAGAAGGTAAGAGGTAACTCAAAAAGGACAGAACACACTCATTCTGGGGGGATCTCTTTTTCTCTTTCGAGCTTTCTCAAGCTCACGGCTGTTGCCCAGAGCACTAACTTGAGCGTCGGAGGGTTTTCGCCGGAATACCCGGCCGTGGGACTTCTTGCAGGCTTTGAAGACAAAGGAAGGTTTCCGATATTTCTATGGTGGAATGGTCGACGCTCAAGGAGGCCAACTCAAAGTGATCGGGCATCAACAGATTGGCGCGCCAGGTAGGGAGGCACGCACTGCAGGAAAGAAAGCTCTGTCTTCCTGAGCTATAAGCCTTTGTCCCCTTTAAGATAGCCATGGTGGCGATGCGCATACTGAAGGTCCTCACCAATCATGCTGGGGGGCATTCACATTACACTGAGCAGCAGAGGACCACTCTCTCTGCTCCTCCTTCACCACCAGCCTCAGCTGCTCTAATTAACCAACTGGCCATCCTCAATCAACAAGTTCAAGCCTTGAATGCAGCAGTTCATAAGCCGCAGAAGCAACGCTCGATGGCCATTCAACAGTAGCCCAAGCTTCTCACATTGCTCGTGATAGCTGCACCAGTTAGTCAGAGATTCACCTGCGGGAAATCTCCTCATAGAAAAGCTTATCGCCATCAAGCTTCACCTAAGCATGGCCACTACGAAGCTTTCAAGAGACTGCGGTCTCCTTTCTTCTTCTCATCTTCTGAGTCATCTTGAGAGGACCTTAATCATGGGATGAGGAGGCATCTGGATGAACAACACTGGTGGCTGGAAGAGCTTAGTCAAAGGCTCAACAATCAGTCGGAGGTAGATTGCAACATGGTCAAAGAATAATTTTCAAAAAGGGGCGAACATGGTCATTCCAAGCATTTGTAGGCATTTTAATTTCTGGTGGTAATAGACCAGGAGGTGTTGATGCAATTAATGCAAAAGATGAAGATAAAAGGTCTTTGCAACTTCTCCACCATTTCAAAAACCAAGAATCTGAAACCAAAAGTCGCTAAATTCCAATGCTGCGACTGCGGCGAAAGAAACTAATAGGGAGAGTGTCAAGAAGAAAAGAAAAAAAATGACATCCAAGAGTTGGGAAACAAAGCAGCTGCAAGTGATAGAGCCTCAGCATCCGAAAAAAAAAATTTCATACATTAAATGATGTTGGTGGACCATCTGATGAGGGAAGAGTTAGCATCCTCAGCAACGGACAAATGATGACGCCCAAGCGAGGACAGACCACTAGCGGGCTGAAGTACCCAGGTCAGCAGCATGGGACCAATTTCTCCAAAAGAAAAGCTCCCAAGCCCTTAATCGACACCAAACATGATGCAAAGGCAAAAAGCCTTGAAAGCTAAGTATATCACACTCTGAGAGCAAAGTTTCTTTTTATATAATCCAATAGATTTCTATTTGACTTCCTAACCCCTCAGCGGCCCAAGGGACACAGACACCCCGGACCGGCACAAGAAACCTCTGGAGGTTCAAGCCCTGTGTCCTAAGTGGCCCTGAGCTGAACTCCCAAGGCAATTTTATTTTCGCCCCATCAATAAAGGCTCCCGAGCATGGTCTCATCACAGTGACTCTCGGGTCACCCTTCGGGGTTCAAAAGGAACCTGAGCCTGGTCTAAGCACCCTCAGGTCACCCTCCGGGGTTAAAGGCTCCCGAGCATAGTCCCATCACAGCGACTCTCGGGTCACCCTTCGGGGTTCAAAAGGAATCTGAGCCTGGTCCAAGCACCCTCAGGTCACCCTCCGGGGTTAAAGGCTCCCGAGCATGGTCTCATCACAGCGACTCTCGGGTCACCCTTCGGGGTTCAAAAGGCTCTCAACGGTTTTATTGCAGCCTCGTTGGCTCTATCTCTCATCCTCAGCGACATCAGTGTAGCTCCATCGGCTCCATGTCTGGCCCCTAGCCGGCCCTCGGGCTGGTCCTAGGCGGCCACAAGTATGCCTGGCCCCTAGCCGGCCCTCAGGCTGGTCCTAAGCGGCCATAGGTATGTTAGGCCCCCAGCCGGCCCTCGGGCTGGTCCTAGGCGGCCACAGGTATGTTAGGCCCCTAGCCGGCCCTCGGGCTGGTCCTAGGTGGCCATAGGTATGTTAGGCCCCTAGCCAGCCCTCGGGCTGGTCCTAGGCGGCCACAAGTATGTTAGGCCCCTAGCCGGCCCTCGGACTGGTCCTAGGCGGCCACAGTCATGTCTGGCCCCTAGCCGGCCCTCGGGCTGGTCCTAGGCGGCCACAGGTATGTTAGGCCCCTAGCCGGCCCTCGGACTGGTCCTAGGTGGCCACAGTCATGTCTGGCCCCTAGCCGGCCCTCGGACTGGTCCAAGGCGCCCACAGGTATGTTAGGCCCCTAGCCGGCCCTCGGGCTGGTCCTAGGCGGCCACAAGTATGTCAGGCCCCTAGCCGGCCCTCGGGCTGGTCCTAGGCGGCCACAAGTATGCCTGGCCCCTAGCCAGCCCTCGGGCTGGTCCTAGGCGGCCACAGGTATGTTAGGCCCCTAGCCGGCCCTCGGGCTGGTCCTAGGCGGCCACAGGTATGTTAGGCCCCTAGCCGGCCCTCGGCTGGTCCTAGGCGGCCACAGTCATGTCTGGCCCCTAGCCGGCCCTCGGGCTGGTCCTAGGCGGCCATAGGTATGCCTGGCCCCTAGCCGGCCCTCGGGCTGGTCTTAGGCCGCCATAGGTATGCCTGGCCCCTAGCCGGCCCTCGGGCTGGTCCTAGGCGTCCACAAGTATGTTAGGCCCCTAGCCGGCCTTTGGGCTGATCCTAGGCGGCCATAAGTATGTCAGGCCCCTAGCCGGCCCTCGGGCTGGTCCTAGGCGGCCACAAGTATGTCTGGCCCCTAGCCGGCCCTCGGGCTGGTCCTAGGCGGCCAGAGGTATGTTAGGCCCCTAGCCTGCCCTCGGGCTGGTTTCGAACGGCCTCAACATTTAATCCAAAAAGGGCATGGGCGCCCTGGGCCAACACAAGAAACTCCCGAAGGTTTAAACTTGGGATTCTGAGCGGCCCCAAGTCAAACCCCCAGATCGGCGCGCGAGACCTCTGAGATGGTTCAAATCCTGTAGTCTTGGTGGCCCTGAAAGCCCGAGGCCATCTCGACACCTAAGCCCGACTCCGGTCGGCATCAGAACCCGAGGCCAGCTCGGCACCTAATGTCATCTCCGAAAGCATCATCAACTTTGTCTTTGCCTCAGCGGCTAATTGACGAACATCCTTTCAAAAATTAGCGTGTGCTGCTTTAAGTGACGGGCACAAAGTAATCAATTTACCCCTAACAACGCTTGAAAAGTTCTACACTCCTTCAGCTTGGCTAGTGCAGGATCTACAAGCTCAAGAAGTGTGGGGGGTATATGATGGGGCCCGTTAACAGGTCCATAAAAAAAAAACTACTATGGCAGTTTATTCCTAAATGGTCTTTCCCGATCTTCAGACGGGAGACGTGTACGTCCTCGGTTGTTGACCATGGACGGACCTGTCGAGCCGTTCTCAATAGTCTTTCCCGGCCGTTCAGCTTCCTTAACGGCCGTCGGCAACCTGAGACGACGGTTTCTTCTATGGTAGCCCAAGCGCGTGTGCCCTCTCTCTATCTCCGCTACCACAAGTCTTAATTATTAAATAGCCTTGTGAGGTGCTTCATGGCAGGCAATAAATAACGTCCCTGACAAGAGAGCGTAAGAAAAGGGCGAGAGGGGGAGAAAGGCCCATCTCGACAGGCCTCCCATCTCTCCCTGAGCTTAGCTGACGGAACAGGGAGAACTCCAGGCCGTCCCATTCTTTCTGCTCTGGACCTCTCGGTCAGAAATGGACTGATCATCGCATACAACATACTAAAATACCATGGACGCGCCAGTAGCCCATCTTAGGCTCTCCGCTTTGACACCAACCTCATCCCAGCCACATTCCTCAATGACCTCAATGGTCGAGTCTTCTTCAGCGACTTTTCCCAGCCGGTGCCCCACAGCGGCCTCCTCCGTCCATTCCGGGCGGCACCAGGCATCCATCTCCCATGATGGTCCCGGACGGTGGCTCCGTCTTCACAACAATCTTTGTTTCCTAAGGTTCTATGAAGCCTAAACAACACCGGCAGCGGCCCACCCGCTGCCCAGCTAAGAAGAGGAAACTGTCCGTGGATTAAATGCTATTATAAGACTAATTAAAGATGGATGTAAATGGCCTCTTAGAGGTTCCTAGCTCCCCGTTCTCCAACGGCAGATTCGTCCATGACAGCCTCATGCCAAATCGTCCACGAGCGGCCGAGAACAACCGGGCCGCTCTCACCGATCCATCCTTGGCGGTCTTGGACTCCCTCAAACTCCCCAATGGCCTTCCACAATGGCATATTGCCTTCCACAACGGCTGCAGTGGCCCCGTTCTAGGCGGCCTCCAAGTAATTCCTCGATGGCACCCGGCTTCAGTCCACTACAATACCCAGTCGTGACACCCAGACCCAGTTCATAGCAACCCCGGGATGGCCTAGACGGCCCCATGCATGCACGTAAGGGAGACTGAGCGGCCCCTCCTCACAGTAATTCCTAGGCGGCCCTTCATGTTGAGCGGCCCCTCCTCACAATAATTCCTAGGCGGCCCTTCATGCTTAAGCGGCCCCTCCTCACCATAATTCCTAGACGGCCCTTCATTCTAAGCGACCCCTCCTCACATTAACTCCTAGGCGGTCCTTCATTCTAAGCGGCCCCTCCTCACTATTTCATTCTAAGCGGCCCCTCCTCATCATAATTCCTAGGCGGCCCTTCTTTCTAAGCGGCCCCTCATCACATTAATTCCTAGGCGGCCCTTCATGCTGAGCGGCCCCTCCTCACAATAATTCCTAGGCGGCCCCTCATCACATTAATTCCTAGGCGGCCCTTCATGCTGAGCGGCCCCTCCTCACAATAATTCCTAGGCGGCCCTTCATGCTGAGCGGCCCCTCCTCACAATAATTCCTAGGCGGCCCTTCATGCTTAAGCAGCCCCTCCTCACCATAATTCCTAGGCGGCCCTTCATTCTAAGCGGCCCCTCCTCACATTAATTCCTAGGCGGCCCTTCATGTTGAGCGGCCCCTCCTCACAATACCATAATTCCTAGGCGGCCCTTCATTCTAAGCGGCCCCTCCTCACATTAATTCCTAGGCGGCCCTTCATGTTGAGCGGCCCCTCCTCACAATAATTCCTAGGCGACCCTTGATGCTTAAGCGGCCCCTCCTCACCATAATTCCTAAGCGGCCCTTCATGCTAAGCGGCCCCTCCTCACAATAATTCTTAGGCAGCCTCTCTCTCTCTCTCGACGGCCTCTTCAACGACATTTATGTGCCGAGACATTTATAGGTCTTATTAAGACCCTCTCTCCAAGGCATTCATTGGAGAGCTTTCAATTGAATAAGAGCATTCAATATCAAGTCACGAGGAGAGAGAGATGGAGGAAGTCCTGAGCGGCCTTTCCCTCAACGGCCACCCTAGGCGGACTATCCTTGGCGGTCTTTATAGGCGGTTTCAGTTTCAGACTCCCAATGCCACCACCACGATGATGGCTCCCTATCGCATTTATGTGCCAGGGCATTTATGGTCTTATAAAGGCTACATGTATTTATAGCTGCCACGTTGACTCCCTTTTTGGCCCCATGCATGCACGTAAGGGTGCTTCGATAATAACTTCGGGACGTCTTCATCTTAGGCGGTCCCGAAAGCTTCTCTCAGCTAGGCGGCTCCCGAGCAATCCTAGACGGCCACCGACACTCCTATGATGGCGGCCAGGAGCGGCTTAGGTGGCCCCCGACACTCCCATGACGGCGGCCCCGAGCGTTCCCAGGCGGCCGCACTGGTCCCAAGCGGCCCCTATTTCCTACCACGAGCATCCTAGCCGGCCTCATGCGTGCACAGGTCCGAACAATCCCATGCAGCCACAGTGATCCCAAGAGGCCCTTGGCGGCTCCCGAGCAGTCCTAGGCGGCCCCGACCTCAGTTGATAACGGCCTCGCCGGACCTAAGTCCCTAGCGGCCCTTCCTTAGTGGCTTCCAGCTCGAACACGCGTGGGCCCTACCGTGACTGTTCATCACATCATCTTCTGGATTAATAAATTATGGCCACTTACTCTAATGAGATAATTAAGTGGTCATCTGTCTCTGACGAGATGACGCCTAAAGCTCTGACATTCCACTAAAAGGTAAGCTTTATCGAAAGTTATCATTCGTCATAAAAGTCTTGACAAGTGGCAGCATTTGGGCCTCACAGATGTCAGCCCTGACATTTCACCCACCAAAAGTACTTAGTCATCATGACACTTCAGTCACTCAGACTAAATGAACCCCAAAAGTTATGGTCCATCATGAGGCCCCACGTGACTCATTCCCACTAGATGACAAAGATTCAAACTTCTCAAGCAAGCTACACAGAGTACAATGGTGAATAAAGAAGGTAAGAGGTAACTCAAAAAGGACGGAACACACTCATTCTGGGGGGATCTCTTTTTCTCTTTCGAGCTTTCTCAAGCTCACGGCTGTTGCCCAGAGCACTAACTTGAGCGTCGAAGGGTTCCCGCCGGAATACCCGACCGTGGGACTTCTTGCAGGCTTTGAAGACAAAGGAAGGGCTCCGATATTTCTATGGTGGAACGGTCGACGCTCAAGGAGGCCGACTCAAAGTGATCGGGCATCAACACATATTAATAAATTTATATCTATTTTTATTTTTATACTTATCATTAAAATAATTTAAAAATTAAATATCATTCAGATACCAACTAATATAATACATTAATACTTAAGCACAATGACAATAGAACGAAAAAGGCCAAAAATACATCTCTTTTTTTTTCTTGCGTAAGCTAAAAAAATAATTCTATCCCTACGCTCACAAAAAACTAAAATCTTCATCTCAGATGAAGAAGCCAGAGGAAAGGGATGAGGCAACAAAATTGCCATCCCTATAACCAATCCAAATTCAAATCGACCAAGTTTACTAGTTTCTAACGTCTAACCTCAAAAGATGTCTCAAAAAGGATTTATGCTAACATTTGGCGCAAAAAAAAAGATAAGTTTGATCAAAATTAAAATATTAAAATAATTTTAATAATGCATAGTATAAAATAAAATTATCTATCAAAAATAATATCAATTAAGGATTCATTGGAACGGTAATAATTTGGGCATGATAGAACAGTATAAAAAAGTGGTTTAATATATATAACAAAAAAATGTGAAGATAAATTAAAAATTATATTGAAGAAAATAGTAAAGAAAAAGTTGATATTTTTTATCCTATACAAAGTATAAATAAAAAAATATTAAAAAAAGATTCATATAGTTGATCCAATTAACTTAAAATTAAAACTCAATTACTATTGGTGTAATATTTTCTCAAAGAGCTTTTGAGCAAAAAAAATTGAAAATTAAATTTTAAATTTTTATTTATTTAGAGAAATGAAGGGAAATATAAATAATAATTTTTATTCATGTTACATAACAACTATTATAACGTTATAATGATCATTAATTTAATCCATTGTAATCTAATTGTGGTTCGGCTTATAAAATGTAAAATTAATTGTTGATTTTCTAGCGTTCAGAATTCAAACTTATCTCAGTTTTAACCATGGAATCACGTAAATAAGCAATGAAATGGAATCTAAGGTCGCTCGTAACATGTGCTTGATAAAAGTCTGCTGTTTTAGATTTTACAGTGAAAAATATTACTCTAACAAAACTACTTAGCAAAACTGCAATTATGTGAAGCCTAAAATTATCAAGACTCACAATTTTGGTGCATGTTTTGCTAAGCAAATGGAAACCTATTTAATCGTTGCTTTTGTAAGATAAGAATTTTTTTTTCGTCATTATAGATATTTAAAGATCCTGGATAATTTTATTTCCAGGTCTAATGATAAGATCTAAGATAGTCTACCCAAATATGTATCAGATATGCAAAATATATATTGTATATTGAGCATCAGATATTCAAAATATATAGCATTCATTTGTAGTTAGAACTAGGAACAAATTTGTCCACAAACTCTTGCATGCTTATTATTTTATAAAAATATAATCTAATTATTTTTTTATCAAAATCAATAATTAAGCAGATTAATCTTTTGTAAAAAAAAACATTTGGGCCCAATTAAGACATACAGAACTATATTTTATGCAGATGAAACTGAGGGGTGCTTTATTAAGTATTTGCCATCCAGTTCTTAACTTGTTAACTTGGGTCTAACCATTTTGCTTAACAACCCGCTAAACGGTTTCCACTTAATAATAGCTATGGTAATATTGTTGAACATGCATCATTTTTTAGGAAAGAATTGCAAGATAAATATCTAATGAACTGTACTTGAGATGTTCTTTTTATGCTTGGAACTTTCTTCATCATTCATCATTATCATCTTCATCCTTCAAACCTGATGTAGATTAACAGCCTATGATATTCATTCTGAAAAATACTAAATATATAAGTCTTGGAACTCTAATAGAATTTTTGAGAAATAACACCATTCCTTGGATCCCACTACAATTATCAGTATTACATGCAGCCAGGATTGCTCCGGACAATCTAAGGCAAGCCTAGATACAATTACATTTACAGCAGGGCCTTTTCCTTGCAAACAATTTGAGGACATTACAACAATTTTTAGAGCCTGATGCCTCCATTCTTACTTTCCATACACCACGAATATGTGGATGTTAGACTGTTTCATGGGTGTCTAATGATCATGGACAATTATGCAAATAAATTAAAGCAAAAAAGGAAGGAAAATAAGAAAGGAAGTTAGCATTGATGGTTTAGCTGGATGGCTCTCCATTGGGCTCCATAAGTTCTTTTTCACTTCTTCATTCATTCAGTGCCAGTGGCGAGTTTGATTCCATCCAACAACTCCAATATTGTGGATACAACCATCAAGGGAGATGATAGCATTAGTTGCAAATCAGGAAGCCCAGCTGTAGGAGATAATTCTTGTTCTTGACTATTCTGCTGCAGTATCACTAGGCATTCTTTCATACAAACGATATATCAAAAGGATCTCGACATTTGTGACTCCCTCTCCAGGACAGCAATCACGTCCCTGGCAGAGATCTGGCGTGCAACTTTTGGTGGCATTATTGCTGAGCCCCTCCCGGATTTTCTCATGCCCCCTGAGAACATTTAGGGAGAACGTTAAAGTTAGAATAACATTAACTCATCATGAAGAAGCAGTCCTCAGACTTCAAGTTCTTTCAATAAGTTGATTCAGAGGTGACTTGCCTAGCAGCTCCCTGTTCAACCCTAAACAAATGACTAGAACCACAGGCTGGTTAATTATGAAGCTACAGAGAACCTCTGAGCTCCGAAAAAATAATACATGGCACTTACCAGATAAAAAAGTAGCAGAGGAGCCTCGTCTTCCAACTCCTTGTTGCTCACTTGAACTTCTTCCAGAGTCCAGTAAGGACTTGTTGACTGTGATCTTATCTTGATGGTAACAAGATGTGCCCTCCAGTCCCCCATCACGCTTCTGCCGAGCCTGCTCAGCCATAAGTTGCCACTTTGAGAGCATATCGTCCCCTCCAACTGCAGCTCGAGCGGCAACATTAGCAGCTGTGGCCCTCATTTTATCATCCTCCTTATTGGTCTACTTGCAATAGAGTTTTATTAGAGATATGGGGTGGAAGGGGAAAAGAGGTGTGGGGCAGCTGGGCGAGGAGTGGGAGAAGGGCATCAAACAAGGCCAACATATCTCAGCAAATGTTACCTTGTGAGTCTTGGCATCTTTGTGCTTGTCTCCATCAGCCCCTGTGTTCCCCTCCCCCTACATTCACCAATATTTGAAATGATGTCCATTAAGGTTCTGTAAATGCATAAAAGCAGCAGTTGGAGCTCACAAATCATATTAAGAAAAAGTTGGGGTGAATTAGTTTCAAAGAGGAAACATGTCAACTAAGAAGAGCTCTGCCATATAAATCAATGCCTTGGGCAGCCAAAAACTCTTCTTCCTGGTGCAATTTATGAATCATTGTTGATGGCTAAAGATGCTCACATTTATTCCCTATAAAAACAAACATGCACCTTTGCTCTGCCATATAAATCAATGCCTTGGGTAGCCTTAGGGAAACCTAATAATCAAGGTTCATAAATGTAACCAGAAAAGAAAAAAATTCTTCTTATTTTTAATTGAGAAAGTGTATATATATACACAACATCATGGAAGCTAAACAAGGAAAATATATCACTAATTCCTACAATCAAGCTATTTCTACAATCAAGCAACCGATATAAATAACTCCTATAATCAAGCTATTCCTACAATCAAGCTACTGATATAAATAACGCCTATAATCAAGCTACCGATATAAATAACTCCTACAATCAAACTACTATATACTAATTTACAGTCTGTAATCTTGTAACACTCCTCAAGCTGAAGCATAAATGTTAATCATGCCCAGCTTGTTACATATGTAAGAAACCCGATTTACATGAAGAGCTTTTGTAAAAATGTTCCCTAAATGTTCTTTAGTCTTCACGTATGCTATAGAAATCAAGTTCTATTGTATTTTTTCACGAAAAAATACAATCTATCTCAATATGTTTAATTCGTTCATGAAAAACTAGATTCGAAGTAATATGAATCACTGCTTGATTATCGCACCATAGCTTTGCTGGAATCGAGACTTTAAGACCAACCTCAGTTAAGAGTTGAAAAATCTACAGAACTTCGCACACAAGTTGGGCCATTACTCTATATTCTGACTCTACACTAGACCGAGACACAACATTTTGCTTCTTACTCTTCTATGAAATCAAGTTGCCAGCAATAAAAACACAATAGCCAGTGGTGGACCTTCAATCAATTTTAGATCCTGCCTAATCTGCATGTGAAAAACACTCAATATTATTGTGGCCATGATTCGATACAGTATCCCTCATTTAGGAGCTCCCTTCAAATAATACAGGATTTGTTCCAAGGCTGCTCAATGATGTATTATTGGAGAGGACATAAATTAACTTACAACACTGACTGAGTAAGCAATATTAGGACGGGTCACTGTAAGATAGTTCAGTTTTTCAACTAGTCTTCTATATCGTTTAGGATTATCAAAGCATCTCCATCTTTCGTGAGTTGTTGGTTAGGAAGCATAGGAGTACTGCATGGTTTAACTCTCAATTTTTCAATCTCCATTAATAGGTCCAGAATATACTTCCTCTGAGATAAGAAAATGAAAATGCACCTTTTACTTCTTGACACCTCATTTCCCAAGAAGTACTTTAGCAGCCCCAAATCTTTAGTATTAAATTGGCTTTGTAAGAAAGATTTCAAAGATGAAATTCCTTGAGTATCACTTCTAGTGATGACGATATCATCTACATAGAATAATTCAGATGCCAACTGCTTATAAAATACTGTATGATCAGTTTGCTTTTACTTATTCCTTGAGTATCACTTCTAGTGATGACGATATCATCTACATACACAACAAGTAGAATAATTTCAGATGCCAACTGCTTATAAAATACTGTATGATCAGTTTGCTTTTACTTATTCCAAACCTCTTTACTGCTTGACTGAATTTACCAAACCAAGTACGGGGACTCTGTTTCAATCCATATA
This sequence comes from Calamus simplicifolius, assembly GCA_900491605.1. Taxonomy (NCBI): domain Eukaryota; kingdom Viridiplantae; phylum Streptophyta; class Magnoliopsida; order Arecales; family Arecaceae; genus Calamus; species Calamus simplicifolius. The sequence continues at coordinate 106,244 of UESW01004063.1, read as the reverse complement.
GTGATTTTCGAAGGCGAAAAACCTTCCCAGACTCCCTCTGAGCAACAAACCCAGGTGGTTGCTCCATATACACTTCCTTCTGAAGATCCCTATGTAAGAAGGCATTTTTAATATCAAGTTGATAAAGAAGCTAATCATATGTAGCCGCCATAAAATAAATAATCGTACTGAAGTCAACTTGGCCATAAGAAAAAAAATATCAGAATAGTCCACACCATATATTTGTGCATAGCCTTTAGCCACTAGGCGAGCTTTTAAATGAACCATCGAACCATTAGAATTAAATTTGACTACAAAGACCCACTTGCACCAAACAGCTTTCTTATCAGCAGGTAGGTCTACCAGATCCCAAGTGACATTCTTTATTAAAGCATTCATCTCTTCTAACATGGCATCATGCCAACAAGGATGGGGCTTGGCGAACAGACTTGGGAATCTCGACAGAGTCAAGAGATGCAACAAAAGAGCAAGTAGAGGATAAGCGATCATAGTTAACAAAAGAGGAAATAGGATAAATACACTGGCGTTTACCTTTCAAAAAGCAATGGGCAAATCAATGTCACTGAGCATTGAATCCGATGAAGAAGAAGAGATTGGTGCTGGACTTGTCTGAACTTGTCATAAGAGGATTAAGTCGTCGAGAATAGACACAAGTAATAAATGGTTTCGGTTGAGGTGGTGGTGGTTGCTGTATTGAAGCAGTACTGGATTCTTGACAAATGACAGGATATACTAGTAGATCATCATCCTCTTGGTGACACACAAAGTAGATGTGGCAGTAAAGAAAGGAAGGTGTTCAAGGAATGTAACATCAACTGACATGAGATACCTATTCAGAAGAGGAGAATAGCACCTATACCCCTTTTGAAAATGAGAGTATCCCAGAAAAAACACATTTTAGTGATTTGGGGTCCAATTTGGAAACCTGTGGATGCACATCACGAACAAAGCAAGAACAACCAAAAATTCGAAGTTCAATAGGAAACACAGATTTATTAGAAAATGGCATTTTATAAGGGATCTGATTACGAAGGATAATAGAAGGCATATGATTAATCAAAAAAAAGTGTAGAAACAGCATCAGCCCAAAACTGTTTAGGAACATGTATTTGAAATAAAAGAGCCTTTGTTATTCAAGAAGGTGTCTATTTTTTCTCTCGGCCACCCCATTTTGAGATGGAGTGTCAACGCAAGATAATTGATAGAGAATCCCATTCTGAGTCATGTAAGTCTAAAAAGAATAAAAAAAATTCTTTGGCATTATCACTTTGCAATGTTTGTACAAACATATTAAATTGAGTTTTTATTTCAGCACAAAAGGTTTGAAAATATGAAAGTAATTCAGAATGAGATTTCATTAAATAAAGCCAAGTCATACAAGAAAAATAATTCATAAAAGTCACAAAATATTTAAATCCAATTTTGGACATAATAGGAAATAATCCCCAAACATCTGAATGTACTAACTCAAAAATATGACTGGCCTGTTTATTGACTCGAGGATCAGAAGACAAACGATGATGTTTTGCAAACTACAGGACTCACAATCTAAAAAGGATATATCATGAAACTGAGGACATAATTTCTTCAAGAATGGTAAAGAGGGACGTCCCAACTGACAATAAGCTTCAAAAGGGGATAAAGTACTGGAACAAGCAATGGTTCGGGGTACCTAGGTATCCAAAATGTACAGACCTCCTGATTCTCATTCTTTACCAATAATCCTCTTTGTCATAAGATCCTGAAATAGACAATGATCAGGCAAGAATGAGACAACAATTAAGAGTACGAGTGAGTTTGCTAACAAACATCAAATTCAAAGAAAATTTGGCAAACTTAATACGGATGATAAAGACAGTGTTGGGTGGGATGGATAGTGCCAGAGCCAAGGACAGAATAGGTATCCAAAATGCACCTTTGCTCTGCCATATAAATCAATGCCTTGGGTAGCCTTAGGGAAACCTAATAATGAAGGTTCATAAATGTAACCAGAAAAGAAAAAAATTCTTTTTATTTTTAATTGAGAAAGTGATATATATATATACACAACATCATGGAAGCTAAACAAGGAAAATATATACTAATTCCTACAATCAAGCTATTTCTACAATCAAGCAACCGATATAAATAACTCCTATAATCAAGCTATTCCTACAATCAAGCTACTATATAAATAACTCCTACAATCAAGCTACTGATATAAACAACTCCTACAATCAAGCTACTATATAAATAACTCCTACAATCAAGCTCCTGATATACCAATTTACAACATGTAATCTTGTAACAATAAAATCGGTATCAAAATAAGTGTTGATACATTACCGGTTCAGTATGATACAATATACGCCCTGTATTGAGACAATGTACCTTTCTTTTTTTACTCTTAACCACTCAATACTGGGCAGCTCGAATTAGTTCGAACTGGTTTGGTTCACATCGAATCGAAACTCAACGGTATGGTCGGTATGAATCAGTACACTAGACCTTGCTAATAATAATTATTGCAAATAAATGTGCAGTGAAGATGAACATTAATAAACTTAGGTGCATGATTGTGCATCCATGTAACACACGTACATGAATGTATAGATCTTCCAAGTGCCAATTTTACTACCAATTTTTCATATTTTTTAGGTTATTTTTTTTTCAAAGAAAGACACCTAAATGGTATACTACTATAAATATTAGAAAAGTAACACCTAGTTGCTTAAACTATCTCTTTGATATTAATCTCTATATAATATTCTCTTTCTGAGATTCTGTTCCTCTAAACCCATTTGAATTATTGATGGATCACAATTTTTCAAAATATTCATTTTCTCAACCAATTACCCATGTGGACCATTGATAGTCCAGTGATAACCTATAAACCTAAACAATATATTTTCTCAAATCCTCTTGTCAAAATATTGAAGGCAATAAGCAGTTATAGCTTTTTGATAATATTACATGTGCAACTATCCCTATCTATACCTATGTAAAACACATAACAGCTATATCCTATGATCATATGAAAATTAAAAAAAAAAATTCGAACACTCCCAAAAGTTGGCAAAGTAGCTTCTCATCAAAGTGGAACCTAATTTTTGCCATATTGATAACATTATCAAAGTTCAAATTCATCCAAGAGAAAACACCCAACCTGTTTAGATTGAGAGATATAGAGAGAAGAGAAAATGAAGAGGGATATCAAGTTTCTCTTGTTTGGCAAGGAAAATAAGGGGAAAAGGGGAGAAAAAAAAAAAGAGAAATGAAGAGAACTCATTCGTCTCCAAATTTTTTCACTCCAAAAATGGGGAGATTTAGAGATAAAAGAAACCAAATGCTCAAAATAAGTTGTTTTATTTCTCTACTGCCCCAAAAAAGACAGTCCAAATAACTTCTCTCTTGTGCATCCAAACAAGAGAAGAGAATAGTTTTCTTTTGTATCTCTTCCTTGCTTATTACCTTTTCTCTTCTTAGCATAAGAGTACTTACTTCATTATGTTTTCGGAGCTTATCAGCTTCTTCAGCCTGCTTTTTCTCCCACTCTTCCTTGGCTTTACGATTTATCATTAATATTTGGTGATGAACATCTGAGGTAACAACAAGTTGGTGCCTTGTCTTTTCAATGTCAATCCTCTGCAAACATATAACGAAAAGTCAGTAAAGAGAACATGAAAGCAACTCAGCCAATGAGCAAAGCAATAAAACAGTACTTGTTTTGATACTCTTATAAGATTGCTTATTAATCCCCGCAAGCGTTCCTCCAGGCACTGAAGAATGAAAATGAATATGCTAATGTAATCCAATTGCAACATTTTTAAAAAAAAAATATTGCCGTGAAGTCTCACCATTGACAAGCATCGCTCCACGTCGCTGCTTATACTCTGTATACTACATTTGGATGCTGACACAAACACCAGAAATTAATCATTTTCTTTTAACATTTAGACTAATTTATTCAATGGACAATTATGGTAACTGCTCAGAGGTTAAGAATAAGTACTGATTTCTGCTAGTTTTTTCTGAAGAGGGCCCTTCTGCAAAATTAACCTCTCTTCTTCTTCTTTTACTATTCTACGAGCTGCCTCTGAAGGCCGGGTCTCTTCCTTGGGGCAGATAAAAGTTGCTCTTCTTCTTCCTGTCATCCAATTAAATATCTTCTGGTCTTGAATTCATAAATTACCTCATTTTATATTAAACAGCTAAAAAAAGGGGGTTCAAAAAAAGGAATATATCATGGAGATAACCAAAAAATATATTATACCATCAAATCAACTCCACTAACAGCTGTAACATCATTGAGCTGTTCAATGCTTTGGTCAAGAGAAGCTCCAGAAATCTTAATCTTTTTACTGTGTGACATCACTCAAAAATGATTAGCATAAATATATAGAAGAAATATTGTTGGATTTACATTATTTAGATCAGTTAAGTACTAAAAATATTAGTCATGAGAACCTTGACTGGGGAGAGGAAGTTTCTAGCATTTCAAATGATTTTTTCTGTCCAACAGTAACCTTTTTTGCAGGAGCTTCCGTAGCAGTTCCCATAAGAACAGATAAGGTAGCAGATGAACTCTGAGAGAACAATTGGTTATACATTTAACGAAAGGCACATGTTGGTTAAACAGTATATCTAATGATCAAGGGTGCTTCATGGTTCATGTAGCAGAAGTTTTGTATTGATGACAGGTTAAAGCATGTAAAATGCTATATAAAGTAACAACAAGTATCCTGAAATGGAAAATATTTGCATAAAGGTTAAAGGTCTCCAGCAAACATTGAGTAGATCAAATTGGAAATTATTTTAGCATGACAAAAACAGATCTCAAATGAGGAAAAGCCAACTAAAACTAACAGCTTAAAGAATATATATTTAATTGCTTAATGAAAAATAATAGCTTATGATCATAACTGGATTCATGTTCATAAAACGTGACTATAGTTTTACAATAGCGTCAATCCACCGTAACCTTCTTTCCTTTATCCAAGCTTGAGACTGGCTATGTATAAAACATAAGCAGAGTTATTATTAACATAGGCAAAGTAAACGTAGGCAGAGTTATCATTTGATATAGGTTAACATAAATGTAAGCCTTCTCTTTTATGTGAGCTTGGGACTAGATTAGTCCTTGCTCGAACTTCTATTTTAAATTCTTACCACTGTACCTGACAAATCAACAACATCACATTCAATATAGTTGGCTTACCAAGGTTCTGGGCAGGCATGATACCTAGGCTGAAGTAAAGCTCCAGAGCCCAACTATAAACGTGACCCAGATGTGTATGAGGAACATTGACAATGGTCTGGAAATTGCACACATACATGCATGTTGCATTTTCAATTTTTTAATATAAGTATTTTACATTTTTATATTTATTTAATGTAACATGTCACATTTTTCTTCAAGCATGTAATGTAAAAAGAATAAAATATATTACATTTAAACATCAAAAAGAAAAAACTTATTTTCAGCTTACAAATTTTGAAAATAAAAAATGAGAGAGAGAATTTTTGTGTATCGCACAGTATTGTATTGTTATCGTACCATATCACTCTCCCATTGATATGCAATCCGGTACCGAGACTACGAACCTTGATTTTTCATAACCCATGTCTATGATAAGATTTAAATAATAGAACATATACACATGTAAGATTGATTGGATCAAGAATTTGAATATAGGATGTTTGGAGAGCACTTGAGCAGTGAAAATGAAATAGTCCATGAGAAAGGAATCCAATTCAGACAGAATGAGATTTGAAAAGAAAGAAATAATAATTACTTTCCAAAATCAGTGTTTCTAAATGTTTTAGTTTTTAGTTTTTACTTTTTGCATTCTAATATCCCTGTTTTAGTGGAAAAGAACAAAATGGGCTATGCTCCCTTTTTCCCCTTCCAACCATGATGACAATATTGATGCTAGGGTCAGTGTTTTCAGGATGCTATGCACTTGTGCAAAGCATCTAGCATCCAAATCTATAATGCTTGAACCACAAAAAAAAAAAAAAAGACAAACAAGTAAAAATCCAAAATAGTAAGTGTATATAAATCACAACAAATAGACGGAGTTGAATAGTTCATGAAATTTTCTTCAAATAGCTTTTTTTTTTTTAAGGGATTCATATGGTTAAATAATTAGAAGAAGAAAAATGCATGATACTTCATCAAAGCAGAGACATTAGTTACAATTCTGGCACTTATAACCGTTAAGAGTTTAAGGGGCATCATTGTATAACAGATTCCATTAGTTGGAGTTCTGAATATGCACGTCATGTTGTGTCCCAATGTCAAAAAGATTCAACAAACCAAGATCCATCAAGTTGAAACTAGTGGGAGCAATTTTTTTAAAACAGAGTTTTTTTTTTTTTTTGGTATTTTCATCTAGTTTTCATTTTGCCCTGAAGCTCTAATGTAGGCAGCAGCACACTAAAAGTTACATGTTCAACTCATAAAGGAATGCACCTGCCTATCATTTATCTATGATGGAGGAGATATGCCAACAACAACAACAACAATAAAGCCCTAATCTCAAACTAATTGAAGTGGTATATGCCATGAATGTGAGGACATATTCAAGTGTTATTGACTTCACATATCTTCACTGACAAACATATGATACAATCAATTAACCTTACTTCTAGACATGCAAAAAATATTGGTTCTTAATTGCTTATCAACACTCTATCATGTTTTGAAAATAGGACTAACACTATTTTCAGACTAATAAATTCTCAACTAAAATATTCTATTGAATTTTGTAGAATTCCAAATTTCCCTACAATAGCAGCAACTGAAGTTCCCTCCGTTTAATAGCCAAAAAATGATATAAGTAGGTAAAATAGCCCAACCTGCATTTCAGATTCTGATTGGATTGTCATAGAACCTGAAATCTGATTCTGTGATACGTACTTGTAGATGCAGACAAACCTACACTAGATAACTTTTTTTCAAGTGCTTTATCCTTCGTATGCCCAGATGCTGGACTCCCTTGGTCAGTGTAATCCGATTCAAAAGAAGTACTCATGGAAACTGCAACTTGAGACTTTTTTTGAGGTCCGGCAGACTGATCCACTACCTCTTTTTCACATAAGGCACTGATGGAAAGGCATTGTCTTTGGATTTTTATTTGAAGGTTGTTGCCATGCATTTGGATTTTGCTTCAGTGCTGATTGATTTGACTGGTAAGATAGAGAGCCACCATGCATTCTTTTGGTTTCATTTGACAAATTTTGCTTCTCATATTTGATCATATCCACTGCATGCACGGGCTGAGTTGACCCTGGTTGTGTTGACAGCATTCCCTGAGAAGCCATAGCTTGCCTCATTTGCAAATTCTGAGGCTGTGGCCTCAAAGAAGTTGTGGCAGCACTAATAGAAGGCCTAGGATAGGTGTGAGCATGTAAATTACTACTCGGGTTTCCATACATAGAGAAAGATGTTTGTGGAACTTGTATCCGTTGTTGTGGCTTGTTAACTGCTTGTGATGAAATTGTGGAGATTTCCTTCTCTGGATTGACTGAATTTGTGCTGGTTGAAGTGTGGGCAGAATGCATCTCTTGCAATCTGACATATTTTCATTTTTTTCAGACTTTCTACTGATGTTCCCAAGAGTTGAGAAGCTTGTATCAGTCTGCATTTGAACGGTTGAAGCTGAAACATGAGGCTGGAGAGGTGATTTGTCTTCCTTCTGATGCTGAAAGGCAGGCATGGGATGAAGTGATGGAAATGTTTGATGTCTGACAAGCTGACTAGTACCACAAGGTGAAAGTTGTTGAGAGGAAGCTTGAATCTGGGGGTTATAATGGTTTTGATTTGCCTGCCAAGCTGCCTGAGCTTGTTGCTGCTGCCAGTTTCAACAAGAGCAAGTTATGTTGTAGATCAAGTAAATAGTTATAAACTATATCTAATTAGCCTTGATCAATCTGTTCAATGTTGACTTCTGCATCGCTATTTGGTCCAATCACTCAAACATTATCTAGTTGATTGATGTGGTAAGCTTGCATAAATTTTTTCATCTACTTGCCTGCATAACTTGATGAGCTGCCTGTCTAAGCATCTGGTCCCCAACAATATTCCTGCTGACCCTTAGGAAGTCTTCCTTGGAAATTTCCTTGTTCTAAGGACACAAAACAATGCAGTACATGGTAAGATATGCTATAAAAGAAAAATAATTCAATCAACAAATTTATTTTCTGCAGCCCCAAATAATGCTTTCTTATCCATAAAAAAATTAATCATTAATTTAATTAGCATTTAAATGGAAAGACATGGTAAAACAAATTGTTGATTTTTTTTGACATATTATTCAAACAAGTCATGAACTGTCTTAAAACTATATATTGTCTAAATACTTTTTTTGTTATAACAACTTTTCTTTCTATTTATTTAAACTCCAAAATTAATCCAAATTTCATCAAAACTTTTTGTCAGAACACTTTATCATCCCTTGTGAAATCTATCCTGCACCCACATTTTGTTTCCACAAAGTTCCAGCTAATATCTAGCGTACAGGTGTAAGAGTAACCGTGAGTTAGAAAATCCCACCCTCAGTTTGTCATATAAAGCCTGTAATTGCATGGATCTATCTTTATCAAGATGAGGACATAATTTTGGAAGCAACATATAGAATGGTATGGTATCTGCAACTGTCATCCGCTTCATTGAGTTTTTTGTTTGGCTAGCAGTTGGGGTTTCCTGGCTATTTAACTGCTGCACCATATGTTGTTGGCTCTCTGACTGCTGAGCTCTGTCCTGAATTATACAATTAGAGGAGTTCTGCTCAGAAATGTTGACCCGATTTTTGTCAAAAAATTGAAAGGGATTCTTTTCAGTCTGTTGTTGCTGCTGATCATGATGCAAATTCTCCTGCCGCAACACTAGCTGATTACGCCCCAATTGTCTATCATTTTGTTGGTATTGGTTTTTCACACCAAAATCTTCCTGTATTGAGTCCATCTGTGGTAAATGTTGCTCCATGGACTGAAACTGCTGATTTTTTTCTTCAGTCGAATATTCTGGACAACATTTTTCTCTTGACTGGAAGTCTGCCAGTGTCCAAATAACTGGCTTGATGTAGAACTACTCTCTTGAAACTGTACTCCTGTTGGACTCAGACAAGAAAGTCAGAACAGTTAACAACATAGCATTCCTAGAAAAACAGAAATTCTAGGCTTTTCATTTGTCTGAAAAACATAGCATCCACGGCCCTAAAATAGGATTCAAGATCATCCTTCACAAAATAAAAGCATGGTTCTGAGATAGTGTTTGGTTTGCAATAACATACTATTACCGAGAATCTTATTTCCACTAATCTTATAGATGGAGATTACCGCATTTAATTTATAACAGTAAAACACAATAATTAGTTCACTATGTTTTTGAATTTTATTTAAATTTTATTATAAATCTTTTTTATCCTTTCCGTTGCCCTCTCTTCTTTTTTCTAAATTATGAAATATTGATAAAAATCAAGTTTCTTTATAAATTAATTTTATAAATATTTTATATTTACATATCATAAATATTTAATGTATAATATATAAATATTTTAGTAATATATTATATAATAATTTAATATGTAAGAAAGTCATAAATATTAATAATTTCAAATTTAATATCTACATATTATTATAAAATATATAAGAGGTTTTAAATATTAAATATAAATAAATATTAAATATTTAAATATTGTCTAAAGAAAATTAAACTTATAATCAAATGAAGTATTATTAAATATTTATATGGAGGTCAAGAGTGTAAGATTACAAATTTTGGTAATGTTAGTACCCACCTTTCAAATGAGAATTGGATTACTATGATTTGTAGTAATCTTACATTACTATAAATCAAATATTACCACTTAGATTATCATACCTAATTCCAAATATGGTAATCTGTATGGTATTCTTAGATTACTAAGGTAGAAGTTTGGCTCCTAAATGTATAACATATAAATCATGCACGTAAAAGAAGCCAGAAAAGAAGGATATTTATAGGCAACAAGATACAAGTATGAAAAAAAAAGATAAAAAAGAGGAGCAAGGAAATTTTTTTGATGATTTGCCAAGTAATTTATCATATGTTGTTAGCGAAGCCATGTTCTCTTTGTTAGATGATCTAATATGAAAAATATGTTAAATTGTATAAGTAACATACTGTGGGATCAACTAAAGTTTGGGAGAGGGGAGTAGGTTCATGCATCAGAAACAACAAGTGCATTTTTTTATGATTTTAAAAAAACATGTAATCAAATATGAAAGAAATAATTGAGTAAAGAGTGATCAACTTATGGCCTTTGAAGAATTGCAAGCAATAAGAAACTTTAACGATGACGTGCATGTTGGGAAATGTAGCTCTTAGCCTAAAAATATTTTAGGCTCTTAATCTAAGAAATTGACCATTAACAAAACCACTATTTCCCATCCATTTGCTTCTAATTCCATGGGATTGACATCATATTTAAAAAAAAGAGCTGATCGACACATACATTATATATTCACATGTAGAAAAATTGCATGAAAATTAAGACAATTATCTAATAAGTAACCACATGGATGAAGAGATTTTAGCTACAAATGAATTCCAAGACACTCAAAACACCCAACAAGACCCGTAATGTTTCATGATATGGTATAATGGATTGAACATTCTCAACCAAATTTGCAAGTGAAAAGAACACTTAACAAATGACCATGACCTCAAGAATCAAGATTATTTAGAACAAAGCACAAGATCGTCAGGGAAGATGGGGAGGAACTTGCATTCGCAAGAGCATCAGACACCATTGACAAAGGCAAATATTATTCCTTTGGGCCTCCCTCAAATATAGATTTAGTAGGTAGGGCCTTTGCTGCAAGCTCCTTTTTCCTAATGGGAGGCAGATCTCCTCCCAACTCCCTTCTGGAATGGAGGTTAATGCTAAGTAAAAATACCCATTGAATGCTCCCTTGTTCGATCAGTGGAGTAATGGCATTAAAGGCTCAGATTAGTCGAGTAATCTCTTTAAGGCTACCAACCAAGGATGCAGTGCTCAACCATTGGTTGGCAGAAGATTTATGAGGAGAGTTAGGTAGTTGCCCTCTCGCTTCTCTTTAAGTACCCATGCCCACTTGGTACTCCTTGTTATCTCTCATTCAGGAAGGGAGCCTATTTTCGGTGTGGGGAAATTAGGCACTTCAGAAATTCATGTAGAAATGGAAAGGTTTGCTTCCTTTGTAAAGGCATAAGGCAATCAGCTAAGAGGTGCTCCCAGGGAAGTCATAACATAGAGGAGCCCACCTCTCTTGTCATTCCTGGCAGGCTAGAATCCCTCTCTTCCTTGCTCCTAGTAGAGGAGTTGCATGTTAGATGCTACTAAGACATGGAGAATGCAGCGTTGGTGTATATCTCTTTGACTAGAAGTGGAGCACCTTTCCCCAGTGTGGCTCAAGTTCGATTTGCCATTCAAAAGCTATTCAGAAACCTTGACTTAGACCCTCTGATTTTTGGGTATAGATCCTTCTTTGTCCCCTTCTCATCGAGGACAAGGCTGATCATGGCCCTCAAGCAGGGATCCATATATTTCAAAAACTTCAAGATCGAATTAGAGCCTTAGTCGATTAGGGATAGTGGATCCTCTCATAGGCTGCAAGTTAAAGTTAGGATTGCCTCTAATCCTGATAGACCCTGAATCAGTGCAAAGAATGATCTTGGGGTTTTGTCCCCTTGAAAGGATGGATCCTCAATCAGTGTGAGGTAAAGATATTTCATCATTCTTCATACTTGGTCTCTATAAGTTTTGGAAAGCATTTCTTGCTTGTTGTCGATCACTGTTGGAGAGGTGAGATACTTCATCCTAATTGATATTATAATGGCCTCAATGGAGAATCTTCTGCCATCGAACCTTCAGCCAAGAAGGGAATTACCTTGGCCATCTGATCTACCATTCTAACCTTGCCTGAGGCTCGCCAAGACTTCTATCGGATTACCAATCTAAGCCTTTGCATTGCTCTGCTCCTTTCTGCAGTTCTAAATATGTTAAGGATTGGGTATGCTCTAATTTCAGTACTTCACAAGGAGGCATCCCATTTGGCAATGGTCTGGCCAAGGCAGCTGAATCGGAGTGTGCAGTTGAGCCGGTTCCCCTCCTCTCAAGCCTTGACCACCGGGTAGATTCAAATTCAAACCTTAGGTGCTCTCCTCTGCTCAACTCAACTCAACTCAACTCATCTAAGCCTTTTCCCAACTACATGGGGTCGGCTACATGAATCTTCTTCCTCCACTCTGCTCTACTCAAGACCAAGTTGGCATTCAAATTAAAATAGTTATATTCCCAATAGGTGCTCTCCTCTGCTGCTAGACTTAATTTTTCTTTCTTTTGTTGCTATCTGCCCACCCCATGAAAGTGGTGAAAAGAACCCCGCTTGAGAAAATCCACTGCTCCTAGCCTTGATAACCTAGAGAGAGAGAGAGAGGGGCCCATACTGCCTCGATGTTAGAAGGTGTAAACGTGAAGAAGGAAAGCCCGATACATTTATCCATCAGATTTCTCAAAAGCAGAGTTCCTTGGTGCAAGTCTAACAACCCAAAATCCACTTCTCGGTGGACTCTAAAGGAGGCAGGCCACCACTCGAGGCACCTAATGGAGTCTAACTCCCATGACTAGCCCAGAAAGAGATCTCATTGGCTCAATCTAAGTTAGTTGGTCCATCAAATCATGTTGAGAGCCCGATGGGATATGGCACCAGCTAAGATTCACCAAAAACTATTTCGACATAGAACAAAGTATCGAATAAAGAAAAGTCCTATGTTGAAATTTGAGAGAGAGCTTGCATTCCAAATTGAGCATAGAGGAGATAACTCCTTTGAATCTGATTCGCATTCTTCCCCATTCTGCTGAAGTAGATGTGCTTGCCAATAGTCTGACTGGATCTTACTCCAATGGAGATGGCATCACTCGGTTCATTTTCTCCCCTAAAACCATATCTCTATTTATGCTTAGTCTTTCGAAAGAAGAATTGAGGGGCATACTCACCTTGTGACCTAGCTCTTTGTTGGATACTAGAGAGATCTCCAAGCTAGATGATCACCCCAATCACTCTTCCCTAAAGCACTGCAAGCATTTGAAAACCGTGGGATACGTGAAGGCAGCAACAACCAAGTTAATGTCCAGAAGGAGAAGAAAGCTTCTAATTCGGTATTTGCATCCCCAAGGAAGTCCAAAGACATGCTAGTGCAAGAAGATAATGATTTACCTCTTAATAGTGTGCCTTCTAAAATTCCTCTAAAATGGGGTAAATCATGCAGCTTTGAATTCTTAGATTCGATAGCTGAAGAAGTAGGGATGATCAAGGAAGCAGAAGTAGAGAAAGTCTCTCACCCAATATGAGCTTGGCTAGTTCATTTGGCTGAGTTGTGAATTAGTGAATCTTCTATTCTGTAGGTCAGTTAATCGGTGTTTTGATGCTTTATAATGCTTGTGGTGACTTGGAATGTTAGAGGATCTGATGCACCCTCAAAGAGGCAGGCTATTAAATACTTTATCTTTAGATCTAATTGCGATGTTATCCTTTTGCAAGAAACTAAAATTTCTTGTCCTTCAGCTTCCTTTTTGAGATCTTAAGGGGTTAGTAAAATTACAGATTGGAGGTGTTTAGATGTGGTGGGTCTTTCAGGAGGTATCTTGATTGGCTGGAATTCTCTTTTCTTTCCATTCCTGAGGATATTGTCGAAAAAGTTCTCACTTTTAATGGAGTTAGAATGCAAGCAGTTAACAAGATTATTCTAATAACAGCGGTCTATGGCCCAAATGATAGATCATTGCACATTCTTTCTTCCAAGAATTAATTGACATTAGAGCTGATTTTATGAGATCTTGGTTTATTGGTGGAGACTTCAATATTATTAAGAGTTAAAATGACCGAAGGGGAAATCCTTAACCTATTCTTACAGCTTGATGTTTCAAGTTCTTATCTTGGATCTCAACATGATTATCTAGATCTTAAGGGCAGAAGCTTCTCCTGGCGTAATCATCATGAGAAGACCTCCCTTGCCTATTTAGATAGATTCTTGATTTCTCTAGCATGGGATGATCTCTTTCCCTCTTGCATTCAAAAAGCGGTAGTGAAACCTGCATCTGATCATTGCCCCATCAGTTTGGAATGCAATCTTAAGTTTGTTGTCTCTAAAATCTTCAGATTTGAAGCACGATGGACTAAAGAACTAGATTTGGTAGATGTGGTTTATGCTAACTAGTCCAATATTAGAGGAAGTGACACTCCAACTGCTTCCTGGGTGAAAATCTGAAGATCCTGAGGTCAGTATGGAAACTCAGGGCTTGAAGAAAGAACTCTATCAAAGTCTTAAAAGCGAAACCTCTTCATAATACTGATATTCTCAACAAAAAAGAAGTTGGCCTTTCTCCCCTCGAACTTAATTCAAGAAGAATCCTTTAGTCATCACTTAATAACATTTATGAGAAGGAGAAGATGTCCTGCAGGCAAAGATCCAGAGTTGCATCTAAAAGAGGGAAATCCGACATTACCTTCTTTCACAAGATTGCTAATGGATGGAAAAGAAAAAACTTGATCGGTGTTGACGCCAAATCACCGTTCTCGAACGTCGCGAACATCCGGTCGCCTCCTCAGTGAGCCGGGATCCTCCAGCGAGCTTCTTGTGCCTAGGAGCCTGCAAACAAATCCCGGGGACCGAAGATTCCGGCAAGGACCCTCCGACGCTTAAGTCATGCTGCAACAGCCATGAGCTTGAAAAAAACAAAAAGAAGAAGAAGAGGAGAGAGTTTAGAGCCATGTTCTCTGTCAACAAGAATAAGCTTTGGGAGTGTAGTAGTTGTTCAAGTTGTTGTTGTGGTTTCCTGGTCGGGGGTTCCTCTTACCCATTTTATTGATGCCTAGAGTCTGCAGTTGGGGTGTAGCAACTTGTTAGAGCATTTATTGATGGCAATAGTGGAGCTTGCCCCATGCGACATGTAGGGCTGTAGGCCATGTCCCACCAGAGTGGGTGGCCGTAGCAAGTTGGCAGGTGTTGCTTGGTTTGGACAACTGTCCCAGGCTGCCGCAGGGCATAGGCGGCTGTTGCGGCATCTGACAGGCATGCCTCCCATGCCATCTTTTGCTGTCCTATGCAGATGGTGGTGGGTAGGGGGTCAGACATGCGGGCCCCAAAATGTAGCCGCCGAGGCATTGCATAGGTCGTTTGTCGAGACCGACTAGCCGAGGCTGAAGCTGGCTGGCCGAGGCTAAAGGTGGCCAACTAGGGTGACCCTCCATCATCCTCGTTATGAATTGAGCCTTGTGAAGGGAGATAAAAGATGGTGAAGCTTTATCATCACTTCGAGCCATTAAATAAACACTCCCGTCCAGATTGGAAGAGCGAGGGGAAGAGTGCTAGAAATCGGGATCAACCAACACGAAGACTGGGTCGTGGATGGGAGCCGAGGGAAGAGGCCGAGGCCGACGGGCCCTCGGCTCCGTTGAAGCCCCGCTGGTGCACTGGAGCGGTCATGAGAGGAGCAAGGACGGGGCTGGACCAGATTCCAGCACCTAATGCTAGAACCGGGTTAGCCGTGGTTGGGAGCAAGGCGGTTGGGGACGACCGTGGCCGGACTATTCGAGGACTCGACTCCGGTCCTGGGGCACAGCAGAGAGAGAAAGGGAGAGAGGGGTTGTGCTGCCGGGAGGTGGCTGCATGGAGATGGGAGGATAATGGCCCCCACTTCCATGCATGTGAACACTTTGAATGGCTGCATGGAAGAGGAGAATGGCCCCCACTTCCATGCACGTGAACACTTTGAATGGCTGCATGTGGAGTTGCCCATGCTGCTGCAGCTGAGCTGTCTGGAGCCGAGGCCGAGGGGGCTGTCCGAGGCCGAGGGGAGCAGTCCGAGGCCGAAGGGGGGCTGTCCGAGGCCGAGGGGAGCAGTCCGGGGCCGAGCACCGAGGGGAGCAGTCCGGGCCGAGGGAGGGGAGCAATTCGAGGCCGAGGGGAGCCGAGGCCGAAGGGGGGCAGTCCGAGGCCGAGGGGAGCGGTCCGAGGCTAAGGGGTCGTTAGCCAAGAGAGAGGAGCCTCCATGGAGCCCGGGAGCAAGGGGCCGAGGAGGGGCTGTCCGAGGCAGAGGGGTCGTCGGCCAGGAGAGAGGAGCCTCCATGGAGCCCGCCTCGGATGGCTGGAAGCAACCGGAGAGAACCCGGAAGCCGAAGGTCGTGGAGAGGACCGGGACGGGTGCTGGGAGTTGTCCGGAGCCGTGGGGGAAGCTGGGTTGGGAATGGAGCAGAGTTGGGAGGCTATTGGGCTCGGTGACGTGGAGCCAAGAGCCAGGGAGTAGGGGACCGGCGTCAAGGCAGTCGGGAGGCAAAGGCTGAGGGGAGCTGTCCGAGCTTCCGAGGCCAAGCGGGGAGCGGTCCGAGGTAGAGGGGGAGACAAGGCCGAGAGCAACTAAGGAAGAGAAGGGAGCTGGGACTCCACAGAGCTGGCGAGAGTTGAGAGCATGGCAGCTGAGGCCGATGGCAGAAGGGAGCCGGGACTCTACGGAGCTAGAGGGAGACGGCTGCTGCCCGTGGAGTCGGAGTTGGGCTGTCTGAAGGCCGGGACAAACGAGGAAGGGAGCTGTAGCGGGTGTCCGAAGGTTAAGGTGGGTCCGACTGGAGTTAGCTCGGCGGAACGTCGCCATCATCTCCCCAACGTGGAGTCCTCTGGTAGTGATCTTGCGAACCCTATCGGGAAAGAGACCAGGACCGAAGCGAGTGTTGCGCCTGGGATCGATGACGAAACAGTCGGTGTAGCCAAGGGGGAGACCCAGGGGCTTTTTCTCTCCGAGAGCGAGGGTGCCGAACCTCCACCACTAAGAAACATGGGCAAGACAAGCTTTCTTGTTTGTTTATTGAAAACAGTCACCGCCTCCTCCTTTCCCGGCCAGATGGGGATCAATGAGTAGGCGGAGGGTACTATTCCATTAATGACCTCATGTACCTCGAAGGGTTTTGCCTAATTAATGCTCTTATGTCCTAATTACCTTTTACTTTGTACTCCAATATGTGCTGGCAGTAACTGATTTAAGCCTGGGAGTGCCTTGCAAGGCGGGTGCCAGACAGCTGGGGTGCTGATCACATGCTAGGCGAAAACCCGACTGGCCGAGTGGGAACCCCAATGGAAAATGCCGACAGGGAGCGCTGACCGACCTGGATGGCTGAATCTATTGCCGAAGCCAACGGACCGAGGCCGAGGGCCGAGGCTGAGGGCCAAGAAATGATAGGTTCGACCTTGGTGAGGTTACCGTTGCCCGTGGGGCCCATTGGCCCCATCAGATGCCCTCACACTTCTGAGCTTGTACGATCGTGTGCCTTGCATCCGCCAAGCAATAGAAGTGTAGAATTCTTGATCTTTGTGCTTGTCTTTTCTTATTAGTTTTGGCTTTGACTTTTCATCGGCCTTGTATGGACTTGTGACCACGTCTGCATGCTCTCTTATGCTTTTGTCTGCTCAAAGACTTTAAGTAATGTTGGAGGTAAATTGATTACCTTAGACTGGTTAGAAGCAGCCAGTAATCCTCTCACAACAGGGTCTGAAAGCGGATGCCCGTCAACTGTGAGTTAGGGAGTCGGTTTCTCGGACTGTGAGTTGACTTTGGGTCTTCTACTTTTGTCATGAAATTTAGAGGTGGATGCCCGTCAACTTTGAGCTGGGGAGTCGCCTCTCCCAACTATGAGTTGTCTTGGAGCTTCTTCTCGGATGGCTGAAAGTGACCAGCAAAATGTTGCAAGTATATAATTTAGATAAAGGTCTTACCCGATTGGCCATTGGCCGTAGAGATAGAGTTAGAACCGCTAAGGCTAAAGTGAAGCCGTTGAGGCTGTGATAAAGCTGCTGAAGTTGTAATGAGGCCACGGAGGCAAAGGAATGAGCCGTTGAGGCCGATAGAGTCGCTGAGGCTGCAGTAATGCCACTGAGGCAGATATAAGACCACTGGGGCTGAGATGATACCGTTGAGGTTTAATGAGGCCATGAAGATAGAGGAATAAAGCTACTGAGGCTACGATAAAATCGCCTCTGCGGTTTCGCAGCCCGCTCGAGTGGTGACTCAAGAGTTGCTGAAGTCGTCGGGTTCTTTTAACCCGAAGGGTGATCTGAGAGTTGCTGGAGTCGTCAGGTGCCTTTTAACCCCGAAGAATGACCTAAGGGTGCGTGGATCAGGCTTAGGTGCCTTTTAACCCCGAAAGGTGACCTAAGAGTTCGTGGACTAGACTCAGGTATCTTTTGAACCCCGAAGGGTGACCCGAGAGTCGCTGTGATGGAACCATGATCGAGAGCTTTTAACCCCGAAGGTGATCTGAGGGTGCATGACCAGGCTCAGATGCCTTTTTTTTTTTTGCTGATGATCTTTGTTGCCGACGTTGGAGTCAATTTTCGGTGCCGAGCTAGCCTTGGGCTCTATGCCAATGCTGGGTTGATTTTCAGTGTCGAGCTGGCCTCAGGCTTTAAGCGCCAACGCGAGGTTTGTCTTGAATGCCGATGCAGAGTCGGTCTTCCTTGCATGACATTTTCAAGTATCAATGGAACAAATATTGTCTAAGCATAATGTACCTAGCTCTTGTAGCACCCCTATTTCCTTCTGCCGATTTGGATACTTCAGCCCGCTGGTTTGTCCCCCAAGGAATCAAGTTGATTGGAGTGGAGGCAACATTGCCCTTACTTGGGCTTCCTCCTACGTCACTGTCCGTAGGAGAGAAGGCCGTTTGGATGGCGAGTGGTGGCTTCGAAGCTTTAAGTTGCTGATGAGCTTGATGACGGTGAATCTCTTACTGGAAGATTTCCAGCGGGATGAATGATGGCTGGCCTGAGCAGCGACCAAAGAGCGAGTGAAAGCTTTTGCTCGCTATTATGTGGTCATGAGATGTTGCTCCCTGAGTTTAGACAACTGCCATCAATGTTTGGATTTGCAATGTGTGCATGTTGTTTTGCTTGAGTAGCCTAAGGTAGTGGTGATGGTGGAGTGGACCGAATGGCTCTGTTGCTCAGCTCGTTGAGCATGCCCCCCAACATGACCGACAGAAGCTGCTTGGGTTCATGTCATCACCGTCGTTTTGATCCACCATTTTTATCTAAAGGGGGATGAGGATCTGTAAACTAGCATCGCTGGCGATCCATGCTCTGCCCTCCTACCTGGCACGCTAATCTGTTAACGCCAAATCACTGTCCTTGAATATCCGCGAGCGTCCAGTCACCTCCTTCAGCGGGCCCAGATCCTCCAGCGAGCTTCTTGCGCTAGAAGCCTGCAAACAAGTCCCGAGGACCGAAAATTCAGCGAGGACCCTTCGACGCTCAAGTCAGTACTCTGGGCAACAGCCATGAGCTTGAGAAAAACTCGTAAGAGAGAAGAAGATGAGAGAGGCTTAGAACCGTGTTCTCTGTCAGCAAGAATGAGCGTTTGGGAGTGTAGTAGTTGTTCAAGTTGTTGTTATGGTTTTTTGGTCGAGATCCCTCTTACCCATTTTATTGATGCCTGAAGTCTACCAGTTGGGGTGTAGCAACTTGTCAGAGCATTTATTGAAGGCAAAGATAGTGGATCTTGCCCCCATATGACATGTCAGGACTGCAGACCATGTCCCACCAGAGTGGGTGGCCGCAGCAAAGTTGGCAGGTGTTGCTTGGTTTGGACAACTGTCGCAAGCTGCCGCAGGGCATGGGCGGCTATTGCGGCGTCTAACAGGTGTGCCTCCCATGCCACCCTTTTGCTATCCTATGCGGACGGTGGTGGGTAGGGGGTCAGACATGCAAGCCCCATAATGTAGCTGCCGAGGCATTGCATAGGTGGTTTGTCGAGACCAAGGCTGAAGGCGGCTAACCCAAGGTGACCCTTCATCATCCTCGTTATGAATTGAGCCTTGTGAAGGGAGATAAAAGGTGGTGAAGCTTTATCATCACTTCGAGCCATTAAATAAACACTCCCGTCCATATTGGAAAGCGAGGGGCAGAGTGCTAGAGAACCGGGATCAACCGATACGGAGGCTGGGTCATGGATGGGAGCCGACAGAAAGGCCGAGGCCGACGGGCCCTCGGCTCCGTTGAAGCCCCGCTGGTGCACAAGAGCGATCGTGAGAGGAGCAGGGATGGGGCTGGACCAGATTCTAGCACCTAATGCTGGAACCGAGGGTAGCCGTGGTCGGGAGCAAGGCGGTCAGGGACGACCATGGATGGGACTGTCTGAGGACTCGACTCCGGTCGTGGGGCGCAGCAGAGAGAGAGAGAAAGGGAGTGAGGGGTTGTGCTGCCGGGAGATGGCTGCATGGAGATGGAAGGATAATGGCCCCCACTTCCATGCACGTGAACACTTTGAATGGTTGCATGGAAGAGGAGGAGAATGGCCCTAACTTTCATGCACGTGAACACTTTGAATGGCTGCATGGAGGAGGAGAATGGCCCCCACTTCCATGCACGTGAACACTTTGAATGGCCGCATGTTGGAGTTGGCCTATGCTGGCAGCTGAAGCTGTCCGGAGCCGAGGCGAGGGGGGCAATCCGAGGCCGAGGGGGAGCCGAGGCCATGGGGGGCTATTCAGGCCGAGTGGAGCAGTCCGGGGTAGAGCGCCGAGGGGAGCGGTCCGAGGTCGAGGGGGGCCGAGGCCGAGGGAGGGGTCCGAGGCCGAGGGGTCATCGGCCAAGAGAGAGGACCCTCCATGAAGTCAGACTTGGGCTGGTGGCATGGAGTTAGGAGCTCGGGAGTAGGGGGCCAAGGAGGAGGGGTCATCGGCCAGGAGAGAGGAGCCTCCATGAAGTCGAACTCGGCTGGTGGCGTGGAGCCGGCCTCGGATGGCTGGAAGCAGCCGAGGAGAACCGAAAGCCGAGGCCGTGGAGAGGATCGGGACGGAGTGCTGGGAGTTGTCCGAAGCCGTGGGGGAAGCTAGGTTGGGGCTAGAGCAGAGTCAGGAGGCTGTTGGGCTCGGTGACACGGAGCCAGGAGCCCGGGAGCAAGGGACCGGCGTCATGGCAGTCGGGAGGCAGAGGCCGAGGGGAGCTGTTCGAGCTCTCGAGGCCGAGGGGGAAGCGGTCTGATGTCGAGGGGAGACGAGGCCAAGAGCAACTAAGGAAGAGAAGGGAGCCAGGACTCCACGAGCTGGCGGGAGCTGAGAGCATGGCAGCTGAGGCCGATGGCAGAAGGGAGCCGGGACTCTACGAAGCTGGCGGGAGCCGGCTACTGCCCGTGGAGTTGGAGTTGGGCTGTGCGAAGGCCGGGACAAACGAGGGAGCTGTAGCGGGCGTCCGAAGCTTAAGGTGGGTTCGGCTGGAGCTAGCTCGGCGGAACGACATCGCCATCATCTCCCCATCATGGGAGTCCTCTGGTAGTGATCTTGCGAACCCTATCGGGAAAGAGGCCAGGACCGAAGCGCGAGTGTTGCGCCTGGGATCGGTGGCGGAACAGTCGGTGTAGCCGAGGGGAGACCCAGGGGCTTTTTCTTTTCCAGAGCAGGGTGCCGAACCTCCACACTAAGAAACATGGCCACGACAAGCTTTCTTGTTTGTTTATTGAAAACATCGCCCCCTCCTCCTTTCCCGACCAGATGGGGATCAATGAGTAGGCGGAGGGTACTCTTCCATTAATGACCTCATGTACCTGGAAGGGTTTTGCCTAATTAATGCTCTCATGTCCTAATTAACTTTTACTTTGTACTCCAATATGTGCTGGCGGTAACTGATTTAAGCCTGGGAGTGCCTTGCAAGGCGGGTGCCAGACAGCTGGGGTCCGATCGCGTGCCAAGCGAAATCCGACTGGCCGAGTGGGAACCCCAATGGAAAATGCCGACAGGGAGCGCTGACCGACCTGGATGGCTGAATCTATTGCCGAAGCCAACGGACCGAGGCCGAGGGCCGAGGCTGAGGGCCAAGAAATGATAGGTTCGACCTTGGTGAGGTTACCGTTGCACGTGGGGCCCATTGGCTCCATCAGATGCCTTCACACTTCTGAGCTTGTGCGATCGCATGCCTTGCATCCGCCAAGCGATAGAAGTGTAGAATTCTTGATCTTTGCGCTTGTCTTTTCTTATTAGTTTTGGCTTTGACTTTTCATCGGCCTTGTATGGACTTGTGACCACGTCTGCATGCTCTCTTGTGCTTTTGTCTGCTCAAAGACTTTAAGTAATGTTGAAGGTAAATTGATTACCTTAGACTGGCTGGAGCAGCCAGTAATCCTCTCACGACGCAGGGTCTGAAAGCGGATGCCCGTCAACTGTGAGTTGGGAGTCGTTTCTTCGGACTGTGAGTTGACTTTGGGTCTTCTACTTTTGTCATGAAATTTAGAGGTGGGTGCCGTCAACTGAGCTGGGAGTCGGCCTCTCCTAACTATGAGTTGTCTTGGAGCTTCTTCTCGGATGGCTGAAAGTGACCAGCAATATGTTGCAAGTATATAATTTAGATAAAGGTCTTACCCGATTGGCCATTGGCCGTTGAGGTAGAGTTAGAGCCACTGAGGCTAAAGTAAAGTCGTTGAGGCTGTGATAAAGCTGTTGAAGTTCTAATGAGGCCATGGAGGCAGAAGAATGGAGCCACTGAGGCCGATAGAGCCGCTGAGGCTGCAGTAATGCCGCTGAGCAGATATGAGGCCGCTGAGGCTGAGATGACACCGTTGAGGTTATAATAAGGCCATGAAGACAGAGGAATAGAGCGTCGAGGCTGCGATAAAACCACCTCAGAGGTTTTCAGCCGGCCCGAGTGGTGACCCGAGAGTTGCTGAAGTCGTCGATTCCTTTTAACCCGAAGGGTGACCTGAGAGTTGCTGGAGTCGTCAGGAGCCTTTTAATCCGAAGGATGACCTGAGGGTGCGTGGACTAGGCTAAGGTGCCTTTTAACCCCGAAGGATGACCTGAGGGTTCATGGACCAGACTCAGGTGCCTTTTGAACCCCGAAGATGACCCGAAAGTCGCTGTGATGGGACCATGCTCGAGAGCCTTTAATCCCGAAGGATGACTTGAGGGTGCATGACCAGGCTCAGGTGCCTTTTTTTTTGTGTCGACGATCTTTGTTGCCGATGCTGGAGTCAGTTTTCGATGCCGAGCTGGCCTCGGGCTCTGGTGCTAATGCTGGGTTGATCTTCAGTGTCGAGCTGGCCTCGGGCTTTAAGCGCCAACGCGAGGTTGGTCTTGAATGCTGATGCGAGTCGGTCTTCCCTACATGACATTTTCAAGTATCAATGGAAGAAATACTGTCTAAGCATAGTGTACTTAGCTCTTGTAGCACCCTGTTTCCTTCTGTCGATTTGGATACTTCAGCCCGCTGTCTGCCCCCCAAGGAATCAAGTTGATTGGAGTGGAGCTGTCGTTGCCCTTGGCTTCCTCCTGCATTACTGTCCGTAGGAGAGAAGGCCGTTTGGACGGCGAGTGGTGGCTCTCGAAGCTTTAAGTTGCTGATGAGCTTGATGACGGTGAATCTCTTGCTGGGAAGATTCCGGCAGGATGAATGATGGCTGGCTTGAGCAGCGACCAAAAAGCGGCGAAAGCTTTTGCTCGCTATTGTGTGGTCATGAGATGTTGCTCCCGGAGTTTCTGGACAACTGCCATCAATGTTTGGATTTGCAATGTGTGTGTGGCATGTTGTTTTGCTTCAGTGGCCTAAGGTAGTGGTGATGGTGGAGTGGAGCTGTTGGCTCTGTTGCTCAGCTCGTTGAGCATGCCCTCCAGCCTGATGGCAGAAGCTGCTGGGTTCATGTCATCACCGTCGTTTTGATCCACCGTTTTTATCTAAAGGGGATGAGGATCTGTAAACTAGCATCGCTGGCGATCCGTGCTCTACCCCCTACCTGGCGCACCAATCTGTTGACGCCAAATCACCATCCTCGAACGTTCGCGAGCGTCCGGTCGCCTCCTCCTGCGAGCCCGGGATCCTCTGGTGAGCTTCTTGCGCCTAGGAGCCTGCAAACAAGTCCGAGGACCGGAGATTCCGAGGAGACCCTCCGACGCTTAAGTCAGTGCTCTGGGCAACAGCCGTGAGCTTGAGAAAAACTCGAAAGAGAGAAGAAGATGAGAGGCTTAGAGTCGTGTTCTCTATCAGCAAGAATGAGCGTTTGGGAGTGTAGTAGTTGTTCAAGTTGTTGTTGTGGTTTCCTGGTCGAGGGTCCCTCTTACCCATTTTATTGATGCCTGAAGTCTGCCAGTTGGAGTGCAGCAACTTGTTAGACATTTATTGATGGCAGCGATAGTGGATCTTGCCCCCATGTGACATGCCAGGACTAGGCCAAGTCCCACTAGAGTGGGTGGCCGCAGCAGAGTTGGCAGGTGTTGCTTGATTTGGACAACTGTCACGGGCTGCCGCAGGGCATGGGCGGCTGTTGCGGCGTCTGACAGGCGTGCCTCCCGCGCCACCCTTTTGCTGTCCTATGCGGACGTGGTGGGTAGGGGGTTAGACATGCGGGCCCCACAATGTAGCCACCGAGGCATTGCATAGGTGGTTTGTCGAGACCAACTGGCCGAGGCTGAAGCTGGCTGGCCAGGCTGAAGGCAGAGAACCCAGGGTGACCCTCCATTATCCTCGTTATGAATTGAGCCTTGTGAAGGGAGATAAAAGGTGGTGAAGCTTTATCATCACTTTGAGCCATTAAATAAACACTCCCGTCCAGATTGGAAGAGCGAGGGGCAGGGTGCTAGAGAACCGGGATCAACCGATACGGAGGCTGGGTCATGGATGGGAGCCGACGAAAGAGGCCGAGGCCGACGGGCCCTCGGCTCCGTTGAAGCCCCGCTGGTGGGAGCTGGACCAGATTCCAGCACCTAATGCTGAAACCGGGGTAGTCGTGGTCGGGAGCAAGGCGGTCGGGGACGACCATGGCCGGGACTGTCCGAGGACTCGACTCTGGTCCTGGGGCACAGCAGAGAGAGAGAGAAAGGGAGAGAGGGGTTGTGCTGCCGAGAGGTAGCTGCATGGAGACGGGAGGATAATGGCCCCCACTTCCATGCATGTGAACACTTTGAATGGTTGCATGGAAGAGGAGAATGGCCCACTTCCATGCACGTGAACACTTTGAATGGTTGCATGTTGGAGTTGGCCCATGCTGGCAGCTAAAGCAGTCCGGAGCCGAGGCCGAGGGGGTTGTTCGAGGCCGAGGGGAGCAGTCCGAGGCGAGGGGGCGCCGAGGCCGAGGGGGTCTGTCTGAGGCCGTGTAGCAATCCGGGCCAAGCGCCGAGGGATCGGTCCAAGGCGAGGGGAGCAATCCGAGGCCGAGGGAGAGCCGAGGCCGAGGGGGGCTGTCTGAGGCCAAGGGGAGCGGTCCGAGGCCGAGGGGTCATCAGCCAAGAGAGAGGACCCTCCATGAAGTCAGACTCGGGCTGGTGGCATGGAGTTAGGAGCCCGGGAGCAGGGGGCCTAGGAGGGGCTGTCCGAGGCGGAGAGGTCGTCGGCCAGGAGAGAGGAGCCTCCATAAAGTCGGACTCGGACTGGTGACGTGGAGCCGGCCTCGGATGGCTGGAAGCAGCCGGGGAGAACCCGAAAGCCGAAGGCCGTGGAGAGGATCGGGACGGAGTGCTGGGAGTTGTCCGGAGCCGTATGGGGAAGCTGGGTTGGGGCCGGAGCAGAGTCGGGAGGCTGTTGGGCTCGGTGACATGGAGCCAGGAGCCCGGGAGCAGGGGATCGGCGTCATGGCAGTCGTGAGGCAGAGGCCAAGGGGATTTGTCCGAGCTCCGAGGCCGAGGGGGGAGCGGTCCGAGGTCGAGGGGAGACGAGGCCGAGAGCAACTAAGGAAGAGAAGGGAGCCGGACTCCACGGAACTGGCAGGAGCCGGCTGCTGCCCATGGAGTCAGGTTGGGCTATCCGAAGGCCAGACAAACGAGGAAGGGAGCTGTAGCGGGCGTCCAAAGCTTAAGGTGGGTTCGGCTGGAGCTAGCTCGCGGAACAACGTCGCCATCATATTCCCATCGTGGGAATCCTCTGGTAGTGATCCTGCGAACCCTATCGGGAGAGAGGCAGGACCGAAGCGCGAGTGTTGCGCCTGGGATCGATGGCGGAACAGTCGGTGTAGCCGAGGGGAGACCCAGGGGCTTTTTCTCTCCGAGAGCGAGGGTGCCGAACCTCCACCACTAAGAAACATGGCCACAACAAGCTTTCTTGTTTGTTTATTGAAAACAGTCGCGCCTCCTCCTTTCCCGGCCAGATGGGGATCAACGAGTAGGCGAAAGGTACTCTTCCATTAATGACCTCATGTACTGGAAGGGTTTTGCCCAATTAATGCTCCCATGTCCTAATTAACTTTTAATTTGTACTCTAATATATGCTGGCGGTAACTGATTAAAGCCTGGGAGTGCCTTGCAAGGCGGGTGCCAGATAGCTGGGGTCCTGATCGTGTGCTAGGCGAAAACTCGACTAGCCGAGTGGGAACCCCAATGGAAAATGCCGACGGAGAGCGCTGACCGACCTGGATGGCTGAATCTATTACCGAAGCCAGCGGACCGAGGCCGAGGCCGAGGCTGTCATGCCGAGGCTGAGGGCCAAGAAATGATAGGTTCAATCTTGGTGAGCTTATCGTTGCCCGTGGGGCCCATTGACCCCATCAGATGCCCCCACATTTCTTAGCTTGTGCGATCGCGTACCTTACTTCCGCAAGCGATAGAAGTGTAGAATTCTTGATCTTTGCGCTTGTCTTTTGTTGTTAGTTTTGGCTTTGACTTTTCATCGGCCTTGTTTGGACTTGTGACCACGTCTGCATGCTCTCTTGTGCTTTTGTCTGCTCAAAGACTTTAAATAATGTTGGAGGTAAATTGATTACCTTAGACTGGCTGAGAGTAGCCAGTAATCCTCTCACGACGCAGGGTCTGGAAGCAGATGCCGGTCAACTGTGAGTTGGGGAGTCGGTTTCTCCGGACTGTGAGTTGACTTTGGGTCTTTTACTTTTGTCATGAAATTTGGCTGTGGGTGCCCGTCAACTGTGAGCTAGGAGTCGCCTCTCCCAACTATGAGTTGTCTTGGAGCTCTTCTTGGATGGCTGAAAGTGACCAGCAATATTTGCAAGTATATAATTTAAATAAAGGTCTTACCCGATTGGCCATTAGCCATTGAGGTAGAGTTAGAGCCGTTGAGGCTAAAGTAAAGTCGTTGAGGCTGTGATAAAGTTGCTGAAGTTGTAATGAGGCCACGGAGGCAGAGAATGGAGCCATTGAGGCCGATAGAGCCGCTGAGGCTACAGTAATGCTGTTGAGGCAGATGAGCCGCTGAGGCTGAGATGACACCGTTGAGGTTGTAATAAGGCCATGAAGACAGAGGAATAGAGCCATTGAGGCTATGATAAAACCGCCTCGAGGGTTTTGCAGCCGGCACGAGTGGTGACCCGAGAGTTGCTGAAGTTGTCGGGTTCCTTTTAACCCCGAAGGGTGACCTGAGAGTTGCTGGAGTCGTCAGGTGTCTTTTAACCCCGAAGGATGACTTGAGGGTGCGTGGACCAGGCTCAGTTGCCTTTTAACTCAGAAGGATAACCTGAGGGTTCTTGGACCAGACTCAGATGCCTTTTGAACCCCGAAGGGTGATCCGAGAGTCGCTGTGATGGGACCATACTCGGAGCCTTTTAACCCTGAAGGGTGACCTGAGAGTGCATAAATTAGGCTCATGTGCCTTTTTTCTTTGTGCCAACGATCTTTGTTGCCGACGCTGAAGTCAATTTTCGGTGCCGAGCTGGACTCGGGCTCTAATACCAATGCTGGGTTGATCTTCAATGCCAAGCTAGCCTCGAGCTTTAGGCGCCAATGCGAGGTTGGTCTTGAATGCTGATGCGGAGTTGGTATTCCCTGCATTAATTTTTCAAGTATCAATGGAAGAAATACTGTCTAAGCGTAGTGTACTTAGCTCTTGTAGTACCCCTATTTCCTTCTGCGGATTTGGATACTTCAGCCCGTTGGTCTGCCCCCCAAGGCATCAAGTTGATTGGAGTAGAGGTGTCGTTGCCCTTACTTGGGCTTCCTCCTGCATCACGGTCCGTAGGAGAGAAGGCCATTTGGACAGCGAGTGGTGGCTCTCGAAGCTTTAAGTTGCTGATGAGCTTGATGACGATGAATCTCTTGCTGGGGAGATTCCCGACGGGATGAATGACGGCTGGTCTGAGCAGCGGCCAAAAAGCGAGCGAAAGGTTTTGCTCACTATTGTATGGTCATGAGATGTTGCTCCCGGAGTTTCTGGACAGCTACAATCAATGTTTGGATTTGCAATGTGTGTGTGGCATGTTGTTTTGCTTGAGTGGCCTAAGGTAGTGGTGATGCTGGGGTGGAGCGGTTGGCTCTGTTGCTCAACTCGTTGAGCATGCCCCCAAGCGTGACCGGCAAAAGCTGCTTGGGCTCATATCATCACCGTCGTTTTGATCCACCATTTTTATCTAAAGGAGATAAGGATCTGTAAACTAGCGCCGCTGGCGATCCATGCTCTACCCCCTACCTAGCGCGCCAATGTGTTGATGCCAAATCACCGTCCTCGAACGTCTGCGAGCGTCCGGTCGCCTCCTCTAGCGAGCCCAGGATCCTCCGGCGAGCTTCTTGCGCCTAGGAGTCTACAAACAAGTCCCGTGGACCGGAGATTCCGACGGGGACCCTCCAACGCTTAAGTCAGTGCTCTGGGCAACAACCGTGAGCTTGAAAAAACCTCGAAAGAAAGAAGAAGGAGAGAGGCTTAGAGCCGTATTCTCTGTCAGGAAGAATGAGCGTTTGGGAGTGTAGTCGTTGTTCAAGTTGTTGTGGTTTCCTGGTCGAGGGCCCCTCTTACCCATTTTATTGATGCCTGGAATCTGTCAGTTGGGGTGTAGCAACTTGTCAGAGCATTTATTGATGGCAGCAATAGTGGAGCTTGCCCCCATGTGACATGTCAGGGCTGCAGGCCATGTCCCACTAGAGTGGGCGGCCGCAGCAGAGTTGGCAGGTGTTGCTTGGTTTGGACAACTGTAGCAGGCTGTCGTAGGGCATGGGTGGCTGTTGTGGCGTCTGACAGGCGTGCCTCCCACGCCACCATTTTGCTGTCCTATGCGGCGATGGTGGGTAGGGGGTTAGACATGCGGGCCTCACAATGTAACCACCGAGGCATTGCATAGGTGGTTTGTCGAGACCAACTGGCCGAGGCTGAAGCTGGCTAGCCAAGGCTGAAGGCAGAGAACCCAAGGTGACCCTCCATTATCCTCGTTATGAATTGAGCCTTGTGAAGGGAGATAAAAGGTGGTGAAGCTTTATCATCACTTTGAGCCATTAAATAAACACTCCCATCCAGATTGGAAGAGCGAGGGACAGGATGCTAGAGAACCGGGATCAACCGATACGGAGGCTGGGTCATGGATGGGAGCCGATGGAAGAGGCCGAGGCCGACGGGCCCTCGGCTCCGTTAAAGCCCCGCTGGTGCACCGGAGCGGTCGTGAGAGGAGCAGGGATGGGGCTGGACCAGATTCCAGCACCTAATGCTGAAACTAGGGGTAGTCGTGGTCGGGAGCAAGGCGGTCAGGGACGACCATGGCCGAGACTGTCCGAGGACTTGACTTTGGTCCTGGGGCACAGCAGAGAGAGAGAGAGAAAGGGAGAGAGGGGTTGTGCTGCCGAGAGGTGGCTGAATGGAGACGGGAGGATAATGGCCCCCACTTTCATGCACGTGAACACTTTGAATGGTTGCATGGAAGAGGAGAATGGCCCCCACTTCCATGCACGTGAATACTTTGAATGGCTGCATGTTGGAGTTGGCCCATGCTGGCAGCTAAAGCTGTCCGGAGCCGAGGCCGAGGGCGGCTGTTCGAGGCCGAGGGGAGCAATCCGAGGCCGAGGGGGAGCCGAGGCCGAGGGGGGTCTGTCCGAGGCCGTGTAGCAATCCGGGGCCAAGCGTCGAGGGGAGCGGTCCGAGGCCGAGGGGAGCAGTCCGAGGCCGAGGGGGGGGCTGTCCGAGGTCGAAGGGAGCGGTCCGAGGCCGAGGGGTCGTCGGCCAAGAGAGAGGACCCTCCATGAAGCTAGACTCGGGCTGGCGGCATGGAGTTAGGAGCCCGGGAGCAGGGGGCCTAGGAGAGGCTGTCCGAGGCGGAGAGGTCATCGGCCAGGAGAGAGGAGCCTCCATGAAGTCAGACTCGGGCTGGTGACGTGGAGCTGGCCTCGAATGGCTGGAAGCAGCCGGGGAGAACCCTAAAGCGGAGGCCGTGGAGAGGATCGGGACAGAGTGCTGGGAGTTGTCCGGATCCGTAGGGGAAGCTGGGTTGGGGCCGGAGCAGAGTCGGGAGGCTGTTGGGCTCGGTGACATGGAGCCAGGAGCCCGGGAGCAGGGGATCGGCGTCATGGCAGTCGGGAGGCAGAGGCCAAGGGGAGCTGTCCGAGCTCCCGAGGCCGAGGGGGAGCGGTCCGAGGTCAAGGGGGAGACGAGGTTGAGAGCAACTAAAGAAGAAAGGGAGCCAGGACTCCACGGAGCTGGCGGGAGCCGGCTGCTGCCCGTGGAGTCGGAGTTGGGCTGTCCGAAGGCCAGGACAAACAAGGAAGGAAATGTAGTGGCATCCGAAGCTTAAGGTGGGTCCGGCTGGAGCTAGCTCGGCGGAACAACGTCGCCATCATCTCCCCATCGTGGGAATCCTCTGGTAGTGATCCTGCGAACCCTATCGGGAGAGAGGTCAGGACAGAAGCGCGAGTGTTGCGCCTAGGATCGATGGCGGAACAGTCGGTGTAGCCGAGGGGGAGACCCAGGGGCTTTTTCTCTCCGAGAGCGAGGGTGCCGAACCTCCACCACTAAGAAACATGGCCACGACAAGCTTTCTTGTTTGTTTATTGAAAACAATTGCCGCATCCTCCTTTCCCGACCAGATGGGGATCATTGAGTAGGCGGAAGGTACTCTTCCATTAATGACCTCATGTACCAGGAAGGGTTTTGCCTAATTAATGCTCCCATGTCCTAATTAACTTTTAATTTGTACTCTAATATGTGCTGGCAGTAACTGATTAAAGCCTGGGAGTGCCTTGCAAGGCGGGTGCCAGACAGCTGGGGTCCTGATCGCGTGCCAGGCGAAAACTGGACTAGCCGAGTGGGAACCCCAATGGAAAATGCCGACGGGGAGCGCTGACCGACCTAGATGGCTGAATCTATTACCAAAGCCAGCGGACCGAGGCCAAGGGCCGAGGCTGTCATGCCGAGG
Organism: Calamus simplicifolius; assembly: GCA_900491605.1. Classification (NCBI taxonomy): domain Eukaryota; kingdom Viridiplantae; phylum Streptophyta; class Magnoliopsida; order Arecales; family Arecaceae; genus Calamus; species Calamus simplicifolius. The sequence continues at coordinate 75,159 of UESW01004063.1, read as the reverse complement.
CTGAGGGCCAAGAAATGATAGGTTCAACCTTGGTGAGCTTATCGTTGCCCGTGGAGCCCATTGGCCCCATCAGATGCCCCCACACTTCTTAGCTTGTGCGATCGCGTGCCTTGCATCCACTAAGCGATAGAAGTGTAGAATTCTTGATCTTTGCGCTTGTCTTTTGTTGTTAGTTTTGGCTTTGACTTTTCATCGCCTTGTTTGGACTTGTGACCACGTCTGCATGCTCTCTTGTGCTTTTATCTGCTCAAAGACTTTAAATAATATTGAAGGTAAATTGATTACCTTAGACTGGCTGAGAGTAGCCAGTAATCCTCTCACGACGCAGGGTCTGGAAGCGGATGCCGATCAACTGAGTTGGGGAGTTAGTTTCTCCGGACTGTGAGTTGACTTTGGGTCTTTTACTTTTGTCATGAAATTTGGCTGTGGGTGCCCGTCAACAGTTAGCTAGGGAGTCGGCCTCTCCCAACTATGAGTTATCTTGGAGCTTTTTCTCGGATGGCTGAAAGTGACCAGCAATATGTTGCAAGTATATAATTTAAATAAAGGTCTTACCCGATTGGCCATTAGCCGTTGAGGTAGAGTTAGAGCCGCTGAGGCTAAAGTAAAGTCGTTGAGGCTGTGATAAAGCTGCTGAAGTTGTAATGAGGCCACAGAGGCAGAGGAATGGAGCCACTGAGGCCGATAGAGCCGCTGAGGCTACAGTAATACTGTTGAGGCAGATGAGGCCGCTAAGGCTGAGATGACACCGTTGAGGTTGTAATAAGGCCATGAAGACAGAGGAATAAAGCCATTGAGGCTATAATAAAACTGCCTCGAGGGTTTTGCGGCCGGCTCGAGTGGTGACCCGAGAGTTGCTGAAGTTGTCGGGCTCCTTTTAACCCCGAAGGGTGACCTGAGAGTTGCTGGAGTCGTCAGGTGTCTTTTAACCCCAAAGGATGACTTTAGGGTGCGTGGACCAGGCTCAGTTGCCTTTTAACCCAGAAGGATGACCTGAGGGTTCCTGGACCAGACTCAGATGCCTTTTGAACCCCGAAGGGTGATCCGAGAGTCGCTGTGATGGAACCATACTCGGGAGCCTTTTAACCCTGAAGGGTGACCTGAGAGTGCATAGATTAGGCTTAGGTGCCATTTTTTCTTTGTGCCGACGATCTTTGTTGCCGATGCTGGAGTTAGTTTTCGGTGCCGAGCTGGACTCGAGCTCTAATACCAATGTTGGGTTGATCTTCAGTGCCAAGCTGGCCTCAAGCTTTAGGCGCCAATGCGAGGTTGGTCTTGAATGTGATGCGGAGTCGATATTCCCTGCATTACTTTTTCAAGTATTAATGAAAGAAATACTGTCTAAGCATAGTGTACTTAGCTCTTGTAGCACCCCTATTTCCTTCTGCCGATTTGGATACTTCAGCCCGCTGGTCTGCCCCCCAAGGCATCAAGTTGATTGGAGTAGAGGTGTCGTTGCCCTTACTTGGGCTTCCTCCTGCGTCACGGTCCGTAGAAGAGAAGGCCGTTTGGACGGCGAGTGGTGGCTCTCGAAGCTTTAAGTTGTTGATGAGCTTGATGACGGTGAATCTCTTGCTGGGGAGATTCCCGACTGGATGAATGATGGCTGGTCTGAGCAGCGCCAAAAAGCGAGCGAAAGGTTTTGCTTACTATTGTATGGTCATGAGATGTTGCTCCCGGAGTTTCTGGACAACTGCAATCAATGTTTGGATTTGCAATGTGTGTGTGGCATGTTGTTTTGCTTGAGTGGCCTAAGGTAGTGGTGATACTGGGGTGGAGCGGTTGGCTCTGTTGCTCAGCTCGTTGAGCATGCCCCCCAGCATGACCGGCAAAAGCTGCTTGGGCTCATATCATCACCGTCGTTTTCATCCACCATTTTTATCTAAAGGGAGATGAGGATCTGTAAACTAGCGTCGCTGGCGATCCGTGCTCTACTCCCCACCTAGCGCGCCAATGTGTTGATGCCAAATCACCGTCCTCGAACGTCCGCGAACGTCCGATTGCCTCCTCCAGCGAGCCCAAAATCCTCCGGCGAGCTTCTTGCGCCTAGGAGTATGCAAACAAGTCCCATGGACCGGATATTCCGACGGGGACCCTCCGACGCTTAAGTTAGTGCTCTGGGCAACAGCCGTGAGCTTGAAAAAAACTCGAAAGAAAGAAGAAGAGGAGAGAGGCTTAGAGTCGTGTTCTCTGTCAGGAAGAATGAGCGTTTGGGAGTGTAGTAGTTGTTCAAGTTGTTGTGGTTTCCTGATCGGGGGCCCTCTTACCCATTTTATTGATGCCTGGAATCTGTCAATTGGGGTGTAGCAACTTGTCAGAGCATTTAGTGGAGCTTGCCCCCATGTGACATGTCAGGGCTGCAGGCCATGTCCCACTAGAGTGGGCGGCCACAGCAGAGTTGGCAGGTGTTGCTTGGTTTGGACAACTGTAGCAGGCTGCCGCAGGGCATGGGCGGCTGTTGCGGCGTCTGACAAGCGTGCCTCCCATGCCATCCTTTTGCTGTTCTATGCGGACGATGGTGGGTAGGGGGTTAGACATGCGGGCCCCACAATGTAGCCACCGAGGCATTGCATAGGTGGTTTGTCGAGACCAACTGGCCAAGGCTGAAGCTGGCTGGCCAAGGCTGAAGGCAGAGAACCCAGGGTGACCCTCCATTATCCTCGTTATGAATTGAGCCTTGTAAAGGGAGATAAAAGGTGGTGAAGCTTTATCATCACTTTGAGCCATTAAATAAACACTCCCGTCCATATTGGAAGAGCGAGGGGCAGGGTGCTAGAGAACCAGGATCAACCGATACGGAGGCTGGGTCATGGATGGGAGCCGACGGAAGAGGCCGAGGCCGACGGGCCCTCGACTCCGTTGAAGCCCCGCTGGTGCATTGGAGCGGTCGTGAAAGGAGCAAAGACGGGGCTGGACCAGATTCCAGCACCTAATGCTGAAAGTGGGGGTAGTCGTGATCGGGAGCAAGGCGGTCGGGGACGACCGTGGCCAAGACTGTCCGAGAACTCGACTCTGGTCCTGGGGCACAGCAGAGAGAGAGAAAGGGAGAGAGGGGCTGTGCTGCAGAGAGGTGGCTGAATGGAGACGGAAGGATAATGGCCCCCACTTTCATGCATGTGAACACTTTGAATGGTTGCATGGAAGAGGAGGAGAATGGCCCCCACTTCCATGCACGTGAACACTTTGAATGGCTGCATGTTGGAGTTGGCCCATGCTGGCAGCTAAAGCAGTCCAGAGCCGAGGCCGAGGGGGGCTGTTCGAGGCTGAGGGGAGCAGTCCGAGGCCGAGGGGGAGCCGAGGCCGAGGGGGGTCTGTCCGAGGCCGTGTAGCAATCCGGGGCCAAGCGCCGAGGGGAGCGGTCCGAGGCCGAGGGGAGCAGTCCGAGGCCGAGGGGGGGGGCTGTCCGAGGTCGAGGGGAGCGGTCTGAGGCCGAGGGGTCGTCGGCCAAGAGAGAGGACCCTCAATGAAGTCAAACTAGGGCTGGTGGCATGGAGTTAGGAGCCCGAGAGCAGGGGGCCTAGGAGGGGCTGTCCAAGGCGGAGAGGTCGTCGGCCAGGAGAGAAAAGCCTCCATGAAGTCGGACTCGGGGTGGTGATGTGGAGCCGGCCTCGGATGGTTGGAAGCAGCCGGGGAGAACCCGAAAGCCGGAGGCCGTGGAGATGATCGGGACGAGTACTGCAAGTTGTCCGGAAACGAAGGGGAAGCTGGGTTGGGGCCGGCGCAGAGTCGGGAGGCTGTTGGGCTCGGTGACATGGAGCTAGGAGCCCGGGAGCAGGGGATCGGCATCATGGCAGTCGGGAGGCAGAGGCCAAGGGGAGCTGTCCAAGCTCCCGAGGCCGAGGGGGGAGCGGTCCGAGGTCGAGGGGGAGACGAGGTCGAGAGCAACTAAGGAAGAGAAGGGAGCCGGGACTCCACGGAGCTGGCGGGAGCCGGCTGCTGCCCGTGGAGTCGGAGTTGGGCTGTCCAAAGGCCAGGACAAACGAGGAAGGGAAACGTAGCGGGCATCCGAAGCTTAAGGTGGGTCCGGCTGGAGCTAGCTCGGCGGAACAACGTCACCATCATCTCCCCATCGTGGGGATCCTCTGGTAGTGATCCTGCGAACCCTATCGGGAGAGAGGCCAGGACCGAAGCGCGACTGTTGCGCCTGGGATCGATGGCGGAACAGTCACTATAGCCGAGGGGGAGACCCAGGGGCTTTTTCTCTCCGAGAGCGAGGGTGCCAAACCTCCACCACTAAGAAATATGGCCACGACAAGCTTTCTTGTTTGTTTATTGAAAACAGTTGCCGCCTCCTCCTTTCCCGGCCAGATGGGGATCATTGAGTAGGCGGAAGGTACTCTTCCATTAATGACCTCATGTACCTGGAAGGGTTTTGCCCAATTAATGCTCCCATGTCCTAATTAACTTTTAATTTGTACTTTAATATGTGCTGGCGGTAACTGATTAAAGCCTGGGAGTGCCTTGCAAGGCGAGTGCCAGACAACTGGGGTCCTGATCGCGTGCCAGGCGAAAACTCGACTAGCCGAGTGGGAACCCCAATGGAAAATGCCGACGGGGAGCACTGACCGACCTAGATGGCTGAATCTATTACCGAAGCCAGCGGACCAAGGCCGAGGGCTGAGGCTGTCATGCCGAGGCTGAGGGCCAAGAAATGATAGGTTCAACCTTGGTGAGTATACCGTTGCCCGTGGGGCCCATTAGCCCCATCAGATGCCCCCACATTTCTTAGCTTGTGCGATCGCGTGCCTTACATCCGCCAAGCGATAGAAGTGTAGAATTCTTGATCTTTGCGCTTGTCTTTTATTGTTAGTTTTGGCTTTGACTTTTCATCGGCCTTGTTTGGACTTGTGACCATGTCTGCATGCTCTCTTGTGCTTTTATCTGCTCAAAGACTTTAAATAATGTTGAAGGTAAATTGATTACCTTAGACTGGCTGAGAGTAGCCAGTAATCCTCTCACAACGCAGGGTCTGGAAGCGGATGCCGATCAACTGAGTTGGGGAGTTAGTTTCTCCGGACTGTGAGTTGACTTTGGGTCTTTTACTTTTGTCATGAAATTTGGCTGTGGGTGCCCGTCAACAGTTAGCTAGGGAGTCGGCCTCTCCCAACTATGAGTTATCTTGGAGCTTTTTCTCGGATGGCTGAAAGTGACCAGCAATATGTTGCAAGTATATAATTTAAATAAAGGTCTTACCCGATTGGCCATTAGCAGTTGAGGTAGAGTTAGAGCCGCTGAGGCTAAAGTAAAGTCGTTGAGGCTGTGATAAAACTGCTGAAGTTGTAATGAGGCCACGAGGCAGAGGAATGGAGCCACTGAGGCCGATAGAGCCGCTGAGGCTATAGTAATGCTGTTGAGGCAGATGAGGCCGCTAAGGCTGAGATGACACCGTTGAGGTTGTAATAAGGCCATGAAGACAGAGGAATAGAGCCATTGAGGCTATGATAAAACCGCCTCGAGGGTTTTGCGGCCGGCTCGAGTGGTGACCCGAGAGTTGCTAAAGTTGTCGGGTTCCTTTTAACCCCGAAGGGTGACCTGAGAGTTACTGGAGTCGTCAGGTGTCTTTTAACCCCGAAGGATGACTTGAGGGTACGTGAAGCAGGCTCAGTTGCCTTTTAACCCAGAATGATGACCTGAGGATTCGTGGACCAGACTCAGATGCCTTTTGAACCCTGAAGGGTGATCCGAGAGTCGCTGTGATGGAACCATACTCGGGAACCTTTTAACCCTGAAGGGTGACCTGAGAGTGCATAGATTAGGCTCAGGTGCCATTTTTCTTTGTGCCGACGATCTTTGTTGCCGATGCTGAAGTCAGTTTTCGGTGCTGAGCTGGACTCGGGCTATAATATCAATGCTGGGTTGATCTTCAGTGCCAAGCTGGCCTCGAGCTTTAGGCGCCAATGCGAGGTTGGTCTTGAATGCTGATGCAGAGTCGGTATTCCCTGCATTACTTTTTCAAGTATCAATGGAAGAAATACTGTATAAGCGTAGTGTACTTAGCTCTTGTAGCACCCCTATTTCCTTCTGCCGATTTGGATACTTCAGCCCGCTAGTCTGCCCCCAAGGAATCAAGTTGATTGGAATAGAGGTATCGTTGCCCTTACTTGGGCTTCCTCTTGCATCACGATCCTTAGGAGAGAAGGCCGTTTGGACGACGAGTGGTGGCTCTCGAAGCTTTAAGTTGTTGATGAGCTTGATGATGGTGAATCTCTTGCTGGGGAGATTCCCGACGAGATGAATGATGGCTGGCCTGAGCAACGGCCAAAAAGCGATTGAAAGCTTTTGCGCACTGTTGTATGGTCATGAGATGTTGCTCCCGGAGTTTCTGGACAACTGCAATCAATGTTTGGATTTGCAATGTGTGTGGCAAGTTGTTTTGCTTGAGTGGCCTAAGGTAGTGGTGATGCTGGGGTGGAGCGGTTGGCTCTGTTGCTCAGCTCGTTAAGCATGCCCCCCAGCGTAACCGGCAAAAGCTGCTTGGGCTCATATAATCACCGTCGTTTTGATCCACCATTTTTATCTAAAAGAGATGAGGATCTGTAAACTAGCGTCACTGGCGATCCATGCTCTACCCCCTACCTAGCGCGCCAATGTGTTGACGCCAAATCACCGTCCTCGAATGTCCGCGAGCGTCTGGTCGCCTCCTCCAGCGAGCCTGGGATCCTTCGGCGAGCTTCTTGCGCCTAGGAGTCTGCAAACAAGTCCCGTGGACCGGAGATTTCGACGGGAACCCTCCGACATTTTCAGTGCTCTGGGCAACAGCCGTGAGCTTGAAAAAAACTCGAAAGAAAGAAGAGGAGAGAGGCTTAGAGTCGTGTTCTCTGTCAGCAAGAATGAGCATTTGGGAGTATAGTAGTTATTCAAGTTTTTATGGTTTCCTAGTCGGAAGCCCCTCTTACCCATTTTATTGATGCCTGGAATCTGTTAGTTGGGGTGTAGCAACTTGTCAGAGCATTTATTGATGGCAGCGATAGTGGAGCTTGCTCCCATGTGACATATCAGGGCTGCAGGCCATGTCCCACTAGAGTAGGCGGCCGCAGCAGAGTTGGCAGGTGTTGCTTGGTTTGGACAACTGTAGCAGGCTGTCGCAGGGCATGGGCGGCTATTGCGGCGTCTGACAGGCGTGCCTCCCACGCCACCCTTTTGCTGTCCTATGCGGACGATGGTGGGTAGGGGGTTAGACATGCGGGCCCCACAATGTAGCCACCGAGGCATTGCATAGGTGGTTTGTCGAGACCAACTGGCTGAGGCTGAAGCTGGCTGGCCAAGGCTGAAGGCAGAGAACGCAGGATGACCCTCCATTATCCTCGTTATGAATTGAGCCTTGTGAAGGGAGATAAAAGGTGGTGAAGCTTTATCATCACTTTGAGCCATTAAATAAACACTCCCATCCAGATTGGAAGAGCGAGGGGCAGGGTGCTAGAGAACCGGGATCAACCGATACGGAGGCTGGGTCATGGATGGGAGCCGACGGAAGAGGCCGAGGCCGACGGGCCCTCGGCTCCGTTGAAGCCGTGCTGGTGCACCGGAGCGGTCGTGAGAGGAGCAGGGACGGGGCTGGACCAGATTCCAACACCTAATGCTGAAACTGGGGGTAGTCGTGGTCGGGAGCAAGGCGGCCGGGGACGACCGTGGTCGGGACTGTCCGAGGACTCGACACCGGTCCTGGGGCGCAGCAGAGAGAGAGAGAAAAGGGAGAGAGGGGCTGTGCTGCCAGGAAGGTGGCTGCATGGAGATGGGAGGATAATGGCCCCCACTTCCATGCATGTGAACACTTTGAATGGCTGCATGGAAGAGTAGGAGAATGGCCCCCACTTCCATGCACGTGAACACTTTAAATGGCTGCATGTTCGAGTTGGCCCATGCTGGCAGCTGAAGCTGTCTGGAGCCGAGGACGAGTGGGGCTATCCGAGGCCGAGGGAGTAGTCCGAGGCCGAAGGGGGGCTATCCGAGGCCGAGGGGAGCAGTCTAGGGACGAACGCCGAGGGCAGCGGTCCGAGGCCAAGGGGAGCAGTCCGAGGCCGAGGGGGAGCCAAGGCCAAGGGGGGCTGCCCGAGGCCAAGGGGAGCGGTCCGAGGCTGAGGGGTCGTTGGCCAAGGGAGAGAAGCCTCCATGAAGTCGAACTCGGGCTGGTGGCGTGGAGTTAGGAGCCCTGGAGCAGGGGCCGAGGAGGGGCTGTCCGAGGCCGAGGTGTCGTCGGCCAGGAGAGTCGGGAGGCTGTTGGGCTCGATGACGTGGACACGAGGCCGAGAGTCATGGGGGAAGCTGGGTTGGGACCGGAGCAGAGTTGGGAGGCTGTTGGGCTCGGTGACGTGGAGCTAGGAGCCCGGGAGTAGGGGACTAGTGTCATGGCAGTCGGGAGGCAGATGCCGAGGGGAGCTGTCCGAGCTCCCGAGGCCGAGGGAGGACCGGTCCGAGGTCGAGGGGGAGATGAGGCCGAGAGTAACTAAGGAAGAGAAGGGAGCCAAGACATCACGGAGCTGGTGGGAGCTGAGAGCATGGCAGCTGAGGCCGATGGCAGAGGGGAGCTGGGACTCTACGGAGCTGACAGGAGCCGTGGAGTCGGAGTTGGGCTGTCCGAAGGCTGGGACAAACGAGGAAGGGAGCTATTGCTGGCGTCCGAAGCTTAAGGTTGGTCCAGCTGGAGTTAGCTCGGCGGAATGACGTCGCCATCATCTCCCCATCGTGGGAGTCCTCTGGTAGTGATCCTGCGCCCTATCGGGAGAGGCCAGAACCGAAGCGCGAGTGTTGCACCTAGGATCGATTGCGGAACAGTCGATGTAGTCAAGGGGGAGACCGAGGGGCTTTTTCTCTCCGAGAGCGAGGGTGCCGAACCTCCACCACTAAGAAACATGGCCACGATAAGCTTTCTTGTTTGTTTATTGAAAACAGTCGCCGCCACCTCCTTTCTCGGCCAGATGGGGATCAATGAGTAGGCAGAAGGTACTCTTCCATTAATGACCTCATGTACCTGGAAGGGTTTTGCCCAATTAATGCTCCCATGTCCTAATTAACTTTTAATTTGTACTCTAATATGTGCTGGCGGTAACTGATTAAAGCCTAGGAGTGCCTTGCAAGGCGGGTGCCAGACAGCTGGGGTCCTGATCGCGTGCCAGGCGAAAACCCGACTGACCGAGTGGGAACCCAAATGGAAAATGCCGACGAGAAGCGCTGACCGACCTGGATGGCTGAATCTATTGCCGAAGCCAGCGGATCGAGGCCGAGGCTGTCATGCCGAGGCTGAGGACCAAGAAATGATAGGTTCGACCTTGGTGAGGTTGTCGTTAACCGTGGGGCCCATTGGCCCCATCATATACCCCTACACTTCTGAGCTTGTGCAATCGCGTGCCTTGCTTCTACCAAGTGATAAAAGTGTAGAATTCTTGATCTTTGCGCTTGTTTTTTGTTGTTAGTTTTGGCTTTGACTTTTCATCAGCCTTGTGTGGACTTGAAACCATGTCTGCATGCTCTCTTGTGCTTTTGTCTGCTCAAAGACTTTAAATAATGTTGGAGGTAAATTGATAACCTTAGACTGGCTGGGAGCAGCCAATAATCCTCTCGACGCAGGGTTTGAAAGCGGATGCCCGTCAATCGTGAGTTGGGGAGTCGTTTTCTTCGGACTGTGAGTTGACTTTGGGTCTTCTACTTTTGTCATGAAATTTCGAGGTGGGTGCCCGTCAACTGTGAGCTGGGGAGTCGGCCTCTCCCAACTATGAGTTGTCATGGAGCTTCTTCTCTGAAGGCTGAAAGAGACCAGCAATATGTTGCAAGTATATAATTTAAATAAAGGTCTTACCCGATTAGCCATTGGCCGTTGAGGTAGAGTTAGAGCCGCTGAGGCTAAAGTAAAGTCGTTGAGGCTGTGATAAAGCTACTGAAGTTGTAATGAGGCCACGGAGGCAGAAGAATGGAGCCACTGAGGCCGATAGAGCCGCTGAGGCTGCAGTAATGCCACTAAGGCAGATATGAGGTTGCTGAGGCTGACATGACACCGTTGAGGTTGTAATAAGGCCATGAAGACGAAGGAATAGAGCTATTGAGGCTGCGATAAAACCGACTCGGGGGTTTTGCGGTCGGCCCGAGTGGTGACTTGAGAGTTGCTGAAGTCGTCGGGTTCCTTTTAACTCCGAAGGGTGCCTTGAGAGTTGCTGGAGTCGTCAGGTGTCTTTTAACCCCGAAAGATGACCTGAGGGCGCGTGGACTAGACTCAGTTGCCTTTTAACCCCAAAGGGTGACCTAAGGGTTCGTGGACCAGACTCAGGTGCCTTTTGAATCCCGAAGGGTGACCCGAGAGTCGCTGTGATGGGACCATGCTCGGGAGCCTTTTAACCCCGAAAGGTGACCTGAGAGTGCATGGACCAAGCTTAGGTGCCTTTTTTTTCTTTGTGCCAACGATCTTTGTTGCTAATGTTGGAGTTAGTTTTCCGTGCCAAGCTGGCCTCGGGCTCTAGTACCAATGCTGGGTTGATCTTTAGTGCCAAACTGGCCTCGGGCTTTAGGCACAAACGCGAGGTTGGTCTTGAATGCCGATGCGGAATCGGTCTTCCCTACATGACTTTTCAAGTATCAATGGAAGAAATACTGTCTAAGCTTAGTGTACTTAGCTCTTGTAGCACCCATATTTCCTTCTGCCGATTTGGATTCTTCAGCCCGCTGGTATGCCCCCCAAGGAATTAAGTTGATTAGAGTAGAGGTGCCACTGCCCTTACTTGGGCTTCCTCCTGCGTCACTGTCCGTAGGAGAGAAGGCCATTTGGACGGCGAGTAGTGGCTCTCGAAGCTTTAAGTTGCTGATGAGCTTGATGACGGTGAATCTCTTGCTGGGGAGATTCTCGGCGGGATGAATGATGGCTGGCCTGAGTAGTGGCCAAAGAGCGAGCAGAAGCTTTTGCTCGCTGTTGTGTGGTCATAAGATGTTGCTCCCAGAATTTCTGGACAACTGCCATCAATATTTGGATTTGTAATGTGTGTGGCATGTTGTTTTGCTTGAGTGGCCTAAGGTAGTGGTGATGGTGGAGTGGAGCGGTTGGCTCTGTTGCTCAGCTCGTTGAGCATGCCCCCCAACGTGACCGACAGAAGCTGCTTGGGTTCATGTCATCACCGTCATTTTGATCCATCATTTTTATCTAAAGGAGGATGAGGATCTGTAAACTAGCATCGCTGGCGATCCATGCTCTACCCCCCTACCTGACGCGCCAATCTGTTGACGCTAAATCAACGTCCTCAAACGTCCGCGAGCGTCTGGTCGCCTCCTCCAGCGAGCCCGAGATCCTCCGACGAGCTTCTTGCGCCTATGAGCATGCAAACAAGTCCCGAGGACCGAAGATTCCGGCAGGAACCCTTCGACGCTTAAGTCAGTGCTCTCGGCAACAGTCGTGTGCTTGAGAAAAACTCGAAAAAATAAAAGAGAGAGGCTTAGAGCCATGTTCTCTGTTAGCAAGAATGAGCGTTTGGGAGTGTAGTAGTTGTTCAAGTTGTTGTGGTTTCCTGGTCGGGGGTCCCTCTTACCCATTTTATTGATGCCTGGAGTCTGCCAGTTGGGGTGTAGCAACTTGTCAGAGCATTTATTGATGGCAGCGATAGTGGAGCTTGCCCCTATATGATATGTCAGGGCTGCAGGCCATGTCCCACTAGAGTGGATGGCCACAGCAGAATTGGCAGGTGTTGCTTGGTTTGGACAACTGTTGCAGGTTGCCGCAGGGCATGAGCGGCTGTTGCGGCGTCTGACAGGCATGCCCCCACGCCACCCTTTTGTTGTCCTATGCGGACGATGGTGGGTAAGGAGTCAGACATGCGGGCCCCACAATGTAGCCGTCGAGGCATTGCATAGGTGGTTTGTTGAGACCGACTGGTCGAGGCTGAAGCTGGCTGGCCGAGGCTGAAGGCGGCCAACCTAGGGTGACCCTTCATCATCCTCGTTATGAATCGAGCCTTATGAAGGGAGATAAAAGGTGGTGAAGCTTTACCATCACTTCGAGCCATTAAATAAACACTCCCGTCTAGATTGAAAGAGCGAGGGGCAGAATGCTAGAGAACCGGGATCAACCGACATGGAGGCTGGGTCGTGGATGGGAGCCGAGGAAGAGGCCGAGGCCGATTAGCCCTCAGCTCCGTTGAAGCCCCGCTGGTGCAACGGAGCAGTCGTGAGAGGAGCAGGGATGGGGCTGGACCAGATTCCAGCACCTAATGCTGGAACCGGGGGTAGCCATGGTCAGGAGCAAGGCGATCGGGGACGACCATGGCCGGGACTGTCAAAGGACTCAACTCCAGTCCTGGGGCGCAGCAGAGAGAGAGAAAGGGAGAGAGGGGTTGTGCTGCCAGGAAGGTGGCTGCATGGAGACGGAAGGATAATAGCCCCCACTTCCATGCACATGAACACTTTGAATGGCTGCATGGAAGAGGAGAATGGCCCTCACTTCCATACACGTGAACACTTTGAATGGCTGCATGTTGGAGTTGGCCCATGCTGGCAGCTGAAGCTGTCCGGAGCCGAGGCCGAGGGGGGCTGTCCGAGGCCGAGAGGGAGCCGAGGCCGAGAGTAGCAGTCCGAAGCCGAGGGGAGGCTATCCAAGGCCGAGGGGAGCAGTCCGGGGATAAGCACCAAGGGGAGCGGTTCGAGGCCGAGGGGAGCAGTCCAAGGCCAAGGGGGAGCCGAGGCCGAGGGGGGCTGCCTGAGGCCAAGGGGAGAGGTCCGAGGCTGAGGGGTCGTCGGCCAAGAGAGAGGAGCCTCCATGAAGTCGGACTCGAGCTGGTGGCGTGGAGTTAGGAGCCCTAGAGCAGAGGGCCGAGGAGGGGCTGTCCGAGGCCGAGGGGTCGTCGGCCAGGAGAGAGGAGCCTTCATGAAGTCGTACTCGGGCTGGCGGTGTGGAGCCAGCCTCGGATGGATGGAAGCAGCCGGGGAGAACCTGGAAGCCGGAGGCCATGGAGAGGACCGGGACGGAGTGCTGGGAGTTATCCGAAGCCATGGGGGAAGATGGGTTGGGGCCGGAGCAGAGTCGGGAGGCTGTTGGGCTCGGTGATGTGGAGCTAGGAGCCCGGGAGGAGGGGACCGGTGTCATGGCAGTCAGGAGGCAGAGGCCAAGGGGAGCTGTCCGAGCTCCCGAGGCCAAGGGGGGAGCGGTCTGAGGTCGAGGGGGAGACAAGGCCGAGAGCAACTAAGGAAGAGAAGGGAGCCAGAACTCCACTGAGTTGGCGGGAGCTGAGAGCATGGTAGTTGAGACCGATGGCAGAAGGGCACCGGGACTCTACGGAGATGGCAGGAGCCGGCTGCTGCCCGTGGAGTCGGAGTTGCGCTGTCCGAAGGCCGGGACAAATGAGGAAGGGAGCTGTAGCTGGCGTTCGAAGCTTAAGGTGGGTCCGGCTGGAGCTAGCTCGGTGGAACGACGTAGCCGTCATCTCCCCATCGTGGGAGTCCTCTAGTAGTGATCCTGCGAACCCTATTAGGAGAGAGGCCAGGACCGAAGCGCGATTGTTGCGCCTAGGATCGGTGGCGGAGCAGTCGGTGTAGCCAAGGGGGAGACCCAGGGGCTTTTTCTCTCCGAGAGCGAGGGTGTCGAACCTCCACCACTAAGAAACATGGCCACGACAAGCTTTCTTGTTTGTTTATTGAAAACAGTCGCCGCCTTCTCCTTTCCCGGCCAGATGGGGATCAATGAGTAGGCGAAGGGTACTCTTCCATTAATGACCTCATGTACCTGGAAGGGTTTTGCCCAATTAATGCTCTCATGTCCTAATTAACTCTTTTTACTCCAATATGTGCTGACGGTAATTGATTTAAGCCTGAGAGTGCCTTGCAAGGCAGGTGCCAAACAGCTGGGGTCCTGATCGCGTGCCAGGCAAAATCCCGACTGGCCGAGTGGGAACCCCAATGGAAAATACCGACAGGGAGCGCTAACCGACCTGGATGGCTGATTCTATTGCCAAAGCCAGCGGACCGAGGCCGAGGGCCGAGGCTGTCATGCCGAGACCGAGGGCCAAGAAATGATAGGTTCGACCTTGGTGAGGTTGCCGTTGCCCATGGGGCCCATTGGCCCCATCAGATGCCCCTACACTTCTGAGCTTGTGCGATCGCGTGCCTTGCATCCGCCAAGCGATAGAAGTGTAGAACTCTTGATCTTTGCGCTTGTCTTTTCTTGTTAGTTTTGGCTTTGACTTTTCATCGGCCTTGTATGGACTTGTAACTATGTCTGCATGCTCTCTTGTACTTTTGTCTGCTTACAGATTTTAAGTAATGTTGGAGGTAAATTGATTACCTTAGACTGGCTGGGAGCAGCCAGTAATCCTCTCCCGATATAGGGTTGGAAGCAAATGCCCGTTAACTGAGTTGGGGAGTCAGTTTCTTCGGACTGTGAGTTGACTTTGGGTCTTCTACTTTTGTCATGAAATTTGGTGATGGGTGCCCGTCAATTGTGAGCTGGGGAGTCGGCCTTTTCCAATTATGAGTTGTCTTGGAGCTTCTTCTCGGATGGCTGAAAGTGACCAGCAATATGTTGCAAGTATATAATTTAGATAAAGATCTTACTCGATTGGCCATTAGCCGTTGAGGTAGAGTTAAAGCCGCTAAGGCTAAAGTGAAGCCGTTGAGGCTGTGATAAAGCTGTTAAAGTTGTAATGAGGCCACGGAGGCAGAGGAATGGAGCCACTAAGGCCGATAGAGCCGCTGAGGCTGCAGTAATGCCGCTGAGGCAGATATAAGGCCGCTGGGGCTGAGATGACACCGTTGAGGTTGTAATGAGGCCATGAAGACAGAGGAATAAAGCAACTGAAGCTGTGATAAAATCACTTCGGAGGTTTCGCAGCCGGCCAGAGTGGTGACCCGAGAGTTGCTGAAGTCGTCGGGTTCCTTTTAACCCCGAAGGATGACCTGAGAGTTGCTGGAGTCGTAAGGTGCCTTTTAACCCCAAAGGATGACCTAAGGATACGTGGACCAGGCTCAGATGCCTTTTAACCCCGAAGGGTTACCTGAGGATTCATGGACCAGACTCAGGTGCCTTTTGAACCCTGAAGGGTGAACCAAGAGTCGCTATGATGGGACCATGCTCGGGAGCCTTTGAACCCCGAAGGGTAACCTGAGGTGCATGGACCAGGCTCAGGTGCCTTTTTTCTTTATGCCGACGATCTTTGTTGCCGACGCTGGAGTCTATTTTCGATGCCGAGCTGGCCTCGGGCTCTGGTGCCAATGACGGGTTTATCTTCAATGCCGAGCTGGCCTCGCTTTAGGCGCCAACGCGCGGTTGGTCTTGAATGCCGATGCGGAGTTGGTTTTCCCTGCATGACATTTTCAAGTATCAATGGAAGAAATACTGTCTATGCGTAGTGTATTTAGCTCTTGTAGCACCCCTATTTTCTTCTGTCGATTTGGATACTTCAGCCCGCTGGTCTACCACCCAGGAAATCAAGTTGATTGGAGTGGAGCTGTCGTTGCCCTTGGGCTTCCTCCTGCATCACTGTCCATAGCAGAGAAGGCCGTTTGGACGGCGAGTGGTGGCTCTCAAAGCTTTAAGTTGCTGATGAGCTTGATGACAATAAATCTCTTGCTGGAGAGATTCCCGGCAGGATGAATGATGGCTGGCCTGAGCAGCGATCAAAAGTGAGCGAAAGCTTTTGCTCGTTGTTGTATAGTCATGAGATGTTGCTCCCGGAGTTTCTGGACAACTGCCATTAATGTTTGGATTTGCAATGTGTGTGGCATGTTTTGCTTGAGTGGCTTAAGGTAGCGGTGATGGTGCAGTGGAGCGGTTGGCTCTGTTGCTCAGCTCGTTGAGCATGTCCCCCAGCGTGACGGGCAGAAGCTGCTTGAGTTCATGTCATCACCATCGTTTTGATCCACCATTTTTATCTAAAGGGGGACAAGGATCTGTAAACTAGCATCGCTGGCGATCCGTGCTCTATCCCTCTACTTGATGCACCAATCTGTTGACGCCAAATCATCATCCTCGAACGTCTATGAGCGTTCGGTCACCTCCTCCAGCGAGCCCGGAATCCTCCGGCTAGCTTCTATACCTAGGAGCCTGCAAACAAGTCCCGAGGACCGAAGATTCTGGTGAGAACCCTCCGACACTCAAGTCAATGCTCTGGGCAACAGCCATGAACTTAGGAAAAACTCGAAAGAGAGAAGAAGAGGAAGAGGCTTAGAGCCGTGTTCTCTATCAGCAAGAATGAGCGTTTGGAAGTGTAGTAGTTGTTTAAGTTGTTGTGGTTTCCTTATCAGATATCTCTCTTACCCATTTTATTGATGCCTGGAGTCTACCAGTTGGGGTGTAGCAACATGTCAAAGCATTTATTGATGACAGCGATAGTGGAGCTTGCCCCCATGTGACATGTCAGGGTTGCAGGCCATGTCCCACCAGAGTGGATGGCCGCAGCAGAGTTGCCAGGTGTTGCTTGGTTTGGACAACTGTCGCAGGCTGTCGCAGGGCATGGGCGGCTGTTGCGGCGTCTGACAGGCGTGCCTCCCACGCTAGCCTTTTGCTATCCTATGCAGACGTTGGTGGGTAGGAGGGTCAGACATGCGGGCCCCACAATGTAGCCGCCGAGGCATTGCATAGGTGGTTTGTCGAGACCGACTGGCCAAGGTTAAAGCTAGCTGGTCGAGGCTGAAGGTGGCCAACCCAGGGGACCCTCCATCATCCTCGTTATGAATCGAGCCTTGTGAAGGGAGATAAAAGGTGGTGAAGCTTTATCATCACTTTGAGCCTTTAAATAAACACTCCCGTCCATATTGGAAGAGCGAGGGGCAGAGTGCTAGAGAACCGGGATCAACCGACACGAAGGCTGGGTTGTGGATGGGAGCCGAGGGAAGAGGCCGAGGCCGATGAGCCCTCGGCTCCATTGAAGCCCCGTTGGTGCACCGGAGCGATTGTGAGAGGAGCAGGGACTGGGCTGGATCAGATTCCAGCACCTAATGCTAGAATTGGGGGTAGCCGTAGTCAGGAGCAAGGCGGTCGGGGACGACCGTGGCCGGGACTATCCGAGGACTCGACTCCGGTCCTGGAGCATAGTAGAGAGAGAGAGAAAGGGAGAGAGGGGCTGTGCTGCCGGAAGGTGGCTGCATGGAGACGAGAGGATAATGGCCCCCACTTCCATGTACATGAACACTTTGAATGGATGAATGGAAGAGGAGAATGGCCCCCACTTCCATGCATGTGAACACTTTGAATGGCTGCATGTTAGAGTTGGCCCATGCTGGTAGCTGAAGCTGTCCGGAGCCAAGGCCGAGGGGGGCTGTCCAAGGCCGAGGGGAGCAGTCCGAGGCTGAGGGGGAGCTAAGACCGAGGGGAGCCAAGGCCGATGGGGGGCTGTCCGAGGCCGAGGGGAGCAGTCTGGGGCCGACAACCGAGGGGAGCAGTCTGGGGCCGAGCGCCGAGGGGAGCGGTCCGAGGACGAGAGGGAGCCGAGGCCGATAGGAGCGGTCCGAGGCCGAGGGGTTGTCGGCCAAGAGAGAGGAGCCTCCATGAAGTCGGACTCGGGCTGGTGGCATGGAGTTAGGAGCCCGAGAGCAGGGGGCCGAGGAAGGGCTGTCCGAGGCCGACGGGTCGTCGGCCAGAAGAGAGGAGCCTCCATGAAGTCGGACTCGGGCTTGTGACGTGGAGCCTATCTCGGATGGCTGGAAGCAGCTGGGAAGAACCCGAAGGCCATGGAGAGGACCGGGATGGAGTGCTGGGAGTTGTCCGAAGCCGTTGGGGAAGCTGGGTTGGGGCTGGAGCAGAGTCGGGAGGCTATTGGGCTTGGTGACGTGGAGCCAGGAGCCCGAGAGCAGGGGACCGGCATCATGGCAGTCGGGAGGCAGAGGCTGAGGGGAGCTATCCGAGCTCCCGAGGCCGAGGCGGAGACGAGGCCGAGAGCAACTAAGGAAGAGAAGGGAGCCGGGACTCTACGGAGCTAGCGAGAGCTGAGAACATGGCAGCTGAGGCCGATGACAAAAGGAAACCGGGACTCTACGGAGCTTGCGGGAGCCGGCTGCTGCCCATAGAGTCAGAGTTGGGCTATCCGAAGGTTGGGACAAACGAGGAAGGGAGCTGTAGCGAGCGTCCAGAGCTTAAGTTGGGTCGGCTGGAGCTAGCTCGGTGGAACGACATCGCCGTCATCTCCCCATAGTGGGAGTCCTTTGGTAGTGATCCTGCGAACCCTATCGAGAGAGGCCAGGACCGAAGCGCGAGTGTTGCGTCTAGGATCAGTGGCAAAACAGTCAGTGTAGCCGAGGGGGAGACCCAGGGGCTTTTTCTCTCCGAGAGCGAGGGTGCTGAACCTCCACCACTAAGAAACATGGCCACGACAAGCTTTCTTGTTTGTTTATTGAAAACAGTTGCCGCCTCCTTTCCCGGCCAGATGGGGATCAATGAGTAGGCGAAGGGTACTCTTCCATTAATGACCTCATGTACCTAGAAAGGTTTTGCCTAATTAATGCTCTCATGTCCTAATTAACTTTTACTTTGTACTCCAATATGTGCTAGCGGTAACTGATTTAAGCCTGGGAGTGCCTTGCAAGGCGGATGCCAAACAGCTGGGGTCCTGATTGCGTGCCAGGCGAAAACCCGACTGGCCGAGTGGGAACCCCAATGGAAAATGCCGACGGGGAGCGCTAACCGACCTGGATGGCTGAATCTATTGCTGAAGCCAGCGGACCGAGGCCGAGGGCCGAGGCCGAGGCTATCATGCTAACGCCGAGGGCCAAGAAATGATAGGTTCGACCTTGGTGAGGTTACCGTTGCCCGTGGGGCCCATTGGCCCCATCAATCGGTTCCCTAATGTTTGAAGGATCAGAGTCCTCCAACCTTGAAGATATCTCAAAGGAAATCCATTCCTTCGGTGGTATCTTTGGCTCCTCCTTTGAGCCACCCATCTCTTTCAACTAGGAGCTCCTTTTCGGTCAGTCAATAGTGGATCTTAGCCAACTTGATGAAGCCTTCTCTTTGGAGGAGATCAAACACACAGTCTTTTCTCTTAAAAAAGATAAAGCCCCTAACCGAGATGGTTTTCCCCTCCTTTTCTTTCAGAACTTTTGGGATCTTGTCAAAGATGACATCATGGTTATGCTAGAGGAATTCTATAAAGGAACTCTAGAGTTGAGTAGATTAAACTACTTCCATATCACCCTTATTTCAAAGAAGGAAGGAGAACTTATCGTGAGAGACCTTCGGCCTGTCAGTTTGCTAAACAATTTACACAAGATCATTGCAAAGCCTTTGGCAGTGAGATTGAGCAAGTTCCGTTCTCTTTTGATAGAAGAGTCCCAATCTGCTTTTAGCAAAGGTAGATCCACTATCAAGAATTTTCTAAGTGTTCACAAAATGGTTGCTTATTGTACAAGATCTAAACTTTAAGGGACTACGTGTAAACTTAACTTTGAGAAGGCTTTTGATAAAGTTAATTGGTCTTTTTTACAAAATCTCCTACCTATATGAGATTTCCCCTAGAAGTGGATTGTTTGGATCAGTCAGATGATTTCTTTGACCATTGCCGCTCTATTAATTAATGGACCCTTAGGGAAATGGATTTATTGTAGATAAGGTCTCAAGAAAGGGGACCCTCTATCTCCAAATCTATTTATTTTGGTTATAAATATGCTCTCAAGGCTCCTTAATCAGGCAGGCTTAATTGGACTGATTAAAGGGATCGGGGACAAGCCTTGCATTTCTAATCTGAGAAGCCTTCAATTTGCTAATGATACTGCTCTTTTTTTCGCAGCTAAAAAGGATTCTCTGGTTGTTATCAAAACAGTTCTTCTTACGTTTGAGAAAGCATCAGGTCTACGAATCTTCTTCCACAAAAGTTGTCTAACCTGCATGAATATGGCTGATAGTGATTCCAAGTATTTGGCCTCCCTCCTAAATTGTATGTGTGGATCCTACGGTCTCCCCTTACATGATAGTAAACTGCTAAAACATTGCTGGTTGCCTCTTCCTGAGAAAATGGAATCTAGGCTTGCGGTATGAAAAGGCGGATTTCTTTCTATCGAAGGTAGATTAGTCCTAGTTAATGTTGTTCTCTCTTCCTTACCATCTTATTATTTATCTATATTTAGACTTCCTAAATGGGTCATCCGAAGAATTGATCAGCTAAGGAGAGCCATATATCAGCCAAGGAGAGCCTTTATATGGGAAGGATCAGATAAAATAAGCAGATTCAACTGTTTGGTCAATTGGGGCGCTATGTGTAGAGATACCAAAGAAGGTGGGCTGGGCATTAAAAATTTAACGGATTTCAACACCTCTCTTCTAGCCAAATGGGCTTGGAAGTGGATCAGTGGTCAAAATCCTTTGTGGAAAAATCAGATTGAGTCTCTTTGCTATGCCAAAAAAGGGATGGGCACGAGAGTTCGGAGACCTGAGATTAAGCTTTCTCCAATTTGGAGAGATATCTGCAAAAATCAGTAAGCCTTTTGGAACCACTCTTTTTTAATCTGGGGAATAAGAAAAGTATAAGAATTTGGGAAGATTCATGGATAAGACCATCGCCATTGGCTATTATTTTCAATTGTATATACCAAAGAATTGTGAGAAAAAATTTCACAGTTGCTTCCCATTGGATTTGGCACAACCTAGAATGGTGCACCAAGGTTCATGGACCTCTCTCCTGGGATGAGTTTGATCAGCTATCTGCCTTAACGAACTTGCTTGCTCCTATCAGATCTTCAATAGTCGCAAATACTCTAATGTGGAAGCAGTATGAAAAGTTGCAATACCACTCAAGCACAAAGTCTTCCTATGGCTAGCTCTAAGGAATAGGCTTGATACCAGGGATGTGCTGGCTAAGAGAGGATGGGCTATAAGTGCTTATTGCTCCTTATGCAGCTCATCCTTGGAGACAGCTAGTCACTTATTCATGAAGTTTTCTTTTCCAAAAGAGTCCAGCACTCTATCTGGAATATTACTAGATGGCCAGTCAATTTTAGCAATCTCAGGCAAGGATGGAGAAGGAAGAGTATCAAATTGGAATTAAGAAGAGGATGGAACCAGTTTGCTTGTTCCATCTCTCATCAAATTTGGATGGAGAAAGACTCAAAAAAATATTTTTAAATAAGCAATCATCTCCACAAGCTGTGCTTCAAAAAGCTATCCATCTGATCCACATGTGGTCATGCCTTTGCAAGTCTGAAACCTCCCTTCAAAGTAACCAGCAGATATCTTCTCTCCTCAGGCTAATTATAAATGGTTTATCCGGGATTAACGCCAATTGTTGACTTGATGATCCGGTCTCTGTTTCAAATGGCTGTGAAGATAGCTCAGAGCGAGTGGTAGAAGCAGGCTGCATGGTGGATTGGGGTCTCTGTGTCCAAAAGTCAAGACTTGGAAGCACTAGTTCTTTTTCTTCTTTCTCTGTTTCTGTTTCTGCTCTCCCATCTCTTCATTCTTTATCTCCCCTCTCTTCTTATCTTCTTCTACTCTTTGTAAATTCTTTCTCTGATTTTCAATCAATAATATTTGGGGGAATCTTATTCCTCCAATTCACTGTCAACAAAAATATTCTCAAGCAAATTTAGGTCCATCATTAACTAAGCAGAAACTCACTCCTGGTCTCTTTCTACCAATGTAGACGTAGTAAGTCCTTTCTTCTCTTGCTTTTCCATAAGTTCCAAAGTTTTAACACAATCTACCAGTTATCACTCAATGCAGTCGTCAACTCTGCATATCTAATATATCAAATATATCATGGCGAAAGAAAATAGCAAATTTTAGGATTTCTTGGGTCTCAAATTTCAAACACTGTGAAACACATAGCCAGTTAATTAATATCAAATCCACATAGCCACTTCTTTAATATTAAATCCATAGCCACTTAATTAATATCAAATCCGATATAAAAGTCGACATCTCCATCGCGACATCTAAGAAAGGGCGATAAAGAATCCTACACACAAATCGATCATAAGAGAGATGCATAAAGACATAAAGTTACCAGATTTCCTAAAGATATAAAGTTATCAGATTTCCTAAAAATATAACATCAAACGTTCAAATGGAGCAATGCAAATACCGGCATTGGAGTCAGAGAGCTCCGTCATGGAGGGAGCACGCCGCTTATATCTCGGTTAAGAGCAGCAGTGAACGCCTCGACATCTGCCCCCGAATGCATGCTCTCGTCCTTCCAATCACAAAGATCATATCAAGAACAAGAAGATCAAAGATCATCAAAAAAAACGCGAATTAGATGGAGAGTTCAAAATCCGATTGAAAGTTAGAGTTGTTGGGAGAGAGTGAGGAAGGGAGACCTCGTCTTCTTCCATGAGTTTCATGATCGAAGGATCCATGGCTGAGAGCTGCAGCAGGGGAAACGAAGACCGTTACAGAAGGGCGCAGGAACCCTAGAGACGAGGAGGAACACCGAGCTCGGAAGCCTCGAAAGACCCGGCGAGCATTTTATATAGGCGAGGAGTCCAGAGGGAGATGGGATCAACTTCCGATTTTGGCGGCAACCCTATCATGTTCCTGTACTCATTAAATTCATATACGACCATCAGATCTGCCGTCCATGTTTTTTTCCACGGGAGTTATCTCGCCCAATCATACCCACAGGGCAGCTGAGTTTAGCCTGCATATCGAGCTTCTATGTGGGCGTTTAGTTTTAGCGTAGTTCGATTCCGATATATATATATATATATATATATATATATATATATATATATATATATATATATTGTGCATAACTCATTTTGAGAAAAGCTCATAGCTTAAATCATTGTGTTTTAACGTATGGTACATCTTTTTTTTTTTTTTTTTTTTTTTTTTTTTTTTTTTTGGTACAAGCGAGCGATCATACGACATGGGTACGAATCAGCCCATACTGATCAGAATACAATATTTGCTATAGACCAAAAGGGAAAGGATCCCCTGCCTCCATCTCCAATAACCTGAATGATGAGCCACTAACGATGCCATCCAATCGGCTGCCGAATTAGCTTCACGATAGGTATGGCGAATCTGAACTCCATGGGCCTGCCCATATATCATGTAAGAGCGGATTGATAGGGGCTTAAGAGCCATTATCCCTCCGCAGCCACCGAATAATAGTCATAAAGTCACCCTCAATAATGAGGTTATAAGCATGAAGAGTCCGAACGGCATAGAAGATGCCCACCCAAGCAGCATAGAGCTCAGTCATTGGGACAGAGGAGTCCAGACTACCAAAACCACTAGCCGCCAGAAGGTCACCCTCTGGCCCACGGATGACAAAGGCAGAACCCGCTAATCTACCACGGACACTCTCGTCAAAGTTGGTTTTGACACACCCTGGAGGGGGAGCTTCCAAGATATGAAAACCGTATGCCGGTTCGCTGCCAAAGCAGCAGGAGAACCCAGAGGCCAGAGGAGTCAAAACCACCAGAAAAGAAGCCACGGGCACAATCCGTCGTCAGGGATCTAATTTTCCATATGATCCTGTGGAAGGATATACTGTCATCTGTAAAGATAATCTGGTTTCTAGACAACCAGATCTGATAAGCCGTAGAAGCCCACAGAGCAATTTGTACTGAGAGGCCTTCCGGAGGTCGTCTAAGAAAGAGGAGCACTGAGAGCCCATGTGATCCAATCTGCAATAATAGCCAGCTGACTGCCATATCCGCCCCACTCTAGGACAAGAGAAGATGGCATGAACGGTAGATTCCGCCTCCAAACCACATAACGGACAGTAGGCTGGATAGGCAAGGCCCTCCTCGCAAGCAAAGCACAAGTAGGAAGGCATTCCCACAGCAGCTTCCATATGAAGAGCTGGAACCTGGGAGTATGGGAAGCTTCCAGATCCACGTAGCATCCAACGATCCCTGAGACTGAGGCCTGAAAATCTTCACAAGATCCTTAGTGGGGGCCCTCGAAAGACAAGATCTTCGCCAAAGTCTGACATCTGTGGAAATACCAGGGATGAGCAGAATGGAAAGAATCTGACGAGAAAGCTCCTCTCCAAAAAACTGGGTCACCAGCAAGGCACTCCAAGAGGAAGGATCAGAAGAGATCAAATCCTTAACTCTCATACTACTAGGGATGTCAATACTAAAGAAGGAGGGCCATCGAGAAAGAGAAATGTCAGAAATCCATGTATCCTGAATAACATCAATGGAAGAGCCATCTTCAATCATCCACGAAGTGTTTTTCAGAATGGAGCTACCATATCGATAAACCTCCTTCCAAAAGGAAGAACACAAACGAGATGACTGTATATGCAAGAGGAAGTCAATCACCATATCTCGCCCGCATAAAAGAGCTCCATAGGCACTGCGGCTCCAGGATGAACCGCGAGGCATGCTTGGCCAAAAGGGCCTCCCTTCTGACAGCCAAAGACTGGATCCTAAGACCTCCCTCCTAGATCGGCATACAGACCCTCTCCCAAGATATAAGGTGAATACCATGCCCATCCTGCATAGAGGCCCAAAGGAAGTCCCTAAAATATTTCTCAATCCTCCTGAGGCAAGAGATCGGGATGGCAGCATTGGAAAGAAGATACATAGGAAGAGAGGAGAGCATTGATCGAATGATAGTGCCCCTAGCCATCATAATAATCCCATAACCTGCCAACCCTCGATGCGCTGACGGACCCGCATCTTAACGTCAGAATAGTCAGCACAACGGGGATGACGATCGGTCATAGGAACCCCTAAGTATTGTAAGCGATCAGTCAAAGTCGAGATACCCAGCGCATGGACAATAGCTTCCCTGGTAGCTCTGGAGGTCTTCAGACTGAAAGCAGATAAAAGACTTGAATACATTGACCTTCTGATCCGAAGCCTGACAATAACGCTGGATAATGTCAGCAAAGGAAGAAGCATTGGTAGTGGTAGCCAGACCTAGCAAATACAATCATTAGCGAAAAAAGATGAGAGATTGCAAGACCCGTGGGACTGGCCATAAAAGGGGCAATGCTACTATCAGCCTGTGCCTGATAGAAGGCACGAGAAAGATCATCAGCCGCCAAAATAAATAACAAAGGGGATAAAGGGCATCCCTGATGCAGCCCCACCGAAGAGTGAAAAAATCCAGTCATGCTCCCATTAATGATCAGCAAGAAAGAAGGCCTTTGAATGCAAGCCATAATCCACTCTATAAACCGATCATCAAAACCAAACTCCTAAGGGAGTGGTACAAGAAAACCCAGCTAAGTCTATCGTAGGCTCTCTCCATGTCCAACTTGACAGCCATAAGGCACTACCTGGCCAGGGCTCTCTGTAGATCATACATAAACTCCTGAACAATAAGGACGTTGTTCGAAATACTACGCCCTCTGATAAACGCCCCTTGTTCCACTGCTATAAGATGCGGAATCACCAAGTGAAGACGACTAGCAAGCAAACGTGCACATACCTTATACAAAGTAGTGCAGAGATTGATAGGCCGAAAATGCTGAGGAAGAAAATTATCATGACATTTGAGCACAAGAGTAATAAGAGTCCAATTCCAATCAGCAGGGATGGCCTTGGCTTGAAAGACAAGATGAATAGCCTGAGCCACATCCTAACGAACAATGTCCCAGTAATGACAAAGAAGAACGGCAAAAATCCATCAGGCCTCGGGGCCTTATCCGACCCGAGCTCCCATAGAGCCAAGCGAATCTCATCATCAATGATAGATCTGATAAGCATTTCATTGTCCAAGAAGAAACCTTCCTAGAGTCAGGGACCTGGAAGACCGAGAGCCGTAGCTAGAGGATTCCGACCATCTGGTCTGAAAGAAGTGAAGGAACTGGTCCCGAATTAAGGGAAAATCCTTATGATAGTACCCCGACTCATTAGCTAATATGCGGATTCTGTTAGCTGCACGCCGCTTCAACTAATATACATCTAAGCTTTTTTTGATAAATCAATACATGCCCGGCACATTTATTATTTTATTAAAACATACTTTATATTTTACAAATATATATTCATATCGAGATCATGCAAACTGAATAATGCTACTTCACTAATTCATAATACAATCTGTGTAGCATATGCTAGCCTCCTTATCATTTCATCCATGCTAGTTTGATTTTATGATATGATATGATATACTTGATTAAGACATCAAGTAAATTTCAAGTTTTGAAGTTTGATAGAAGAAAAAGAAGGAATGTTTCGAGGAGTTGAAATAGTTTATTGTAATTAGTTAATGAAGTTTTCAACATTGTTTAAGGTCCGTTGATATGTTTAAAAAGAGAGAAAAAAAAGTAAAAATAAAAAATAATGAAAAAGATGATCCAATGAACTTCTGTCGATGCTCGAACTCAAGTTCTTTTTAAAGTCTAATTGGGTTAAGAGACAATAGAAAGAGAAAGAAAGAGAGAAAAAAATATATTGAAAGTTGCAAAAAGGATCAAAAGGGTTCAAAAAGAAAAAGGCAAATACCATGATGGAGAGCGGGGATAGCGGGGGGAGGGAGGGGGGAAGCGAGAAAAAAAGAGAGTGAAGAGAAGGAAGAGAGAATGAAACGGGAGCAAGGAAAAAAGAGTTGAAGTTGGTTATTTTCGGTCACGTTTTATGTCATGGAACCAATCATGACTATTCAAGTCCAACTTTAAAACTTTTAATGCTCAAGTATAACATGATACTTTCTAGAGTAGCTCTAAAGTTTAACTCTAAATTGGTCTAACTTGATAAGCTTTGAGTTAACCAAAGTCCACTTCTATTTCTAATTAGAAAAAATTCATTCTGTACCATGGGCGATGCAGAAAATTTCGCATCATTCATAGTCATTCGCCCACACGAGAGGTCAGCCGTATCTGATAGGTGGGCTCTCGGTACGAGCCCCCACTGCGGATCAATAACCATAGGCGGTGCGAAATTTTTTGCATGGCGAATGGGGCAGCAAGAGCTTTCTTCTAAGGAAAACACTTTGTACACCGCCCTCGGTGCAGCAAGGCCTACGTGGGCTGTACCGCATCTTCTGATTGGTCCACGTGGCTCCTACGTGGATGACCTGCCTGGCGGTATGGCTTTGCTTTGATGTTACGTTCTGAACGTGACGGCCATTTAAAGCAGTTCTCTTTTTTTTTAAAATTAGCATACGGACAAAAATGCCCTTTCCCTCCATCCTAGCTCCATTTTACGTTGGATTTCATCTGTGGCAGAAGAACTCTCCTTCTTCCTCGGTCGAACGAAAATATTTCAGCTTCAAGACTGGAAAACCTGGCTACTGGAGTCTGTGTACAAAAACTTTTGGAGGAAATGTCATCCGCAGCACAAAGTAAAAAGTCTTTCTTCCCACTTCTTTGTAAAGCTCCTTTATTACACCAACGGGTTTTTTTCTGGTTAGAGTTAGTTAATGCGTGACCAAACCGTTTAATGCGCGAGTAACTTCCTTAGAACAAAATAGTTATGACATTCTAAGAGTCATAACTATTTTGTAAGCACGAATTTAATGCGGCCCTTTCCCTCTATCCTAGTGCCAATTTATGTTGGATTTCATCTCTGCAAGATGAACTCTTTCTTCCTCTCCCTCGCTCTGAGAGTCCGAATGCTAAGGAATCGGTTGAGCACGAACCTACGCCCTCGCTTTGAAAGTCTGATCGACAGGAATATTTCAGCTTAGAGGTTGAAAAACCTGGCTACTGGAGTCTATTGGAGTCTTCAAATATAAAAGTTTATCCAATGAGATTTTCCTTGCCAAAACCTCATGTAGACGTTCGCTTCTCTCTCTGAATTCAGCCAGGTCTGTAAGATGGGCCTCAGCTGCCTCGTTATCTCTTCGTCAATTGCTTTTAAAAGGCTCCTTTTTCCTCCATCTGCTTGGGAATGCTAGTCATGTTCCTCCATCTGTTTTCCTGTCATTACTTTCGAAGATCAAATGGGAGTCTCGAGAAAGATGTGTCTGAGCCTTTTAAAAGCAATTGACGAAGAGATAACGAAGGTAGCTTAGGCCCATCTTACAGACCTGGCTGAATTCAGAGAGAGAAGCGAACGTCTACGTGAGGTTTTGGCAGGGAAAAACTAATTGGATAAACTTTTATATTTGAAGACTCCAGTAGACTCTAGTAACCAGGTTTTTCAGCCTCGAAGCTGAAAAATTTACTGTCGACCGGACTTTCAGAGCGAGGGCGTAGGTTCGTGCTCAACTGAATTTCATTTGTGCAAGAAGAACTATCTTTTTCCCCTCCCTCGCTCTGAGAGTCTGGATGGTAAGGAATCCCCGCGACACCCTACTTCAAATTCGGCCGTTAATCCTTCGCGACACCCCAGTGAAAAGTTCACGACACCCTAGCTTAAGGTGACGACACCCGTCGTTAAAACTGGCCACGGAGAGAATCCCGCGACACCCTAGTTCTAATTCGACCGAAAATCAATCGCGACACCCCAGTTGCAATCTCACGACCCCTAGCTCTAAGGAGACGACACCCGTGCTTAAAACCGACCACGGAGAGAATCCCAGCGATACCCTAGTTCGAATTCGGCCGTAAATCCTTCGCGACACCCCAGTTGAAATCCCATGACATCCTAGCTTTAGAGCGACGACACCCGTGCTTACAAATGACCACATAGAGAGTACCCGGCGACACCCTAATTGAATTCGGCCGTAAATCCTTCGCGACACCCAGTTGAAATCTGACGACACCCTAGCTTTAAGGCAACGACACCCGTCTTTAGAACTGACCACGAGAGAATCNGATGAATGTGGGTACTCCGCCAACTAGTTTCGGCTCGCTAAGAAATATATCTACCCACTTTTTCAACTTTTTCCTTGGTTAGTTGTCTAATGCAAAAGAATTTCCAAATAAGGGTATGTTTGATTTTTGAAATCAGTCTGGCCTTTTATTTTTTATAAAAGTATAAAACACTTATAGAATCATGTTTAGATAATAATTTTCTAAAAAAACATAACTCTAAAATGATAGAAAATTAAAGGAAATACTTGATATTATTTTTATTTTCTTTTTTTATTTTAAAGGTAATTTATTTTGCTGAAGACTAAGATAACATTTGAAAAGCAATAATAGATATTAATAAAAAATAATAATATATTGTAAGTATATATTATTAATTATATATTATTTATATTATATATTATATAATTATTTATTTTATATATATAAATACATATATTATAATTTTATTATATATATATATAAAATATATGAGATAGACTTGACTATGGTGAATATAGTCAAGCCTATATCTAGTCACCTTCTCTTCTGGGTCTATATATTTTATGAATTTTAATATGAAAAAAAAAAAAAATGGTATAGCTTCAGAATTTATATGGATTTAGGGTAGAAAAGAAAACGAGATCCTAAACTTAATTATATTTAAAATAGGTAAGTCTACCTTATATATATTATAATATTATATATTATGATACTAAAATAATAATATATTTATAGGATGCATGGGTTACAGTAAATTGAAATGACTATAAAAATAACAGTAGCTATTTACATATTTCTATTATCAGGATGTTAAATAATAAATTTTTATTTTAATTTTTTTAAAAAGTGACGTTGACGCCAAATATAGGCAATTATTGAAAAACAGTTAGAAACATAAAAGTTGGTAGTTTTTTTTATTATCCTTTAAAAATATATTATTTATAATAAAAAAAAAAATAATTTTAATTTTAATTTATCAAATATATTTTTGAAGTTTAGAAATTGAAAAAAAATAAAATAAAAATAAAAATAAAAAAATAATAAGCGTTCTCCAAAATCGAACAGCCGACTAAAGTTTATTCGCGAGACCCTCCGTAAATGTAGAAGATCGAGAAAAAAAAAAACAAAGACGCTACATGAAGTACGTACCAGAATCAGTCCCTTGATGATCTCGTCGGTGTAGCAGCGAGGCTCGGCCTCCTGCATCTCCAACATGACATCAATAATAGTTTTCTTTTCCTCTTCTCTTCCCGGCCTCTTCCCCCTCCTCTCCTCCAATAACTCTTGGCACAACTCATCCATCTCCCTTGCCAGCCTCGCAATTCTTTTCTCGACACCGTTCCACCCCACCCACCTCACCCATGGCAAGAAGTCCGCCAAATTCGTCGATCCGCTCACCGAAAATCTCCCTCTATAGTCCGCCAGAACCGCCGCCCGTCCTCGGCCGCCTCCGTCCCGAAGTACCTCTTCCCGGCTATCATCTGCATGACCGTATTAATCGTCAGCTCCTTGAACCTCGACTTCATCTCCACCTTTCGGAATTCGGCTTTATCTCCGTCGCCAAAGAGGAGATGGAGGAGCGAGCGGACCTCAGCAGAGCGGGAGGCAGAGAAAGCAGCAACACGGGCGGGGGAGAAGAACTCGAGGGTGGCGATTCGACGCAGGTTGCGCCAGTGGGGCCCATAAGAGGAATCGCCGAGGGAGGTGTGGTCGTAGCCGAAGTACTTACTGTGGAGGAGCCGGGGACGGTTGGCAAAGGTGACGTCGTTGACGGTGAGGCAGTCCTCGGCCGCGCGGCGGGGGAGGAGACGAGGAGGACGGGGCGGGAGCCGAAGCGGAGGAGTAGGAGGGGGCCGTGGCGGGCGGAGATGGCCGCGAGGGTTCGGTGGAAGGGCTGGCGGAGAAGGTGGAGGTGGCCGACGACGGGGAGGGCGAGGGGCCCGCTGGGTGGATATCGGAGGCGGAAGTTCTTGAATCGCGAGAAGGTGAAGCGGAGGGCCAAGAAGAGCACTGCGCAGTAGCAGAGGGCGACCCTTAATTCCATTTCACAGCGCAGGACCTTTTCTTCTATCCTTCGTTTCGCGAGTAACTTGATGTCGTTCGTGCCTTCCGTCGAGCGGACTTATAAAGTTTAGGCCGCGCGCTCAAGCTCACACGTTTGCGACGTTTTCTTTTCTTTTTTTCTCCGGTAATATTAATATTATGTCACCAGCGGGCCTTGTCAAATTGTCGGTGTCTTCGATCGGGATGAAGCGATGGAAAAGTCTTTGTGCACGTGCACGGATGGTACAGTTTGCGCACATGAATCATTTTGGCGATGATCTTGCGTTAAGATCACTGTAGCAATGATGGTGTGCATAAAAAAAATATAAAAATTTAAACTTTATATCAATATTTATATGCATGATTATGATTTATAAACTGCTTTTAATTTAATAACATAATTTAATAATATAACTAATATAATATATATTATATATATTTAGTATAATAATTATATTATTATTATTTATTATAATTATATTATTAATATTTTATATATCTTAATATATTATTAATATGTAATTAATATTATATTATATATTATTATCTTATAATATTTAAAGCATTGCATGTGTGATAATTTTTTATTTTTATATATATTAGATACGATCGATGATCGCTAAAATCTTTCGTACCAACCGAGTGACGTTGGGCGACTGGAGATCGATTATGCTATCAAGGAAAAGAAACGATAACTTGATTAACCGAACTCCCATGAGCCTGCCTAGCGGTTTCACGATGGACACGAGTTTCAAATGAAGGACGAGAGGGCTGATGTTAAGCGTGGAAAAAATATTGGAGGAAGAAGAGAGCTTCATCGCCCATCCGTTGTCTTCCAACATGAGTATCATCGACCATTTTCTCATGGAAAGACTTTGTACATCGCTCCTGGTGCAGCAAAACTTACGTGGGCTGCACCGCCTCTTCTGATTGGTCCATGTGGCTCCTACGTGGATAACCTGCCGAGCTGTATGGCTCTACTTTGATGTTACGTTCTGAACGTGACGGCCATTTAAAGCAGTTCGCTTTTTTTTAAAATTAGCGTGCGGACAAAATGCCCTTTCCCTCCATCCTAGCGCCATTTTACGTTGTATTTTATCTGTGCAAGAAGAACTCTCTTTCTTCCCCTGTCGAAAGAAAATATTTCAGCTTCGAGGCTGGAAAACCTGGCAACTGGAGTCTGTGTACAAAAACTTCTGAAGAAATGTCATCCGCAGCACAAAGTAAAAAGTCTTTCTTTCAACTTCTTTCTAAAGCTCCTTTATTACACCAACAGTTTTTTCTAGTTAGAGTTAGTTAATGCGTGACCAAACCGTTTAATGCGCGGGTAACTTCCTTAGAACAAAATAGTTATGACATTCTAGGAGTCATAACTGTTTAGAGTTTACTGTTTTGTAAGCACAAATGTCATACTCTTTTAATGCGGCCCTTTCCCTCTATCCTAGCGCCAATTTATGTTGGATTTCATCTCTGCAAGATGAACTCTTTCTTCCCCTCCCTCGCTCTGAGAGTCCGGATGCTAAGGAATCAGTTGAGCACGAACCTACGCCCTCGCTTTGAAAGTCCGGTCGACAGAAATATTTTAGCTTCGAGGCTGAAAAACCTGGCTACTGGAGTCTTCAAATATAAAAGTTTATCCAATGAGTTTTTCCTTGCCAAAACCTCACGTAGACGTTCGCTTCTCTCTCTGAATTCGGCCAGGTCTGTAAGATGGGCCTCAGCTGCCTTCGTTATCTCTTCGTCAATTGCTTTTAAAAGGCTTTAATGACAGGAAAACAGAAGAAAGCAGATGGAGGAAAAAAGGAGCCTTTTAAAAGCAATTGACGAAGAGATAACGAAGGCAGACCTGGCCGAATTCAGAGAGAGAAGCGAACGTCTACGTGAGGTTTTGGCAAGGAAAAACTCATTGGATAAACTTTTATATTTGAAGACTCCAGTAGACTCCAGTAGCCAGGTTTTTCAGCCTCGAAGCAAAAATATTTCCTGTCGACCGGACTTTCAGAGCGAGGGCGTAGGTTCGTGCTCAACTGAATTTCATCTGTGCAAGAAGAACTCTCTTTCTCCCCCCCCTCGCTCTGAGAGTCCGGATGCTGCCCTTTCCCTCCATCCTAGCGCCAATTTATGTTGGATGTCATCTCTGCAAGAAGAACTCTTTCTTTCCCTCCCTCGCTCTGAGAGTCCGGATGGTAAGGAATCCCCGCGACACCCTACTTCAAATTCGGCCGTAAATCCTTCACGACACCCCAGTGGAAAGTTCACGACACCCTAGCTTTAAGGCGACGACACCCGTCGTTAAAACTGACAACGAGAGAATCCCCGCGACACCCTAGTTCTAATTCGGCCGAAAATCAATCGCGACACCCTAGTTGAAATCTCACGACACCCTAGCTCTAAGGAGACGACACCGTGCTTAAAACTGACCACGGAGAGAATCCCAGCGACATCCTAGTTCGAATTCGGCCGTAAATCCTTCGCGACACCCAGTTGAAATCCCACGACACCCTAGCTTTAGGGCGACGACACCCGTGCTTACAAATGACCACATAGAGAGTCCCCGGCGACACCCTAGTCGAATTCGGCCGTAATCTTCGCGACACCCCAGTGAATATCATGACATCCTAGCTTTAAGGCAACGACACCCGTCTTTAGAACTGACCACGAAGAGAATCCCCGCGACACCCTAGTTCTAATTCGGCCGAAAATCAATCGCGACACCCCAGTTGAAATCTCACGACACCCTAGCTCTAAGGAGACGACACCCGTGCTTAAAACTGACCACGGAGAGAATCCCAGCGACATCCTAGTTCGAATTCGGCCGTAAATCCTTCGCGACACCCCAGTTGAAATCCCACGACACCCTAGCTTTAGGGCGACGACACCCGTGCTTACAAATGACCACATAGAGAGTCCCCGGCGACACCCTAGTCGAATTCGGCCGTAAATCCTTCGCGACACCCCATTCGAAATATCACGACACCCTAGCTTTAAGGCAACGACACCCGTCTTTAGAACTGACCATGGAGAGAATCCCCGCGACACCCTAGTTCTAATTCGGCCGAAAATCAATCGCGACACCCCAGTTGAAATCTCACGACACCCTAGCTCTAAGGAGACGACACCCGTGCTTAAAACTGACCACGGAGAGAATCCCAGCGACACCCTAGTTCGAATTCGGCCGTAAATCCTTCGCGACACCCCAGTTGAAATCCCACGACACCCTAGCTTTAGGGCGATGACACCCGTGCTTACAAATGACCACATAGAGAGTCCCGACACCCTAGAATTCGCCGTAAATCCTTCGCGACACCCCAGTCACGACACCCTAGCTTTAAGGCAACGACACCCGTCTTTAGAACTGACCACGGAGAGAATCCCCACGACACCCTAGTTCTAATTCGGCGAAAATCAATCGCGACACCCAGTTGAAATCTCACGACACCCTAGCTCTAAGGAGACGACACCCGTGCTTAAAACTGACCACGAGATAATCCCAGCGACACCCTATTGAATTCGCCGTAAATCCTTTGCGACACCCCAGTTGAAATCCCACGACACCCTAGCTTTAAGGCGACGACACCCGTGCTTACAAATGACCACATAGAGAGTCCCCGGCGACACCCTAGTCGAATTCGGCCGTAAATCCTTCGCGACACCCCAGTGAAATATCACGACACCCTAGCTTTAAAGCAACGACACCCGTCTTTAGAACTGACCACGGAGAGAATCCCCGCGACACCCTAGTTCTAATTCGGCCAAAAATCAATCGCGACACCCCAGTTGAAATCTCACGACACCCTAGCTCTAAGGAGACGACACCCGTGCTTAAAACTGACCACGGAGATAATCCCAGCGACACCCTAGTTCGAATTCGGCCGTAAATCCTTCGCGACACCCCAGTTGAAATCCCACGACACCCTAGCTTTAGGGCGACGACACCCGTGCTTACAAATGACCACATAGAGAGTCCCCGCGACACCCTAGTCGAATTCGGCCGTAAATCCTTCGCGACACCCCAATGAAATATCACGACACCCTAGCTTTAAGGCAACGACACCCGTCTTTAGAACTGACCACGGAGAGAATCCCCACGACACCCTAGTTCTAATTCGGCCGAAAATCAATCGCGACACCCCAGTTGAAATCTCACGACACCCTAGCTCTAAGGAGACGACACCCGTGCTTAAAACTGACCACGAGATAATCCCAGCGACACCCTAGTTCGAATTCGGCCGTAAATCCTTCGCGACACCCCAGTTGAAATCCCACGACACCCTAGCTTTAGGGCGACGACACCCGTCTTACAAATGACCACATAGAGCGCGACACCCTAATTGAATTCGCCGTAAATCCTTCGCACCCCAGTTGAAATCTGACGACACCCTAGCTTTAAGGCGACGACACCCATGCTTGAACAAGGCGGGAATTTGACGTCACCCTAGTACTAATTCGACGACACCCTAGTAACTCAGCCATGCCATATTTCCGAGAAAAGTTGCTAAACGTGGGCAGTTCCTATGGGTTCGCGGGTCTCTGTGATGTGATCGTGGCGATCCGGGTGTCCTTTCGTATTTCTCTTAGGTCGGCATAAACCCTAGAAAAAGCACTCAATCGTCTGTTGCTCGAGAAGCCATCCTTTTGCTCAAGAAGCCATCCTTCGTCTCTTGCTCGAGAAGCCACTGGTCTCCTTTTCCCTCCTAAATTTGTACCATAGTTCATTCTTCCGTATACTTCATTCATGGAGATGAGTGCTTTCGTTTGTGGACGAAGACCGCGAACAAAGAAGAAGCAGACAGAGAAAATGGCGGAACAATGCAAGGACATGGTTCTTCGTTCGAATGAGGATGCGGCTCCTTCAGGTATGTTTATCACTATATTAAATATTATGACATTCTCTCTTAAAATTTCATGACAAGTATGTCTTCTGTCTTACCCCCTGTTTCAGTTGACAATAAAATTGTTCCAGTCCCCCCAGTGAAGGCTTCCCAGCTGTTTAAGAATAGCTGCAGGCCGGCAGTATACGTTCAGAAGGTTTGGAGGATGGGGTTCTCTAGACGGCATACAAAACTGATTCGAAGGACCCCATTTGGTGCCTTCGTCGACATGCAGACGTTCACAGTCGACGGGCGACTGCTAGCAGACATCATAAGATGTCACAATGGAGGCGACGAGTTCATGTTTTGCGGAAAGCCAGTTCTATTCAGTGCCGACGAAGTCGCACTCATTCTGGGACTTCCAGCTCATGGGAAGAAGATCGACACGTCCAGCCAAATGTTCAACGGAAGGTTGTTCAGACGGTTTGGCCAGGGTTTAGATCTTCGCCAAGAAGGTTTGGAGAAGTTGATATTTCAACTCCGATCATCTAAAGTACAGGAGGATGTCGAGGACACCGTCCGACTTTGGATCGCATACATGTTGGCCATGTTTTTGGCTCCAAAGTCTAATCAGAGATGTCCACGGTATCTCATCCAGCACTTGGATGACTTAAGTCAACTGGGTAGCATCGACTGGGCTTCGGCACTGAAGGAGTTGATTGTTCTGGCTCTCCCAGAAATAGCTGCTTGCTTGCGTTCCGAGGAGCCGGTGCACTCAAAGAATGCAAAAAAAGTTAGGAGGCAGCCTACCTTGTTCGGATGCTCGGCAGCACTGGTGGTAAGGATTATTGAGACACATAATTAGTGTTGTGAGTAAATTTTTTTTGTAATATTACTTTATTTAATATCCAAAAAAATATCATGTTCAGGCGTGGTTCCTCGAGCATACATCAATGCGAGAGCCAGCATACCCTGATAAACGGCCCCGGCTGTTGAAGTGGTATGACCACCAAATGAAGATCCAATCGGTTCGGGTTGCCGACTTGCAGCCTCACGACTTGGTAATCTAGTTCATTGCTCCATTGCTCTGACCATTTTTTTCAACTTAATGCGTCAATATGTTCACTTAATATTAATTTGTTATCATCTTGCGTTGCAGATGGAGGGAGCTACTGTACCATTGCCAGAAGAGCGCTGGCTTCTCCCTCAGCAGAATGTTGCATCCCCCCTCAACCAACAGATACCTGCGCCCCTCAACCAACGGATAGCTGCGCAGGATGCGCCGAGTTGAGGACTGAATTGGAGTGCGTTAAGGATCAACTCGACGATGTCAGGCACAGGCTGTCCATTGCTGAGAGCCTCCTCAGTTCACTGGTCAGAAAGGAAAGTAATGCAATAAATGAGGAGGACAAGGGAGACGAGAAAAGAGAAGGTGCATTCCCTGGAGTTGGTCCTCCGCGAGCCTGGTAATGGTGAAGAAGATGGAGGAGGACCATTCATCCGAGTTTCCAATTGAGACAGGGAATGCAAAAGCAGAGGAGAAGAGATTGGAGGGGGATTCATTGGCTGATAAACAGAGCATGGGAATGAAAATAAAGATGAGTCCATATCCGATAATAAACTTGGCACCCCTGCGCCAAAGGATGACAATATGGACTTAGAAATAATTGGAGTGCCTTCGCTTGTTAGGAGGATTAAAAAAGAGCCGAGGAAGCGTAAGGCATCCACGGTCGTCGGAGAATGTTATGAGACAACCCGTCCTAAAAAGTCGGTGAAGACAGTGGGCACGTCAAAGCCCAACACAACGGTCGAAGATGACCAAATAATTATTCAAAATTTTTTGAGCGAGCGACAAACCGACGAGATCGTCTACACAAATATGTTTTCTGGCGTTGCAACAAGAAAAAATCTTCAAGATCTCATTAACAATGAAATGATAATAGATGATGTAAGTATATCAAGGAACATGTTCTAGTTGTTGATTTTAGAATTATATTAATCGTTTTACATTCCATTGGCAGATAATTGATTGCGGCCAGGAGTTTCTGATGCGCAACTGGGCAGAGCATCCTGACCGATACCATAAGTGCATAATTGCATCAGTTTTCGTATCTGCTCTATGTCTGACTTCCTCATCACCTGCTCATGAACTTGCTGGAACATCAGGGGCTGCGATATTTGACAATGTATCGGATGAAGATAAGGCCCAATTCCGGTTTCTTTTCACCATTATAAACTCTGATAACTCGCACTGGCATTTGGTTGCTGTCGACATGGAAAGAAAGGTGTTCATGCACCTGAATTCATTGAAACGCAACCCGAAGTACAAGGCCAATGCAAGGAAATGGCATACAATTCTAGGCCACATATTCCATATCTACTGCGATAAGAAGGAAGCGATGGATTGGCCGATGGAAGATATTTCGGATTGCCCAAGCCAACCGACCGGATCGCTGGATTGCGGCCTATACTGTCTGAGATACATGGAATGTCTTGCTCGACGGGACAATCCTGATATGAAGATGGATTTCATGGATGAGGAAGTCAGAGATTACCGGCGACACTTAGCTGCGACGATATTGAGAGAGGGCCTGAACAAAAAGATTAGCGACATTGTCGAAAATGTTCTTAATTTTTTTATTCTTCTTTGAATGAAAATTGAATGTAATTTATTCATATTAACACTGATTAATATTTAATGCAAATGCACAAATTTTATATTGCGAGCAGGAGTGTCCTCGATGTATTCATATGTTTGCCTTCGTATGTTTCCGCCTTTCGGGTGTCGCCGCGCAAGAGCTAGGGTGTCGTTTGCCAAGAGCTGGGGTGTCGTCGCGCTAAAATCTTCGGTGTCGGTTCGCGAGCACTGGGATGTCTCGTAGGTTTCCGCCTTTCGGGTGTCGCCGCGCAAGAGCTAGGGTGTCGTTTGCCAAGAGCTGGGGTGTCGTCGCGCTAAAATCTTCGGTGTCGGTTCGCGAGTACTGGGATGTCTCGTAGGTTTCCGCCTTTCGGGTGTCGCCGCGCAAGGCTAGGGTGTCGTTTGCCAAGAGCTGGGGTGTCGTCGCGCTAAAATCTTCGGTGTCGGCGAGTACTGGGATGTCTCGTATGCCTTTCGGGTGTCGCCGCGCAAGAGCTAGGGTGTCGTTTGAGCTGGGGTTCGTCGCTAAAATCTTCGGTGTCGGTTCGCGAGTACTGGGATGTCTCGTAGGTTTCCGCCTTTCGGGTGTCGCCGCGCAAGGCTAGGGTGTCGTTTGCCAAGAGCTGGGGTGTCGTCGCGCTAAAATCTTCGGTGTCGGTTCGCGAGTACTGGGATGTCTCGTAGGTTTCCGCCTTTCGGGTGTCGCCGCGCAAGAGCTAGGGTGTCGTTTGCCAAGAGCTGGGGTGTCGTCGCGCTAAAATCTTCGGTGTCGGTTCGCGAGTACTGGGATGTCTCGTATGTTTCCGCCTTTCGGGTGTCGCCGCGCAAGAGCTAGGGTGTCGTTTGCCAAGAGCTGGGTGTCGTCGCGCTAAAATCTTCGGTGTCGTTCGCGAGTACTGGGATGTCTCGTATGTTTCCGCCTTTCGGGTGTCGCCGCGCAAGAGCTAGGGTGTCGTTTAGCCAAGAGCTGGGGTGTCGTCGCGCTAAAATCTTCGGTGTCGGTTCGCGAGTACTGGGATGTCTCGTAGGTTTCCGCCTTTCGGGTGTCGCCGCGCAAGGCTAGGGTGTCGTTTGCCAAGAGCTGGGGTGTCGTCGCGCTAAAATCTTCGGTGTCGGTTCGCGAGTACTGGGATGTCTCGTAGGTTTCGCCTTTCGGGTGTCGCCGCGCAAGAGCTAGGGTGTCGTTGCCAAGAGCTGGGGTGTCGTCGTACTAAAAGCACTTCATTTTACTGAAATAGACACCCTATTTTGAAAGCATTTCATTTGCGACCAAGCCACCATAATTCAAAAGTTACGACACCCGTTTTTATATGCTCTTGTGTAAGTTGACTCAATACATAAGCATCAAATTCGTCCATCAAAGTTTCGGACGGCGGAACAATTCTCTCCAGGTCCTCTTCAGTATTAATAGACTGCAAACAAGTCTGCCTGATGCTTGAAGCAGCTCTTTCCTTGACCTGATTTTTCCTTGATCTTTTTGACTTCTTCTCGACTCCACTCTTTAATCTGTTCTCTCTCGGGCGACCTTTCGTCCTAATTTGTTCAGGATCTTGAATTACAAGCTCTGTACGTGGTTTAGCTGCGCAGTTGGCATCCACGGCAATTTTGAATATAGGTGTTAGACCATCCATCACTACATTAAATGCATCTTCAGACATGGAGGCTATCTCTGCGAGCTTCGTCATCCGATGACTCAGCAAACTATATCTACAATCATTAACATAATATTAACGATAACAAATATTAAGACATTTCAATTAAAAAATTGTCACTGCGTACCGTGAGTTTCGTGTGCTTTTATCATAACCCTCAGTATTGCAGTCGAATTCGTCGAATTGGTATTTCATGTCCTTGCACCATCTCTTCAAGAAGTATTTATCTGGTAAACGAAATACGTCACTTTGATGAAGAACCAACAGGGCATGCCTACACAGGTACCCCTTGAACTGAAAGGATCGGCACTGGCATTGGACATCCTCAATATTTCTATCGTATGACACGATATAATCTTTGATCATCTCCTTGCCAATTCCATCGACTTCAATCCTTTCATACGACTTTACGGAATATAAACAAGTGTTGCCAGCTTCCTTGATCAATTTTGTATTTGATGCAGCCATTTCAAGGATCTCATTCTGAAATTTTTTGAAAATGCTCCTTGTATACCTTCCTGCAGCTTGTCTCTCAAAAGGTGATGATGTCTTTAGGAAAGCAATCGTTTGCAACGTCCTATTATCTTCCTCATTTTCGGCCTCGTATCTTTTTTCCAAGGCATCTTCGTACTTACTTATGAACTCCGTTAGTGTTGTCTTCGAATTTATAAACCCATCGAAGAAGTGATTAATGCCCTCGCTCCTTTGTGAAGATGACATCCCTGTTCAAAATTTTGTCAACAAAAAAAAAAGCGTTTAACGCGAACATGAACCAAAGACAATGACATACAAACCTGCGAAGAATGTATCCTTTAGGTAAACTGGGACCCATTTTTCCCGACATTCGTAAAGGACATTGAACCAATCTATAGACTTGCATTCTTTATATTTCTCCATAACATGTGCCCACCTTTCCTCGAATGACTGTATGGTCAATGAATCATATATCGCCTCATCGAAATCAACCATAAACTTGGGATTTGCCGTGCAAATGTGGCCAATCTTTTCCGGTATCTTCTTCAATATATGCCAAAGACAAAATCGATGTCGTGTGTTAGGAAAAACTTCTTTGACAGCAGCCTCGATTGCCTTATCTTGGTCAGTAATCATGGCAATAGGTGCTTGACCACCATTTGCATCCAGCCAAGTCTGAAAAACCCATTTATATGTCTCAGTACTCTCATCAGACAACAATGCGCATCCAAGCAAGGTGGACTGTCCATGATGGTTGACCCCAACGAATGGACAAAAAGGCATTTGATATCTGTTTGTCAAGTACGTTGAGTCAAAGCTTAGAACATCACCGAAGTATGTGCATGCCAATCTTGACCTTGGATGAATCCAGAAGACAGACCTCAGATGACCATTATCATTGAGGTCTAAGGAATAGAAGAAATTGGGATTTCTGAGTTGCATTTCGGCGAAATGAATTACCATCGACTGAGCATCTCCTTCTTTCAGCTTAGACTGACGTTCGCGACAAATGAAGTTACGAGCATCCTTCTCGGTGAAATCCAATTGTCCTCTGCCCCCTTTTCTCCTTGCTATGGCAGAGTATATCTGAGTCGTCGGAACATTCACGGCATGTAAATTGCTGATCTCTGCCTTCTCTGGTGTGCTGATCCTCCTATGCGACCGTAGATAACCAGTTGATGTTATGGACATCCCATGGTTATGTTCTAGAGAAACCTCATCCAATATCCACTTACCACTTGTAGCATTCAGTCTTGCTTTTATGGATGCCATACAATCAACTTTCCCAGTATCCCTATGATTCATACTCTTCTCTGATTTTCTAGATTTTCCTTGCCTCCAACACGCCAGGTGCTTGAAGCAAAGTTGTTTTTTGTTGTTGGCCCTGCTACACACTGTTGTGATTCCAAAACCAACTCGTTTCGCGTATCCATTGTAGAACGTATATACATCATCTGCTGAATTGAATTCCATCCCAGTTTGAGGAACTACAATATCATCCACTGCATTTGG
Organism: Calamus simplicifolius; assembly: GCA_900491605.1. Classification (NCBI taxonomy): domain Eukaryota; kingdom Viridiplantae; phylum Streptophyta; class Magnoliopsida; order Arecales; family Arecaceae; genus Calamus; species Calamus simplicifolius. The sequence continues at coordinate 33,491 of UESW01004063.1, read as the reverse complement.
AGCGACGGGTGAAGGTGCACGGCCGGGAGTGTTATCGATTTCTTTCCGATCTACAATTTCAGCATCAACTGTGAAAATATAGGCACGCAGTCATGAACAATGATATCCATAGATTTAGTTGTCAATATATGCTGACAAAGGATTAGGATTTAGGACACGAAGGTTAAAACAATACGACACCCCATTTATCATCTCACGACACCCTAGTGATAAGGCGAGGCCGTGCACCTTCACCCATCATGCAAATGTGGCCATTTGAAATGATCACGGTGAGAATACCCGCGACACCCCTTGTCAAATTCCGCCGCAACTCCTTCGCGACACCCCAGTTGAAATCTAATGACACCCTAGCACCAATGCTACGACACCCGTGGCTTATAATTGACGGCGCGGAGAATCCCGCGACACCCCAGGAGAATTGGATTTCGGCCGAAACTCCTTCGAGACACCCCTGTTGAAAGCTCACGACACCCTAGCTTTAAGGCGATGACACCCGTGCTTAGAACTGACCGCGCGGACAATCCCCGTGACACTCCAGGAGAATTGGATTTCGACCGAAACTCCTACGAGACACCCCTGTTGAAAGCTCACGATACCCTAGCTTTAAGGCGATGACACCCGTGCTTAGAACTGATCACGGTGAGAATACCCGCGACACCCCTTATCGAATTCAGCCTAAACTCCTTCGCGACACCCCAGTTGAAATCTAATGACATCCTAGCACCAATGCTACGACACCCGTGCTTAGAACTAACTGCGCGGACAATCCCCACGACACCCCAGGGAGGCGATGACACCCGTGCTTAGAACTAATCACGGAGAGAACACCCGCAACACCCCTTGTCAAATTTAGCCTAAACACCTTCGCGACACCCCAGTTGAAATCTAATGACACCCCAGCACCAATGCTACAACACCCGTGGTTAGAACTGACCACGCGGAGAATCCCCGTGATACCCCAGGGAGAATTGGATTTTGGCCGAAACTCCTTAGAGACACCCCTGTTGAAAGCTCACGACACCCTAGCTTTAAGGCGACGACACCGTGCTTAGAACTGACCGCGCGGACAATCCCCGTGACACCCCAGGAGAATTGGATTTCGGCCGAAACTCCTACGAGACAACCCTGTTGAAAGCTCACGACACCCTAGCTTTAAGACGACGACACCCGTGCTTAGAACTGATCACGGTGAGAATACCCGCGACACCCCTCATCGAATTCAGTCTAAACTCCTTCGCGACACCCCAGTTGAAATCTAATGACATCCTAGCACCAATGCTACGACACCCATGCTTAGAACTGACCGCGCGGACAATCCCCGCGACACCCCAGGGAGGCGACGACACCCGTGCTTAGAACTGATCACGGAGAGAACCCCGGCGACACCCCTTGTCAAATTCAGCCTAAACACCTTCGCGACACCCCAGTTGAAATCTAATGACACCCCAGCACCAATGCTACGACACCCGTGGTTAGAACTGACCGCGCGGAGAATCCCCACGACACCCCAGGGAGAATTGGATTTCGGCCGAAACTCCTTAGAGACACCCCTGTTGAAAGCTCACGACACCCTAGCTTTAAGGCGACGACACCCGTGCTTAGAACTGACCGCGCAGACAATCCCTGTGACACCCAGGAGAATTGAATTTCGACCGAAACTCCAACGAGACACCCCTGTTGAAAGCTCACGATACCCTAGCTTTAAGGCGACGACACCCGTGCTTAGAACTGATCACGGTGAGAATACCCGCGACACCCCTTATTGAATTCAGCCTAAACTCCTTCGCGACACCCTAGTTGAAATCTAATGACATCCTAGCACCAATGCTACGACACCCGTGCTTAGAACTAACCGCGCGGACAATCCCCGCGACACCCCAGGGAGGCGACGACACCCGTGCTTAGAACTGATCACAGAGAACCCCCGCGACACCCCTTGTCAAATTCAGCCTAAACACCTTCGCGACACCCCAGTTGAAATCTAATGACACCCCAGCACCAATGCTACGACACCCGTGGTTAGAACTGACCGCGCGGAGAATCCCCGCGACACCCCAAGGAGAATTGGATTTCGGCCGAAACTCCTTAGAGACACCCCTGTTGAAAGCTCACGACACCCTAGCTTTAAGGCGACGACACCCGTGCTTAGAACTGACCACGCGGACAATCCCCGTGACACCCCAGGAGAATTGGATTTCGACCGAAACTCCTACGAGATACCCCTGTTGAAAGCTCACGACACCCTAGCTTTAAGGCGACGATACCCATGCTTAGAACTGATCACGGTGAGAATACCTGCGACACCCCTTGTCGAATTCAGCCTAAACTCCTTCGTGACACCCCAGTTGAAATCTAATGACATCCTAGCACCAATGCTACGACACCTGTGCTTAGAACTGACCGCGCGGACAATCCCCGCGACACCCCAGGGAGGCGACGACACCCGTGCTTAGAACTGATCACGGAGAGAACCCCCGCGACACCCCTTGTCAAATTCAGCCTAAACACCTTCGCGACACCCCAGTTGAAATCTAATGACACCCCAGCACCAATGCTACGACACCCGTGGTTAGAACTGATCGTGTGGAGAATCCCCGCGACACCCCAGGGAGAATTGGATTTCGGCCGAAACTCCTTAGAGACACCCCTGTTGAAAGCTCACGACACCCTAGCTTTAAGGCGATGACACCCGTGCTTAGAACTGACCACGGCGAGAAGGCCCACGACAACCAAGTTACTAAAATTAATTTTTATTTATCAAAAAAGAAAAGAAAAAAAGTACATTAGCCCTCATTGGGGCTTCTCATCTCCTTTGGTCGCTGCGTCGGCGATCTGGCGCTGGAGGGACGCTAATTGCCCCTCCAGCTGGCTGTTGGCCCGATGCAGGACCTCAATCTTTCTCGTTGAAACGGCCAGATATTGCTCGGCCGCCTTGTTGAGTCGCTCGCTGATTGCGAGCGACTCCGCATAGACCTCCGCATCGATGGTGACCGTTGCGCGGCGGCTGTCATGGTTGCCAGTAGATCTCCTCTCGCCTTTGGAAGCCATCTCAGTATCAAAAAAGCTAGAAAGGTGATTAACAATGGCATTCCCCCATCCATATTTAAGGTACTCCTGGCGGGTGTTTCGATTGCCACACGCCACCATCTCAGTGGGGGCGGTTCACATGAATCGAATCGGTGCGCCCCCCCCCTCCTTGAGTTTCGAGGGATGGGGAACAGAAGAGAGTTTCGGGAAGCCAACCGTAGTAAGTTTTACGTCGTCCCAAGAGAAAATTTACGACACCCAAGGATGATTTGGATTTCGGCCGAAACTCCTTCGCGACACCCCACTTGAAACCTCACGACACCCTAGCATCAATGCTACGAGACCCATGCTTAGAACTGACCATGGAGAGAATCGCCGCGACACCCCATGGGGAATTAGATTTCGGCCGAAACTCCTTCGAGACACCCCTGTTGAAAGCTTACGACACCCTAGCTTTAAGGCGACGATACCCATGCTTAGAACTGATCATGGAGAGAACCCCCGCGATACCCCTTGTCGAATTCGACCGAAACTCCTTCGTGACACCCCAGTTGAAATCTCATGACACCCCAGCACCAATGCTACGACACCCGTGCTTAGAACTGACCACGCGGACAATCCACGCGACACCCCAGGGAGAATTGGATTTCAGCTCACGATACCCTAGCTTTAAGGCGACGACACCCGTGCATTAATAGTGAACCCACGTTAATCACCTTTTCAGGGGTGTCGTCCCCTTAAAGCTAGGGTGTCGTGAGATTTCAACTGGGGTGTCGCGAAGGAGTTGCGGCTGAATTCGACAAGGGGTGTCGCAGGTATTCTCACTGTGATCATTTCTAAGCACTGGTGTCGTCGCTTTAAAGCTAGGGTGTCGTGAGCTTTCAACAGGGGTGTCGCGAAGGAGTTTCGGCCGAAATCCAAATCATCCTTGGGTGTCGTGAATTTTCTCTTGCGACGACGTAAACTTACTACGGTTGGCTTCCCGAAACTCTCTTCTGTTCCCCATCCCTCGAAACTCAACGAGGGGGGGGGCGGGGGGGCGCATCGATTCGATTCTTGTGAACCGCCCACTGAGATGGTGGCGCATGGCAATCGAAACACCCGCCAAGAGTACCTTAAATATGGATGGGGGAATGCCATCGTTAATCACCTTTTCAGCTTTTTTGATACTGAGATGGCTTCCAGAGGCGAGGGGAGATCTACTGGCAACCATGGTAGCCGCCGCGCAACGTCACCATCGATGCGGAGGTCTATGCGGAGTCGCTCGCAATCAGCGAGCGACTCAACAAGGCGGCCGAGCAATACCTGGCCGTTTCAACAAGAGAGATCGAGGTCCTGCGTCGGGCCAACAGCCACCTGGAGGGGCAAGTAGCGTCCCTCCAGCGCCAGATCGCCGACGCAGCGACCGAAGGAGACAAGCCCCAGTGAGGGCTTCATGTACTTTTTTCTTTTCTTTTTTTATGAATAAAAATAAATTTTAGTAACTTGGGTGTCGCGGGCCTTCTCGCCGTGGTCAGTTCTAAATACGGGTGTCATCAGATGAGAGCTAGGGTGTCGTCAATTTTCAACTGGGGTGTCGCGAACGACGACAGCACCGACTCAGGCTGTTAACGACACCCAGTTCTCATCTTACGATATCCTAGCTTTTAGGCAACGACACCGATGACGTGACTGTTAAAGCGGGGTGTCGCAGGGATTGTTCTCCATACGGGGTGTCGCGGGCCTGCTCTTCAGCGTCGTTTATCACACCCTTTATAGCATTTAAAGACACCCCATAGAACAAGCTAGACACCCCGGAAAGCAACATACGAAGATCGCAAAGGTTATAAGCATGGGTGTCGTAGCGTTGTAACTACGGTGTCGCGAGGCTTTTCTTCAGCTTTCGTTTGGAGCATGGGTGTCCTAGGCTTGTAACTACGGTGTCTTAACAGTATATCAGGGTGTCATAGCTTTAACGATGACACTAGAGCTATATGGACAGGAAATAACGGGAATATAGGCCGAACCACTCTGACGACATCCCAGTTCATGAGGTATAACATCCTAGTTAAAAGAGTATGACATTCGTGCTTACAAAACAGTAAACTCTAACAGTTATGACTCCCAGAATGTCATAACTATTTTGTTCTAAGGAAGTTACCCGCGCATTAAACGGTTTGGTCACGCATTAACTAACTCTAACAGAAAAAACTGTTGGTGTAATAAAGGAGCTTTAGAAAGAAGTTGGAAGAAAGACTTTTTACTTTGTGCTGCGGATGACATTTCCTCCAGAAGTTTTTGTACACAGACTCCAGTAGCCAGGTTTTCCAGCCTCGAAGCTGAAATATTTTCTTTCGACCGGGGAAGAAAGAGAGTTCTTCTTGCACAGATGAAATACAACGTAAAATGGCGCTAGGATGGAGGGAAAGGGCATTTTCGTCCGCACGCTAATTTTAAAAAAAAGCGAACTGCTTTAAATGGCCGTCACGTTCAGAATGTAACATCAAAGTAGAGCCATACAGCCGGCAGGTCATCCACGTAGGAGCCACGTGGACCAATCAGAAGAGACGGTATAGCCCACGTAAGCCTTGCTGCACCAGGGGCGGTGTACAAAGTCTTTTCCTTTCCTCGTGGGCTTAGGGTGACAGTTGGAAGAATTTCTACGCAAGCACTGTGAAATCATCATGCGGCATATCCACATCAGACGTCTAAATTGCCAGGATCTACATACCACTGCGAGGACTAAATGAGAATGGTTGCAGCTTATCTTGCCGCGGTGGAGAAGGCCACATCTCAGTCAGAGGTGTAGCATTAACTGGTCTAAATGACAAGCATGCTTTGAGCTAAACTAAAGAATAATATATTAGGTGCTCATGGATCATGCCATTTTCTTTTCAATTGAAGGATGGGTGTAAAAAGAGATAGATTAAGTCAAGGCAGCTTTGAGGTTCGTGCGCGACTGAGCTCTGGTTCTCAAAACAGAGGACTGCTTTAAGATTGGTGCTTTAACCCATCATCGTCCCGATCTCCGGTGGATCTACTGTCTCCGATGACTGCTGCTTTAGTGGAGATGGCCGACGGTGGTTCTGTCCCCCCCTCCGGTGTGGATGGTCCTCCAGTTCGTGGCAAGCACGGCAGCAGGAGAGTCGAAAGTTTCTTCTCCTGGTCGGCTCCCTCTTCGTCCTCTGCCGAAATTGCAGGGTTGGAACGGATGTTTCCGGAGGTGGTCCAACTTCCCACCGCGGCTATTGACCGAGAGGCGAAGGATTGGGCTGTTTGTGGTGTTCTTGTTCGGCCGTTGTCGAGATGGGTTCCTCCGGAGGCTGTTCTTAGGGAGTTCCGTCGGGCTGGCTTGGCTGGCCGGATTGATATCATCTCCATAGCCCACCGCTTGCTCATGGTGAAATTTGAGCTCCAAAATGCTCGCAGCACTGCTCTGATGCAGCCGTGGATCATCAATGGCCAACTGTTGGCTATGGAGCCATGGCAGCCTGACTTTGTCCCTACTGCTGATGCTGTGCGATCAGCTTTGCTTTGGATTCGCCTCCCAAATCTTCCGATAGAGTACTGGAATGAGGAGACCCTCCGAAGCATGCTAGCTGTGGCAGGGGAATTTATGGAAATTGATGCATTCACGAAGGAGAAGCGCCGGGGAAGCTTCGCTCGAGTCTGTGCAAGGGTGGATTTGAGTAAGCCGCTCAGGCCGGGGGCACGATTCAGAGCTCATGGAGCTCCCTTCTGGCAGCAATTCATGTACGAGTATGTGGATTGCATTTGTGCGAGCTGTGGTTCTGTTCACTTGACAAGGCCGTGTTCTTCTTCCTCAGAGCCGGGATCCTCTGCAGCGGCTCCTATGTTTGGCCCTTGGATGGCAGCGTTGCGTCAAAGGAAGTCTTCCCCTGTCTCACTGAATGTTGGGGACTCAGCTGGGAAGATGGTGGCTGAGGAGCTGAGGAGGAAGGGTTCTGGGGATTCTATTGGAGATCAAGACAGATGGAGGAAGCCAAACAAAGTTTCCAGGCGTCGAACGGTGCCCTTGACCTCAGCTCCATCTGTGGCTATTATCCATTCAGCGAATGTGGAGAAGGATCCGTGCCGGGACGCCCATCTTGTGCCGTTACTGTTCATTCTGATTCTGAACAGTCTTCTATCCCTTTGGCTGATTCTGGGGTTGTTTTGAAGGTAGCTATTCTCCCTGGCTCTCAGAGGGGCTCCAAGGGAAGTAGGAGGATTATCCCCCCAGTTGATCAGGTTACTAAGAATGCTACATCAAATTCAGTCTTTCATTTCAAAGCTCTGGATTCTGTAGTTCAGACTAAGGTCCCCACTGAGACCCAGGTTGATGATCATGTTGCTCAGATTGGAGTTCAGCAGTCTATTAAGGGGAAGTGGCAGTTAATCTGTTTACTCTCATTGGAACGAATCGATGGAGTGGATGCCCTAAGGATCGGGAAGATGCTAACCCAACATCTCTGAAAAGGGCCCGGGCAGTGGAGTTTACGGGGTCAAGACTGTCCCCTAAGACTTCGAAAAGCAAGGGCCGGGTGTCTTCATTAGGGAAGGGCCATATAGTGACTGCTGATCATTCTCAGGCCTTTGGCTCCCTCCATGGTGTAGATGCTCATAAGTTTGCTGTTACATCTCTGAAAGCTGTCGTAGCTGTTTCCCCTTCTGTTTTCCGAGGTGACGGGTCACATTCTGTGGTGCAGAGTGGTGATGCTCTCATGGAATCAGCCCAACCTCTAATAGAGGGTCAGTTGCCTGATGAGTGTCTCCAGGTACAGTGCCATGATTTGGGAGACAGATCAGATATGATAATGACTGGGGCTCAGGGTGATCCCTGAGGTTTCGTATATTATTTTTGATGAAGATCCTCATTTGGAATGTTCGAGGAGCACTGAAACCATCTTTTCAGTCCTCCTTTGGTAGACTTTTGCAGATTCATCATTTTGATATATATTTTGTTGGAAACTCGGTTATCGGGTCGTAGTCTTCAGCACTTCCGGCGGCGTGTTTCTCATACCTGGTCTTCCTATGCAGTAGAAGCTAATGGTCTCTTTGGGGGTATTATGGCTCTTTAGAGAAATCCAGCTATCCGAGTTGATGCTTTTCATCAGAGTCATCAGCAGGTGGCTCTAGTTATTTCTAAGGGAACCTCTCCTCGCTGGTTGCTCCTGGGAGTCTATGCTAGTACTGATTTCCGTCAACGGCGCAAACTCTGGTCGAAAATTCTCACCTTGCTAGACCGAGGCTCCTCACTCTTGTTGCTGATGATTTTAATTGTATTGTGGATGCTTCTGAGAAGCGTGGGGGTGTCGGTTTGTGGAGTCTAATCCCAGAACTCCAGTGAGTTTCGCTCCTTCATATCCGCATCTGGTCTTTTTAACCTGAGCTTCTCGGGACCACAGTATACTTGGTGCAATAATCATAGTGGATTGGCTCGAGTGTGGGAGCGGTTGAATCGGGCTTTGGCTTCCTCATCTTAGTTGCAGACCTTCTCCAGTGCTACTACTACTCACCTCCCTCGTATTGCATCGGACCATTGTCCCCTGCTTGTCTCTACTGAGGTGTTATCGTATAGACGAGGACCTTTTCGGTTTGAGCATTTTTGGTCAGCTTATGCATCGACTCGGTCCTTAATTAGATAGGTATGGAGTATACCAGTTAGAGGGAATCCTGCTTATCGTCTCTCTCGCCGCTTAGAGCTCACTAAACGTCGGCTCCTTGGGTGGCATAGGAGAGAGGTGGGGGATCTTTTGCACCAAATTCAAACTGTGGAGGTTGATATTTATACTATTCAGGCGAGGGAGGCTGCAGAGGGTTATCTATCAGACAATGATCTCCAGACCCTCAGAAGGAGCTTGGCTTTGCATCATTCCTTGCTCTGGTAGCAAGAGACTTATTGGAGGCAGCGGTCCCGGGTTCAGTGGATTCAGCTTGGTGATAGGAACACCAGGTTTTTTCACCAGGCCACAGTGGCTCAGTGCGCTGCTAATCGGATTCGGCAGCTTAGTGATACTGATGGCAATATCATTGAGGATGAGGGGGCTATTCGTGAGAAGCTTCTCCTGTTCTTTCAGTCTCGCTGGTCGGAGGTGCCTGCCGTTGATTCCCCTATCACTATTGCTCCTCGGGAATCCAGGGTTTCGGCAAATGATAATGAGCTGTTGATTCGGGAGGTCTTGGCAGAGGAGATTCGTGATGCTGTTTGGGCGTTGGGTCTTGATAAAGCTCCTGGTCCGGACGGTTTTCCTCCTTTCTTCTTCCGCTACTACTGGGATGTCATTGGGCAAGATGTTTTTTTGGCTATTCAGCATGTTTTCTCTTCTAGAACTATTCCTGCTGATTGGCAGAGGACTTTTCATGCCCTTGTTCCTAAGAAAGTTAATGCTCTTCTCCCCCAGCATTTCAGGCCGATTAGTTTGTGTACCACTTTGTATAAAGTGTGGACTCATATCCTGGTTACTCGATTGCAGGGGGTGATTCCCCGTCTTATCTCTCCGGAGCAGGGAGCTTTTATTCGAGGGCGCAACATAACTGATAATGCTCTCATTGCCCAGGAATTTATGCATGATCTCCAGCGTGCCCCTAGTCGTCAGCCTCTTATGGCCGTCCAGTTAGATATGGAGAGCGCTTATGACAGGATGAGCTGGATATTTCTCCGACATACGCTTCGGGTGTTTGGGTTTGCTGACCTATTTATTGAATGGGTAATGGCTTGTGTTCAAGGGCCTACCTTTTCTATTATTATTAATGGTAGTCCGACGGAGTTTTTTCCCTCTGCTGCTGGTCTTCGACAGGGATGCCCTCTCTCTCCATTCCTTTTTGTTCTCTGTGCTGATGATCTATCTTGTGCTCTTCATCAGGCGGTTGGATCGACTGTATTGAAGCCTTACATGCCAAGGCACCAAGGACCTACTCTCACCCATCTTCTCTTTGCTGATGATTGCATTCTGCTTAGCCAGGCTTCTGTTCGGAATGCTGCCACTTGTTCTACTATTATTCAGTCTTATTATCGAAATTCAGGGCAGCGGGTTAATTTGCAAAAATCTATCCTCTGCTTCAGTCCATCGACCCCCCCTCGCTGTAGGACTGACATTTCTCAATTGATAGGGATTTCCACGTCCTCTGATAGACTGACTTACCTTGGAATCCCTATTTCGGGCCGGCGGCCCCGTAAGCATGATTTTGTTGATCTTGATCGATGGATTTCTGCCCGCTTGGATCGTTGGCAGGTATCGGGTCTTTCTATGATGGGTCGGATTACTCTGATCCGATCCATTCTTACTTCGTTGCCTCTTTATCTGTTATCCAACACTTTGATTCCAACAACCTTCCTTCGTCGGATTGAGAGACGCTTTAGGGACTTTCTCTGGGCGTCTATGCAGGGGGGCCATGGTATTCATCTATTGGCATGTGACACTGTTTGTTTGCCTATTTCTGAGAGGTCTAGGGATCCAGTCTTTGGTGCTCCGTCGTGATGCTCTTATTGCGAGACATGCTTCCAGACTTCTGTTGGACCCTCATTGTCTCTAGAGTACTGTCATGCGCAGTCGATATGGTGGTAGCTCTTCGAAATTGCCTTTCAGATGCCCCCGGGGATGTTCTTTTCTTTGGCGTGCGATTTGCGAGGCAGCTCCTACATTTATATCTGATATTCATTGTATGATTGGGGATGGGACGTCAATTGAGGTTACTCAGGATGCTTGGTTAGCTGACCTCCCTCAATCTCGATGGCCGACGTTTATCAGTTTGGAAGTTGAACCCTCTTTGCATATTTCTGCATTGATCTCCCAGGAGACTGGGGGCTGGAATGCCTCGAGGGTGGAAAGTCTGTTTGGGACTGCGCTGGCATATCGGATCCTCGCAATACCTCTCCCTCATTTTGCAGGCCCGGATATTAGACGGTCGCATCGTTCCTGTCTTCCGAGCGCCCCACGAGGGACTTGATTGCCCATGTCCGATCTCCGACTCAGGGCCTTGTTGATGTTGCTTGGATTTGGCGGCTCCCAATACATCCTACGGTTCAGCTTTTTCTGTGGAAGATAAGGTGTGATCGTCTTCCTACCTGTTCTCTTTTAGCTGACTGCGGTCTCTCTATACTGCCACTTTGCCCAATATGTAAGATACAGAATGAGTCGATTGATCATGTTATTTTTATGTGTCCTCGGGCATCACATATTTGGTAGTTGACCCACTTTACCCCTTGGTTGCTTGAGGATGGTCCTACCCGGCTTTCTTTTTTGCATGCTATCCGCTTGGCTATTCAGAGAGGTCCCCGCTCTCATGGTGTTTTACCTGCCTATTTGGCTTATCAGATATGGCTGACTCGAAACCAGATGGTCTTTGCTGAGGAGATGACCTCTCCGCACGCGGTTCTTCGCCGTGCTCTCTTCATTCACAATGATGGGCCTGGTCACTGGGACTCCCTGCTACTTCGATAGCGCACTGTTCTACGGTCCTTGTCTCTTGGGAGCTCCCACCCCCGGGTTACGTCAAAGTGAATTTTGATGGATCTGTCTCTGATCTAGATTTGTCATTCGTGGCTCTAAGGGTCAGTTATTGGCGGTGGGTGGTCATGGCTCTATTGATATATCGATCCCAATGGCGAAGCTCTAGGCTGTTTGGGCAAGTATCTCTTATGTTGTTCGTCATTTGGGCTATCGCCGATTAATCATTGAGGGAGACTCTATGACGATTATCAAGTGAATTAGGCGTGATGGGGATTCTTATTCTATTCTTAATCCCCTGTTCAGAGATATTCGAATCTCTCTTCAGGCTTCTTGTTCTTTTATGATTCATCATATATATAGGGAAGCGAATGCTGTAACTAATTGGATAGCTTCTATGGTTGCCCGTTATCCCAGTCAGTGGGTTTGACAGGCTAATATTTTTTATCCTATTATTTTTATTTAAATCTTATATTCTGATAGCTCGGAATTGATTCACAGTGATATGATTATCCGCTTGTTAAAAAAAAAAAATAGGTGTGACCTATAGAAGAGTGCGGTTCACGTGGTGTACAGTATGCCAAACTCGAGCCGCATAGAAAAGTTTATAATCCTAGTCCCTGTTTACTCTCCGAAAACATCGAGTTTCTTATGCTCGGTCGGCAGTAGAGTCTAATTAAGTAGGGTTGGGTGAGGTGACGGGGGATCTCTTGTCCGCAAAAAAGTCAACAAACAAATAAAGCTACCTACACAATTATTGAAACGTGTCCTATCATAAGATTTTTTTTTTAATTTAAAAATTTCTCACATGCAACTATATTTTAAGAGTAGGGATGGCAATTTTCCCCGTTTGGCCGTTTACCCGGCCGGTACCATTTTTAACGGGTCGGGGAATCCCCGGTTTAAACGGGTTAACGGGTAACGGGGATTTTTTGTTAACAGCTAAACGGGTAAACGGCTCGGGGATGGTATTCAATGCCCCATCCCCGTTTACCCATCCCCATCCCCGTTAGCCTTAATAATATATTTAAATTTTAAATATATTATATTATTATATTATATTAAAAAAAATAAAAATATATTATATTAAATGCCCCATCCGCCATCCCCATTTACCCATTTTCGTCCCCGCCTCTTGCCCTTCCTTCTTTCACGCAAGTAAAGCAACCGTCTCCTGCTCTTCTTTCTAATCTGAAGTTTTGAAGAATCTGAACATCAAACTAGATAGCTCCATCATCTACTTCGCCAATCGCTGCCCCATCGACGCCCTCCAACATCTTTATCTTTCTTTGGTATGCTCATCTTTATCCTTTATTTTTAAAGAAAGATATCTCTGTTTTAAAATTTGAATGTATTCTTTTTTTACGATTGTTGCTTATTGTTTGCTACCAAGTTATAATTTTTTTTTTTACAGATTATTCTTTTTGAAATGCAATTAGAATGTGATTGATCGTTTCCTATCTAGTTGTTATTTTGTTAAAGCTAATATGCATTTATTAATAGGCCTAAATCAAACTATTTCAAAAGTCAAAGAATCTCTTATATGTATCAATATCATCGTTTCGTTATTCTCGATTGTACTCTATCTTATCCTAACTAATTTAATTTTTTAAATTTTATTTTTATGTAAACGGGCAAAGGGTACCCACTGGGTACCCGTTTGCCCGGTCGGGTATCCCCGTCCCCGTCCTGTTAACTATAACGGCTTAACGGGACAGGGAACGGGGATGTTTTTTCTAACGGGGACGGGGAACGGTATAGACCGCCCCGGATCATCCCCGAGCCGTTGCCATCCCTATTTAAGAGAACCCCACGTTGTTCCATCATCGCATGGAAAGCAAAGTGAAATCCTAAATGAGCTTTGGGATAGAGCTGCTTTCATTAACTCTTTAGCCGCCGCCGCCGTCGCTTTCTCTTTATATAACGGTTGGTATTAATTTAGAATGAATCAAATTTAATATATTAAAATATAAAATTTAAATTAAAGTAAAAAAATATGAATCTATCAGCTTTTAGCTTCAAGAATCAAAGTGATAAACCATATTGACAGTGATTCAATCCGTCGCTGAGTTAGCTTTTCTATAGATATACTAAATCTGGACATGATAAACTTCCTGAAGAAAAAATCGAATACCGTAAATCAAAGAATTGGTAGACAGATAATCGTAATAGTCCTGACGGAACCAACGAATCACAGTAATAGCATCCCTCTCAATAATAAGACTACGGATGCCCAGGCTACGAATGGCACAGAAAATACTAGCCCAAGCAGCATAAGCTCAGCTAGAGGCACCGAGAAGTCAAAAAGACCGAATCCACCAGCTGCCAACATCGCACCATTCGACCCTCGAATCATAAAAGCCGATCCTACAGATCTACCGCAAATACTCCCATCAAAGTTAATTTTGACGGATCCTAAAGGTGGAGCTTCCAAGATATAAAGACCGTACGCCAATACACTGCCAAGGCAACATGTGAACCCCAGGGACCAGAACTATCAGCATCAAGAACTATCCAATGGAAAGTGTACTTCGCTGATAGGAGAAGGCTATCCTGATAATCCTATAAGAAGGAGCAGACTCATCAGTAAACACAAGCTGATTCTGGGATAACCAGACTTGATAAGCTATGTAAGCCCTCGTCGTACCCCTCTGAAGGATGCCTCCCTAAATCCTAACTGATCAAGCCCAAAAAGGAGATGCAATGAGAAGTAGCACCTTCATCTCAAGGCTGGTAGACAGAAATTTACCAGATCTATCTAGCTTTGCAGTAAGTGAAGATAGCATGGTTAATCATCTCCTCGTCACTGCCATCTAACAGGCACATAGGTTGGATGTCCAATCTATGCCCAGAGAGCATAGAGCAGGTAGAAAAATAATTTCGTGCAAGCTTCCAAATAAATAGTCGAACATAAGATGAATGAAAAGTTGCCAGATCTAAACCATATCCAATGACTGTTGAGACTATGGTATGTAAATCTTGGATGGATATCGAAGACAGGAGTTGTTGGATCGGAGAAGGCATTTGGAGGCTAAAGGACGGTCAAGAGGAGCGCTGCACAGTAGTAAAAAGTAGCCGTTAATTCCATTTCTTTTGGTATCCTCGCCCTCTCTTGTTCTTCCTTTATCCTTTAGTTTGCGTGTGAAGGCGTTTGATGGCCCTTGCTGGATTGCTTGAAACCTAGGGCTTTGCAGGTGGTCGCAAAACAAAGGAGGAGAAGGGCAAGGATGAGGAGCCGGGGATGGTTGGCAAAGGTGGAAATTAATGCTTGATTACCATTGCCACGTGGTCTCCTAGTGACATATCACAAAATTTCCACAAAATCTCCTAATCAAGCACCTAAATTTTTCTAGTACATGTAGCTTGCCAACTTGAGGCTGAACAATTATCGATATAGACTCGGCATGTCTACTCTATTCAAATCATAACTTTCATGCCACACCAAGTAATAGTATCCTATTACTTATGCCACACTAATAACACTTATTTTGATCTAACTCATTTGCAACATTAATTGAATGATCTCTATGAAATAGGCTAGGTTTACAAATTATAAGAGCACACCAGCAGTAAAATAACAGTATCACGATGCTAAAATAAACATTTGCCGATGCTTAAAAGCATTGATAAATATTATTCCGATGTTTTTAAACGCATCGGTGTGAAGAAAAATTTATCGATGCTTTTAAAATGCGTAAAGTGTTGGCAAAGCATCAGCACACATGCCAACGCTTTTTAGCGTCGAAACAATTTTATCTAATCAACCCTTTAAAGCATCAAAAAAATCAAATGCAAGTTAATTTTTCTTATACCAATGCTTTAAAGCGTCTGCACATCCTATTTTTTTTAAAAATAAATAAAATAATAAACAGAAAAGCTTAAAAAAAATACAGAAAAGTCGAGTTGCTCTTACCGTATAACGAAAGATATAGATGTACCCATGCTTGCTTGCTCCAAAGGTAGCATTAATGCCACCAAAAAGGCACTATGAATGCAAAACCTGATCCCAAAACGTCTGGGTCTAGAAATTAAACAAAGGCACAGTTTGTCCTCTCCTTCCTGTTATTGAACATCACCTGCCCGCCACCAAAACCATTCGTTTTACTCAATCACGACCTCCCTTCTCTAGCTATCGTTGTCTCAAGCCCTAACACTAATCAAATGAATCGATTAACGTGACAAGCGAGACAGGCGCATACCTTAAGGAAATCCTTGTGGAGTCTCTCCGGGAACCACAGCTTCTTGTAGGTGGCCACCGATAGGAGGGCCTTTTGGCTCTTGACGGACTCCGGGAGGAGTAACTCCGCCGATGATGAGAAGCAGACCTTGCGGACTATCTGCTCATGGATCGAGTCGGTCATCGTGACGATGGAGCCCGACACGACGAGCGAGTGCACGAGGTCAGGCCGTGCCTCAGCCATCTTGAACGCCACCACTCCTCCGTAGCTAAATAAAGCCTTTTCACAGCTAATAAGAGCAATTCTATAAAATGACCATTATAACTTGTACTTTTATGACCTAAATTCTATATGAAATCACATTAAAAAATAGAAAAAAACACATGGTAGGGCAATTCAGAAACAATAAGCCCCAAGAACAATTTTTAACATCAATAATTATCATTCATTGCCTATCATCTTACAACAAATTAGGGTAATATCTCATAAGGCATATAAACTGGATAGTTTGATTGCAATTACTCAAGAGTTCATGCTCAGCATGTTCACTGTTCCATTAAAATGCTAGTTTGAATAATAATACAAAGAAACACATCTACTTCAAGTTCAAGATTATCTTTTCCACCGTATCAGACAGCCCTGCCTCTGTTTTTTTCCAGCTCTGTGCTATGGCCAGAACTTTCCATGAACCTGACCTGAGAGGAATGCCACCAAAAAGGCACTATATAACGAAAGAAAACAGAACACATCCAAAATTGTGGGAGGTAAATAATATATTAAAAAATACCAACAGGACGACAATAATCACCATTTCCAATTGAAAAACAAATTATAGTGATTTATGCAGCTGTCAAGGGAATCTGTGATCAAATGCCACTAGACAGAATTTCTCAATATGAGAGAGCCATTCCAAGTAGAGGTACTCAACAAATTGATTATTTACTTTGTCAAAATAGAAATATATGATCAACTCAGATAAGAGTCAAAACTAACTCAAATGATAGCCTGATGAACCAACCATGAGGTTTGTATATCATCAAGAAGCGTATCACCTCCCTCCTCAGCTTGTCTTGCAGCTGTTTCAACAGAAATTAACATGTCTCCTAACAATAGAAGCAGAAATAAAAGAACATGCCAAAGAAGTGGATGAAAAAACAAGGAACAGCTGTCAATCAAATGGGGAAGATGCCATATGCAAATGAAAAATTATAGGATCCAGGAAAGGTGAGGTAACCTGGAAGAGGCTGACGAGCTCGGAGATCTGGAAGGATGCGGAGGCGAAGAGCACCTGGAGCATGAAATTGACGGCTGGCCAGCAAGCCACATGGACACACTCCTCATCGACGCACTCGCAGACCCCCCTCGGAAGCGGGTCCACCCGGCCGGTGTACACGTAGTCCAGCACCGCGCCCAGGGCCTCGCCTCGAAACCCTGGACGAGATTCTCGAGCTCCAGCTGCGTCGACCCCTGCGCAAATCGCTCCCGGAAGAAGGGGCTCCGCGCGGCTAGCACGCACCGGTGGACTCGGACCTCGCGCGGGGGGTCGCCGCCGCCGGCGCATCCGACGGTGATGCATGCGTCGGAGCAGAATCCTAATTCCGTCGAGCGGAGGAGGGCCCCGAGGTGCTCCGAGAGGCGGCGAAGGGCCACCACGTCGGCCGGGCACGGGTCCGAGTCGCAGACGATGCTGCCGAGATCCGAATCCGCGAAGACGTGGCTCACCTCCATCGTCGCCGCCGACATCCGTGTCCGGGGCGCGTAGAAACGGCGGGGCGAGAGAAACGCGGAGAGGGGCGACGAAAAAAAGAATCGCCGCCGCCGAGATCCGCGTCCGGTGAGCGTAGAAACGCGGGGAGACCGGGGGACGGAGAGAAACGCCAGGTTCTTCACATGTGCTGAGCGAGAGTGGGGGGAGGGGGGAATGGGATACGGCGAAGGTGATGGAGCCGGCGATGTAGGAGAAGAGGGAGAGGATGAAGAGGGTGTTGGACAGGGCGGATGGGTTGAGGCTGGAGACTTTGAAGGGGGTTGTGGAGATCCTCCGGCCGATGCAGGCCGTCCACTTCCTGATAGCGGCCGCGAGCTAGGGCAGAGGAGAGCGGCGTGGGAGACGGGAGCTAGGGCACGATGATCGGGGGGAGGGTTAATAAAAGCAGTGCGGTTTGATATAATTACTTGGTCTTCAGTTATTAACACTCTCACTCTCCCTGTTACAAATTAAGCAGAGTCGCAGAGCAGTAGATTATTAAAAAAAAAAAGTCATTATAAGGTTCTTTAAAAAAAAAAAATATTTTGCAGCTACTTAAAATGACACGGTTTGACCGATCTGTCACGGAAACAAATTATTCGCATATGCCTAAGCGTCTTTTTTTATCGTCGCTTTTTAAAAACATAAGCAGATTATCCCGACGCTAACATTTAGCGTCGAAAATAAAAAAAAAATTATATTTTACTATAGTCCCTGCATTGATAAATCATGATCCAGATTGAATGGACCAAAGACATATATCATATTTTATGATCTTTAATGGAATAAGATCATTCAATCAGTCAGGCTGAATATATATCTAACATGCAAACTTCATTTAAGTATGAGATAAATTAAGAAACTAGATATATCCTTTCATCAAATAAAATAAATCCTATATCACCAGAAAATCAACAAATGAAAGAAATAATATAGAATAGCTTATTCCAAAACACAACTGCTTCATTAGATCAAAGTGGTAGCAATATAAAGTAAAAATAATAATACATTTTCTTTTCAAGTAATGCATCTAGTCTCACCTCACCAATGAGACAGTAAAATAGCTAAAAGACCATATATTGCACATAACTATATTTAATCATTCTAAATATGCCCAGTTTCCTTAGCAGCAAACGTATACATTCCACAAGAATCTCAAGCACAGAATACATGGAGAAAGTATTTATTGTAGATGAACAAAGTGAAAATTTTAAATATTATCAAATTTGAGAAAGAGTGTCGATCATCTTTTCACATGATTTGCACATGCAAGGCCTCCAAAGGTTTGGCTTTTGGTATGTCAACTCCAAGCCTTCAGTCATCAAAGTATTGTAGGTGGACAAAGTGAAAAATATAAATATTATCATATTTGAGAGAGTGTGTCGGTCATCTTTCCACATGATCTGTACATGCAAAAGCCTCGAAAGGTTTGGCTTTTGGCATAGTCATCCCCAAGCCTTCAGTCATGAAAGTATTTATTGTACGTGGACAAAGTAAAAATTTTAAATATTATCATATTTGAGAGAGTGTGTCGATCATCTTTCCACATGGTCTGCACTTGCAAGGCCTCCAAAGGTTTGGCTTTTGGCATAGTCAACCCCAAGCCTTCAGTCATGAAAGTATTATTGTAGGTGGACAAAATGAAAATTTTAAATATTATCATATTTGAGAGAGAGTATCGATCATCTTTCCACATGGTCTGCACATGCAAGGCCTCCAAAGGTTTGGCTTTTGGCATAGTCAATCCCAAGCCTTCAGTCATGTCCACCTCTTCCTCCCCTATTCTCTTCCACTAAAAACATTGAATCAGACATCCCAAGGCCAATCCTATAATTCTTATAGCCAACCCCTCCCCTGGGCACCTCCTTCTCCCATACCCAAAAGGGATGTCATGGATCCTTTCCCCTCTTCTTCATCAAACCTCTCTGGCCTAAACTCCACGGATTCATCCACAGCTTTGGATCTCTATGCATGGCATAAGCATTAATCAATAACATAGTGCCATGTGAAACATGATATCCTTGTACGGTACACTACTTGGATGACTCTGTTGGTTATCTCAAAATAATTTTGAGATATATACGAAAGCCAGATAAGGATCAAATCATATATATCTTAAAAAATTTTATTTAGTCATCTATACCCATATTAATAATAAAATAATAAGAAGATTAAAAAATTGATCTTTCGTCGAATGTCTTAAACTCCGCCAACACCACCTAGGAATCATCAAATCCTTTCGATCACCATGGATCTTTCCAAATGTTCTCCAAATTATGATGAACACGAACGAGTGAGCATTTCTGTTTTGGGTTAAGATTACACAACTAGGTTTTTTATTCACTTTGTATTCTCAACTCATAAGACAAAGTGAAAATGAAGAGAAAACTCTTTGTGGGTGATGACAATCATCCTTCATTATTTTCTCTCGTGAATCTTATTCTGAGAGAATAATAACTATCACCTCTTTTTTTGTTAGTTAATTAATAACTAAAATGTTAAAATAACTTTTAACACTTGGAGGTTACTTTAACGTGGGGTGTCCTATATATCTATCGAACAATCAATTGTTGATTTCTTTTGATATCTTTATCATGGAATAATATCGAAGAAAGAAAATCTCTCCGATAATCTCATGTATTCTTTAACAATAAAATAACTTTTATATGGACACTAACATGCCAACGATGTATTTCCTAGCACACCGTATAATTTTTTAATTTAAATAATTTTAAATTTATTTTAAATAATTATATTATTTAAAATAAAAATTAATCCAATTAATTTTTCTGTGTAAATTAATTTAGAATTATTAATTCTAATTAATAATTCAATCCAACATATCATAAAGTTTACATAATTTAATGAAGTCGTCCAGAAAACCATGGACATTATAATTTTAAGCCCCAATAATTTTAACATTCAATTAACACCTTAATTAAAATATTAAAATTATTATTTTTAAATTACTCCACTAAAATTTAGAACTACACTCTCAAAATTATAAAATTAATTATATTCAAAAGGATTTGAATTGTCCATTGATATAGTCTTACATATAAATTAATCCTTCAAAAAGCATTTTTCGTTAACCTCTTTAATTATATCTTTATCCATAAGTACCATTGATTCTATATGAATAATATATTTATGATCCAATCATAAATTAAGCGCTCTTATTATTCAAGCCCCGAATCAATACTTATAGGGACTACTTCTTTATGAAGGAATTGATTTCATCTTGTATATTGATATTTTTGGATACTTATGTGTTGGCCCACATGGCAACCCAAGAGGGGATGAATTGGGTTCTTTAAAAAATTTAACTCTTTGATAATAATTAGATTGATATGAAAGTGCTCGAGTAAACTGAATTAATTAAAGCTAACCACAAATGAAGAAGATAGAGAGAGAGATAAATGCATGGCAAATACAGATTTATAGTGGTTCGTATATCCAACACCTACGTCACTCCCAAGCAAACACTTGGGTCCACACTATAATCCCACCAATTACAGTCGAGTTGTTTTACAAGCTTACAACTCTAACTTGTTGTTTTACCCCAGGATCACAACGAACCCAGCAGATTTTTTCGGGCTCACGAGCACACAACCCAAACCCAAGCTAATCTTAATTAGCTTGTCCCGAGGCAAACTACCTTCACTAATTCAATCCTCCTAATGAATTAACAAACAATAATTTAGAAATAATGTTTACAATACAAAACAGCTCCTCAAACGAGCAAATAAGCAATTTAAATAAACAAGGATTAGAAAAGCCTATTTGAAGCAATTTGAATGTGAGCTTTTCTTCTTTTCTTCTTTTCCTCTTCTCTCTTGAATGGTTGAATCAAGCTTTAGCTCGGATTCTTCACAAAAAATTGTTGTAGAGAAGTTTGTTGGCCCAGATGACAACCCAAGAGGGGGGGGGGGGTAAATTGGGTTCTTAAAAATTTAAACCTTTTTGAAATGTTTGTTTGCTTAGTATGTGTGGAAGTGAATGCAAAAACAAATGCAATCAGTAAGATAGTGATAGAGATAGAGATAAAGGAGACACGGCAAACACAAAGAGTTTATAGTGGTTCGGTGTATCCAACACCTACGTCCACTCCCAAGATTCACTTGGGTCCACACTATAATCTTCCTTGATTACAGCAGAGTTGTTTTACAAGCTCACAACTCAAACTTGTTGTTTTCCCGGGCGCACAATAAACCCAGCTGGTTTTCGGGTTCACCAGCACAAAAACCTAACACAAGCTATCCCAAGCTTGTACCGAGGTAAGACTACCTCCACTAGTTCAATCCCCCAGATTGAACTAGACACAAAAAGAAATGTTGTTTTTCAATTACAAAGCTCCTTAATGAGCAGATAATCAAATATAATAACAAGGTTTAGAAAAGCCTGATTTGTAGTTGGTTGGCTTTTGAGCTTTTCTTCTTTTCTTCTTCTCCTTGCTGGGTTGAATCAAGCCTCAGCTCCGATTCTTCACAGTTGAAGCAGTTGAGAAGGGTTGAAAAGCAAGAACCTTATCCTCTTTCTCCTATTTGGGAAATCCACCAAAACTTTGATTTGAATGCCTTGGATTCCTCTTGAGCTTTTGGAGTGGAGTGGATTTGAGCTAGAAGGTTTTCCTCTTGAGATTCAGGCTCTCTCTTTTTCGGATTTTTGGATTGGGATTTCTCTATTTGTTTCTCTTCTTTTTTCCATTTTTTTTTGTTCTTCTTTTTGAATGATAGTCTTCCCTTTTTATAGATTTCTTTCAAGCCATTTTTGGAAGAAAACTATCCGTTGGAGTGTACCTTGTAACAAAATATATCCGTTAGAAATAAAGTAAAATAGAAATATTACCGTTAGAGCTGATCTGGCAATTTGATTTTTCATTCCAGGTGGGTTGGAGTCGACTCTAACTTTTCTGGAGTCGGCTCTAACTCGAAACACTTTAATCCGTTATTTCTGGAGTCGTCTCTGACTTTTCTGGGGTCGACAAGAAACTTTTCTGGAGTCGACTCTAACAGACCCGGAGTCGACTCTAAATCGGGGCCAGAAAAATCAACGTTCTGTTTCTTCTGTGAGAGTCGGCTCTAACAGTCTCGGAGTCGACTCTAACTTCGTGCCAGATCCGGAGTCGGCTCTGTGATTCTCGGAGTCGACTCTAATGTCTGCAATCTTACCTAGACATTAGATTCGATCCAGAACACGATGTAACTCCTGATTTTGATCATTCAATAGACTTATAATCTGAAACACTTAATCAAAATCATTAGAGCCTTCATTAGTTATACTCAAATAGTTTTGTTAATCATCAAAATCATCAATTGGGTCAACAATCTCCCCCTTTTTGATGATAACAAAAACTTTGAGTATATGCATTCAAAAATTCATTCGAACTAAAGATTATAGTCATTTTAAAGCTTAAAACTTTTTAATGAAGGATTTGATGCCAATATTCAAAGTAAACTTTTAAAATTGTGCATGAGTTCAATATAATCCATCAATTATGAACATTTAATCTAAATGTGCAGAAAATTGCAATTGAGCTTGTTGTTAAGCTCCCCCTGCATTGAATAGCTCCCCCTATATATAAAAATTAATTTTAATTGAACTGATTAAAATTTCAAGTCTCTTTCTTTTTGCATAAACAATCATTTCTCCCCCTTTCTTTCTTTCTTTTTGCATATTCAACCATCTCTCATTAAAATTTCAAGTCTTTCTTTCTTTGCATATTCAACCATCTCTCCCCCTTTTTTGTTATCAGCAATAAGGAGAGTATTAGATAAAGAAAGTTATTAGAGAAAAATTGTAGGTTCAATAAGACATAGGGATTCAAGCAGTCAATATTTGAAAATGTGAAATTGCATTTCATAAGTAGAAACATTACATAAGTTGATTCATGTACATTCAAAATGAAATACATTAGATACTCAAAAATTCCTAAATACAAACTATCAAAATCAAAGTCAAATATGTTTGAATACAATTTTCTTCAAGTGACCTATGATTTCCATTACATCATCTTTTTGAGATTTCTTAAAGTTTTCAAGACAAGCTTCAATCTGTGAGACTGCAAGGTCAATGTCCTTCTTCAGTTGACCAGTTGCATGAACATAAGATCCCGAGCCATCAGCAATGCCTTCCATCCTTTCAAAGATTTTGTGAAGTTCAGCACCAAAGGATTCAACAGAATTGCTTATGGAAAAGGAGATCATGTCCAGTCTCGAATTAAGTTCTTCTTTCAGCTGATTAAAGTCTTCTTTTAATTGATTAATCTCATGAGATCTCTGACTATCATATTCAGCAAGCAAAGCTCTCAACTGACCAATCTGTTCATCAGAGAATCTCCAGAAGCAGCAATAGACTGATGTGGAGGAGAGGGAACTGTGCTAGGTCCGGCCTCTGAAGGTCCAGCTGAGATGGTCCCGCAATAAGTGGATCAGGGACTGATGGTCCCGCAGTGGATGGTCCAGGGATATCTTCTACTCTGGCCTCTTCAGCTCTATCTCTTCAGCTCTTTCTTCTCTTCCTCCTTTCATCCATATACCATTTAACTTCTTGAAGCCCATCCGATGAATAGTAGAAATACTATAATAGTCAGTGTGCCTTAATTTTCTTAGGGGTTCATTCTCCATAATAAGCACACCTTGGCTTCTAAAGATTAATGTAAGAATCATACCATATGGCAGTGTAGATCTTTTCTTTGTAGCAGCCTCTGCCATATATCCAATCATCATGCCAGCTAAGTTGACTGGCCTTCCAGTAATTATACAATCCATCAAAAGAATGTCTCGCTCCGAGACGTACTCAAATCTACCAATTTTTGGAAATAAAATTCTTCCACAAATTGTGTAGTAACCTGAGTTCCAGATTTAATTGATTTGCAAGGATTTCCTCAAACTCGGTTACATCCCTCCCTAACATTCTTGTCAATGCTCCACTTCTATCATCATGTTGATATTCCATAATACCGATTGTGGGCATTTCCAAAATTTCCAAGTATTTCAGCGGTTATTGTAACTCTTGTTCCTCTTACCATACTGATTAAACCGCCTTCTCCTCTACTTAAACCATTGTAAAACTCTCTCACTAAGGCTGGATAAGTGGGGATATCTAATGAGCAAATCTTTTCCCACCCCATTTCTTTCAAACATCTTCCTATTGTGAAGCCTTCCGACTCAAAGAAATCAAAATTGACCTTTCTTCCAGTTGTAATAGTCTTACCGGCTAATTGATCAACTTTGGTTGAAGAGGGTGAATGAGGGGAATCTTCTTGAGTGGCCGAAGAGGAGGATGGCGAGGGTTGCCTCCGAATCGTGCGTCGCCTCGTTGGAACGGACGCTCCACCGACGAAACCGCGCCTCTTAGGTGCCATTGAGAAGATTGGAATGTTTAATCAAAGGCTTTGAGAAGATTGGGGAAGTTGGAAAGGCTTTGGAACTTCTTGGAGAGGTTTTGGGAGACGGATGGAATGATTTGGGGTCGACTCCGCCTTTTTATTTTTGACCTAGTTCGACTAGAGTCGACTCCCGAAAACTGGGTGTCGGCTCCGAACCAGAAAGTCTGTCAGCGCTCGAATTAGAGTCGGCTCTACAAAAGCCAGAGTCGGCTCTAATTGCTTAGACAGAACATCAAAAACTAAGGTGTCGACTCCACAAACTGTTAGAGTCGACTCTAACAGTTTCAGAGAAAAAAATCAAGTTTCAAGGATCTGAAACTATTCAAATTAATCATCAAATTCTAGATAAATGTTCCTTAGCAATTGGGGAAACAATGAATCAAGATCTAGATAGATTTCCTTATTGAATATCGAGATTTTTCAAGAAATTGATGAAATCTAGATAGATGTCCTTAAGAGTTTCAGAAAACTATTCCAAAGGATCACAAACTCCTAATTCTCCTCTAAGATAACAAAATCTCTCTTCACTTAAGGGTTTTGTAATATATCTGCTAATTGTTCTTCAGTATTAACATAATCAAGACAAATTTCATTATTAGCTACATGTTCTCTTATAAAGTGATATCTAATTTCAATGTGCTTTGTTCTTGAATGTTGAATTGGATTTTTAGTTAGATTGATTGCACTTGTATTATCACATCTTATAGGTGTCTTATCAAGTGTGATACCATAGTCTTCAAGTTGTCGCTTAATCCATAGGATTTGAGCACAGCAACTTCCAGCTGCAACATATTCTGCTTCAGCAGTGATAATGCAACCGAATTTTGCTTTTTGCTAAACCATGAGATTAAGTTACTTCCTAAGAATTGGCATGCACCACTTGTGCTTTTTCTATCTAACTTACATCCAGCATAATCAGAATCAGAATATGCAATCAGATTTAATGTTGAGTCTCTAGAATACCATAAACCTACATTTTTTGTTCCACTTAAGTATCTTAGTATTCTTTTAACAGCAATTAAATGTGATTCTTTAGGTTCAGATGAAATCTAGCACATAAGCAAACAGCAAACATTATATCTGGTCTACTTGCAGTTAAGTAAAGTAGGGATCCGATTATACCTCGATAATATTTTTGATCAACCTTCTTACCTTCTTCATCTTTGTCCAGCTTGCATGAAGGACTCATTGGTGTTCCGAGGGGTTTGATTGATTCCATACCAAACTTTTTAGAATTTCTCTTGTGTACTTTGTTTGGTTGATAAAGATTCCCTCTTTGCTTTGTTTGATTTGGAGTCCAAGGAAGAAATTGAGTTCTCCCATCATGCTCATTTCAAATTCTCCCTGCATTAACTTAGCAAATTCTTGACATAGAAGATTGTTAGTAGCACCAAATACAATGTCATCAACATATATTTGTACTACAAGTAAATCTTTATCTTTTCTTTTCAAAAATAATGTTTTATCAACATTTCCTCTGTAAAATCATTTTCAATTAAAAATTTACTTAATCTATCATACCAAGCTCTAGGTGCTTGTTTCAACCATAAAGCTTTGTGCAATTTAAAAACGTGATTTGAAAATTCATGATCTTCAAAACCTGGTGGTTGTTCTACAAAACTTCTTCATTTATAAATCCATTTAAAAATGCACTTTTACATCCATTTGAAATAAATTAATGTTCATATGACATGCAAATGCAAGTAATAGCCTAATGGCTTCTAATCTAGCTACAGGTGCAAAGGTTTCATCAAAATCAATACCTTCTTCTTGATTATATCCTTTTGCAACTAATCTAGCTTTGTTTCTAATTACTATGCCATTTTCATCTAGTTTATTTCTAAAAACCCATTTTGATCCTATAACTGAATGATCTTTAGGTCTTTCTACTAATGTCCATACATTATTTCTAGTAAATTGATTTAATTCTTCTTGCATAGCTAACATCCAATTATTATCTTTTTCAGCTTCTTCAATAGTTTTAGGTTCAATTTGTGAAACAAATGCAAGATGATTACTAATATTTCTCATAGATGATCTAGTTCTTATTCCTTGAGATGGATCACCTATAATCAATTCCTTGGGATGACTATAAGCATATCTCCAATCTCTTGGTAGATCTACATCATTATGATTAGTATTAATAACATCCCATTAGGTGAATCATTATCTTTAGCTTCTTGTTCATGATCTGAAGATACATCAATATTAAGTTTTTCAAGATTTTTCAAGAATGTTTGTATCTTCCTCATCATCAATCTTTTGGAACTTGATGCTAAAGATTCATCAAAAACTACATGAATAGATTCTTCAACAATTAAACTTCCTTTGTTAAACACTCTATATGCTTTACTAGTTGTTGAATAACCTAAGAATATTCCTTCATCAGATTTTGCATCAAATTTACCTAAGTTACTTTTACCATTATTATGAATAAAACATTTACAACCAAATGCATGAAAATATTTAATGTTGGGTTTTCTATCATGCCATAATTCATAAGGTGTTTTCTTTAAATAGGTCTTATTAAGCTCTATTTAGGATGTAACATGCTGTGTTAATAGCTTCCGCCCAAAAGTATTTGGGAGTTTACTTTCACATAGCATGGTACGGGCCATGTCTTCTAGAGTTCTATTTTTCTTTCAACTACTCCATTTTGTTGAGGGGTTCTAGGTGCAGAAAAATTATGATTAATACCATTTTCATTGCAAAACTTTCAAATAAGTGATTTTCAAATTCAGTTCCATGATCACTTCTTAGAGACACTATGGTAGTGTTTTTCTCATTTGTGACTTTCTTGAAGAATTTCATGAATATCGAGAAAGTCTCATCTTTGTGAGCTAAAAACATTACCCAAGTGAATCTAGAGTAATCATCTACTATCACAAGACCATATTTCTTTCCTCCTAGACTTGTGGTTCTAGTTGGTCCAAAAAGGTCCATGTGAAGTAGCTCTAATGGCCTAGAAGTTGAAACAACATTTTTAGATTTAAAGAACTTCTCGTTTGTTTTCCAAACTGACATGCATCACATATTTTGTTATTTTCAAAATCTATTTTAGGTAGACCTTTTACTAAATCCATTCTAATTAGTTTTGAAATAGGTGTGTGCTTGCATGACCTAATCTTCGATGCCACAACCACCAATCTCATTCATATTAGCATTATTAGCAACTAAGCAATGATTATTAGTAGACAAATTGTCTAAGTCAATCAAGTATACATTGCCATTTCTATTTCCAATAAAAACAATGCTATTATCAATGGGATTAGCAACTGTGCATATAGAAGATTCAAATGATACTTTAAAACCTTTGTCACACAATTGACTAATGCTAATTAAATTATGCTTTAAACCATCAACATATAAGACATTTTCAATATGTGTGGAGGGAGTTATTTGAATGTTACCAAACCCCAAGATTTGGCCTTTGCCATTGTCGCCAAATGTAACAACTCCTCCTCTTTTGCTTTCAAGGGTGATGAATTGATCTTTGTCACCCGTCATGTGTCTTGAGCAGCCGCTATCAAGATACCACTTTCGCTTTGATCTTTTGGCCGCAAGACACTCCTGCAAAGATGATCAAGTCTTATATTTAGGTACCCAAGCTTTCTTGGGTCCTTCATGGTTAGTAGCAATAAAAATTGTTCCTTTTGGAACCCATATTTTCTTTCCTTTAATATTTAAGTTTTTATTAGGTTTTAGAATTTTACATTCATAAGATTTATGTCCTTTTTGATTACATTTAAAGCAAGTAAAATTACTTTGGCCAGCACGCACAAAAATATTTTTCAGTGATTTTTGTTTTCTTAAAGTGTTATACCCTAATCCGCTTTGTCAAAAACTCTTTTTGACTATTTAATAACATGTCTAATTTAGTTGAGCTTAAGGTAAACTTATCAACTATGTTCTTATGTTTTTCAACCTCTTTCCTTAGTTTATCATTTTCATTTGAAATTAATTCTTTTTCTTTACTAAAATCTCATTTTCAGATTTAAGTTTCTTAACTTCATTATTAAGATTTTCCTTTTCTTTAATGAAAGTTAAATTTTCATTTTTCAAAATCTTGTATTTCTTTTTCAAAACCTTGAAATCCCCGACAAGTTCATTAAAAGCATCAAATAGTTCATCAAATGCAAACTCATCGCAAGGGTTATCGGAACTTACCTCATCATTGTCGTCCACCATAAAACATACATTTGCGACTTCCTTTTGTTCTTCTTCTTCGGAAGAAGATTCTTCGCTATCACTCCAAATCGCCACATAAGCCTTCTTTTTCTTTTTGTAGGCTTTCTTCAATTTTGGACATTCATTCCTAAAGTGCCCCGGTTTGTTACACTCATAGCAAGTCAAGGGGTCTTTCTCTTTTTCTTTGTCCTTGTCCTTGTTCTTATCCTTTTCTCCTTCCCACTTTGCTCCAAATTTCTTTTTGTGGAAGGGTTTCTTTCTCCTCATGAATCTTTTAAACTTTTTGGCTAAGAGAGCAGTCTCTCTCATCATCATCATCATCATCATCATCGCTGCTGCTCTCTTCTTCTTTTGCAGCTTTGAGGGCAATCATTTTCTTCTTCTTTGTGTCCTCCTCTACATGCTGCTTCATAGTCAGCTCATGGGTCATAAGTGATCCTAGAAGCTCCTCTAAGGTAAAATGTTGAGGTCCTTTGCTTCTTGGATTGCTGTCATTTTTGCTTCCCATGATCTTGGTAATGACCTAAGAATTTTTCGAACAAGTTCTGAGTTAGTATATGTCTTACCAAGACTTTTTAAACCATTTACAATATCTGTAAATCTAGTGTACATGCATGCAATGGTTTCAGATTGTTCCATGCTAAACAATTCATATTTATGAACAAGAATATTAATTTTGGATTCTTTTACTTGGTTGGTACCCTCATGGGTAACCTCTAATCTATCCCAAATCTCCTTTGCGGAATTACAAGTGGAGATTCTATTAAATTCATTAGCGTCTAAGGAACAATATAAGACATTCATGGCCTTAGCATTGAGCTGTGCCATTTTCCTATCATTATCATTCCAGTCCCTTTCGGGCTTAGGAACAATAGTGCCATCAATAACATATGTGGGTGTACTAGGTCCATTAATTATAACATCCCATAGCTCATAGTCAGAAGCTTGAATGAATATCCTCATTCTAGCTTTCCAATATGAATAATTTGAATCATTAAACAGTGGAGGTCTATTCGTAGAATGACCTTCAGCAAATGATCCAACTTGAGCTGCCATTTGGATCTTTAGCTCTTGATCGTGTGATCAAAATCTAATGAGCACAAGCTCTGATACCAATTGTTGGCCCAGATGACAACCCAAGAGGGGGGGGGGGTGAATTGGGTTCTTAAAAATTTAAACCTTTTTGAAATGTTTGTTTGCTTAGTATGTATGAAAGTGAATGCAAAAACAAGATGCAATCAGTAAGATAGTGATAGAGATAGAGATAAAGGAGACACGGCAAACACAAAGAGTTTATAGTGGTTCGGTGTATCCAACACCTACGTCCACTCCCAAGATTCACTTGGGTCCACACTATAATCTTCCTTGATTACAGCAGAGTTGTTTTACAAGCTCACAACTCAAACTTGTTGTTTTCCGGGTGCACAACGAACCCAGCTGGTTTTCCGGGTTCACCAGCACAAAAACCCTAACACAAGCTATCCCAAGCTTGTACGAGGTAAGACTACCTCACTAGTTCAATCCCCCAGATTGAACTAGACACAAATAATAGAAATGTTGTTTTTCAATTACAAAGCTCCTTAATGAGCAGATAATCAAATATAATAACAAGGTTTAGAAAAGCCTGATTTGTAGTTGGTTGGCTTTTGAGCTTTTCTTCTTTTTCTTTCTCTTCTCCTTGCTGGGTTGAATCAAGCCTCAGCTCCGATTCTTCACAGTTGAAGCAGTTGAGAAGGGTTGAAAAGCAAGAACCTTATCCTCTTTCTCCTATTTGGAAATCCACCAAAACTTTGATTTGAATGCCTTGGATTCCTCTTGAGCGTTTTGGAGTGGAGTGGATTTGAGCTAGAAGGTTTTCCTCTTGAGATTCAGGCTCTCTCTTTTTCGGATTTTTGGATTGGGATTTCTCTATTTGTTTCTCTTTTTCTGGTTTTTTTTTTGTTCTTCTTTTTTGAATGATAGTCTTCCCTTTTTATAGATTTCTTTCAAGCCATTTTTGGAAGAAAACTATCCGTTGGAGTGTACCTTATAACAAAATATATCTGTTAGAAATAAAGTAAAATAGAAATATTACTGTTAGAGCTGATCTGGCAATCTGATTTTTCGTTCCAGGTGGGTTGGAGTCGACTCTAACTTTTCTGGAGTCGGCTCTAACTCGAAATACTTTAATCTGTTATTTCTGGAGTCGTCTCTGACTTTTCTGGGGTCAACAAGAAACTTTTCTGGAGTCGACTCTAACAGACCTGGAGTCAACTCTAAATCGGGGCCAGAAAAATCAACGTTCTGTTTCTTCTGTGAGAGTCGGCTCTAACAGTCTCGGAGTTGACTCTAACTTCCGTGCCAGATCCGGAGTCGGCTCTGTGATTCTCGGAGTCGACTCTAATGTCTGCAATCTTACCTAGACATTAGATTCGATCCAGAACACGATGTAACTCCTGATTTTGATCATTCAATAGACTTACAATCTGAAACACTTAATCAAAATCATTAGAGCCTTCATTAGTTATACTCAAATAGTTTTGTTAATCATCAAAATCATCAATTGGGTCAACAAAGTTGAAGAAAAAGGGGCTTTTGAGCTTCTTCTTTTCTTCTTTGAAAATCCTCCAAAATTGATCTTTGAAGGCTTTGGATTTCTTTTGAATCTCTCTTCAGATAATGGGTGTGCACTCAGAGATTTCTCTTTGAAAATATCTCTCTTTTTCACTTGCTTTTTTCAATTTTTTCAGTCTTGTTTTTCAAACGATCGGATGCCCTCTTTTATATATTTCTTAATCCAAGATTAAGTAAGAGAATAGCCATTACAGGATACTTGGATTGCTTCTACATGCAAAGAAATATAGCCGTTAGAGATTAGGTAGAAAAATATTACCGTTAGGGTTCGTTCTAACAATTTGAAAATCCATTCCTGATAGGTTGGAGTCGGCTCCAACTTTGCAGGTGTCGGCTCCAACTTGGGTTTCCGAAAATAGAAATAAAAAGTTCGTTGGGGAGTCGGCTCCGAAAAAGTGATGTGTCGGTTCGGCGCATCCAGGTGTTGGCCCAGTATCTGAGGGTGTCACTCTAACGATGTCTAAAAAATATGCTCTCTGTTCTCAGGTTAGAGTCGGCTCCATAAATTCCAGGTGTCAGCTCCCAAACTCCAGGTGTCGGCTCCCGAATTTTAGGTGTCGGCTCCAAAAACTAATGCAGAAAGCACTTCTCTGTATCTCAGGTTAGAGTCGGCTTCAGAGTTTCAGGTGTCGACTCCACACCGTGCCAAAAACTTAGAATTGTTCTGATACGCCCTGGTGTCGGCTCTAGACACTGTAGGTGTTGACTCCAAGTTCTGAACTTAAATATTTTCTATTTAAAACTTAATTCAAAACTGATTTTGTGTATCATTTGAATAATTAAACATTCTTAAACCCTGAAACACTTCTCAAATTTGTCAAAAACACAATGAATATACTCATGGCTTTTGTTAATCATCAAAATCAATAATTGGGTCAACAATCTTCCCCTTTTTGATGATGATAAAAACATTGAGTATATGCATGATTAAATAATGAAAGTTTCAAAGCAGAGATAAATTCACATAGTTAAGCTCCCCATGAATGAGGTAGCTCCCCATATGATACTCAAATTAACATCTTCTCTTCCCTTATCATTAAAACTCATGCAATTAAGTTCATTCAATGCTTGATATCAATTAATCAAATTCATTGCTTGATATCAATTAATCACCAAATTCATTCAATAAGTTCATTCAATGCATATACAATTATCTTCTCTCCCCTTTTTTGTAATCAACAAAAAGGTTAAGAAAAGATTCATTTAGTTTAAAATTTAAACATAAGAATCAATAATCTTTGAACATAACAATATTAACTCAAAATCCAAGCAACTTAATATCAAAGTTCAACTATGATATTTATTAAATACTGAAACTTTATTACATCTTTCAAAAAGTCAAATACTTCATTACATCATACTTCATTACATCATTTAACAAAATATTTTATTACATCAAACTTCATTACATCATAGATACAAACTGAACATCAAAGATTAAGTACATCAAAATGTAAATAAAACATCAAAATACATCATAAAGCAAACTTAAACTTTAATATCCAAATATGAGATGTTTCTTGAGCTCTTCTAATATCTTCTCCATTCCTTCCTTTTGTATTTTCATAAAATCATTTAAGCTCTTTTCAACCAAGTTAGCTACATTTTGTATTTTATCTTGTAGCTCTACATTGCTTCTAGAATATGTGTCAGAATCACCCGCAATGTCCTTGATCTTGTCAAAAATATTCATTAAATCATACTTAGGGCTTCAGAAGAAGTTCCAAGGGAAGATTTGATTCTATTCACTTTGTCTTCTAAGGAGTAAAATGATTCTTTTATACCCATAAGTCTATTATCAAACTCAATTTTCAATTTATCTTCTTGATCCAAAAATAAAGATTTCAACTGCTCCATCTGAATCTCAGAAAAACTAGCAGAGGACTGAGTGAATGATGTAGAATCTGGTGCAGGTGCTA
>UESW01004062.1:1979877-2001860 GCA_900491605.1 Calamus simplicifolius | reverse complement strand
ACACCCATAAAATGTGATAATACTAGCGCAATCAATTTAACGAAAAATCCAATTCAACACTCAAGGACAAAACACATAGAAATTAGATATCATTTTATAAGAGAACATGTAGCTAATGATGAAATTTGTTTAGATTATGTAAACACTGAAGAACAATTAGCTGACATCTTTACAAAACCCCTAAGTGAAGAAAGGTTTGAATATCTTAGAGGAGAATTAGGAATTTGTAATCCTTTTGAATAAATTTTGAAATACTTAAGGAAATGCATCTAGAATTCTTTCAATCCCTCAAAATCTTAAGGAAATATTATCTAGAATTCATATCAAAATGATTTATCAAGACTCAATGATTATGAATCATACTCAAAATCAAATCCGGAATCATTTCAAACATTCAGAAAATTTTCAATCTTTTTGTTCTGAAATGGTCTCCGAGCCGACTCGGTGTGTACCGGAGTCGA
Organism: Calamus simplicifolius; assembly: GCA_900491605.1. Lineage (NCBI taxonomy): Eukaryota > Viridiplantae > Streptophyta > Magnoliopsida > Arecales > Arecaceae > Calamus > Calamus simplicifolius. The sequence goes on along the minus strand of UESW01004062.1, from coordinate 2,001,399 downwards.
CTCGAGTTTCTCTGAAACTTGGGAGCCGACTCCTGGTATGAGCGAGTCGACTCGAGTTCGGGATTTCTCTCTGTGATTTAGGCGAGCCGACTCGAGGTTATGCGCGAGTCGACTCGACGTGGTCCCAGGTTGATTATCTAGGGCACGAGTCGACCCGACGGTCATTCCTATCATTTCTAATCTTTCGTTTCTCTCTACAAAAATCTCCCAAACCCTCCAAATCTTCCAAATACTTCCGATTAATCACTCCACTCATATCTATGGCACCCAAAACCCGTGGAGCTAGCAGTAGAAGCGCCGGGATGAAGAGGAAAAGGACCGTGCGACGACCCGTCCGCGAGCCGTCCGTGGATTCTACGTCTTCTTCCTCCAGTGATTCTCCTGCTCCAGCTTCCAACCCTCAGGTAGACCTCCTTGCTAGTAGAGTTGTGACAACGGGGAGGAAGGTCGATTTTGAGCTTTTTGAAAATGAGGGATTCATTATAGGAAGACAGTTATTAGAAATGGGACTTGAGAAAATTTGTTCATTGGATTGTCCTACTTATCCAGCTTTGGTAAAAGAATTTTATAAGAATTTGACTAGAGGAGACAATGGGTTAGTAAGCATAGTGAGAGGCATAGGTCTAAACATTACTGACACCATCTTATCTAGACTTTTAACCTACCATTGTCTGGACCTGCACATTTGCTTCAGAGGATAGGTCTCCTGCTCTCACCAGACTTTACATAGGACTTTGAAGGATTTGAGGAAGTTCTTGCAAGTCAACTGCCATTGGAGCTAAGGCTTTTACATAATATCTGCAGTAGGTTTTATTTCCCAAGACTGGCAGGTTTGACTATGTTTCAGAGAGGGACATTTTTATTATGGATGCTATAGTATCAGGAAAGCCTTTTAATCTGCCTAGAATGATTTTATGGTATGGCTGATTGTGGAAGTAAAAGGAAATCATGTCTTCCCTATGGTATGATCTTGACTCAGTTGTTCAGGAGCCAAGGGATTATGTTTAGTGACAGTGAGCCCAAGAAGGAATTGAGACACACAGACTATTATACCTTGGCCACTATCAACAGAATGGGATTTATCAAAAGGAATGGAATTTGGGAAAGGAAGAACAGTTCAGAGGATAGAGCTGAGGCACCTAGACATTCATCTCCAGAGCCACCTCAGACTTCATTCATACCAGACCCAGTTCCAGCTCCATCAGATATTCCAGTTCCTGCTTCTGCATCTACATCTGCTCCAGTTCAGACCTCTGCTTCTACATCTGTCAGTTTTTCAGACACTCAGTTAGAGCAGCTTAGGTCTCTATTCAAATCAGAGTTAATTGAGCATGAGACTAGATTGAAGACTGAATTTGATGAAAAATTTATGAACTTGAAGGAAGCACTTTATTCTATTAATGATCGAGTATCTTCTATTGAAGCCAATGTTAGCTCATCCACCTCCTCTCTAAATGAAGATTTGAAGAATATATTTGAAGAATTGAAGGATATTTGTGGAGATGGTGAGACTTATGCAAAATGTAATGCAGAGCTTCAAGACAAAATTTCAAGTGCATGCAAGTTTGTTGATGAAAAACTAAAAGATTATGTCAAGATTCAATGTGAAGGAATGCATAAGATTATAGAACACTTAACTAGAATTACTAGGCAACATTTTTGATTTCTCTTTATGTATTTGAGTTTGATGTAATGAATGTGAAATTTGCAGTTATGTAATTTGCAGTTATTTGTAGTAATTGAACTTTGATGTAATGCTTTTTGATGTTAATGAAATTCAGTTCATTTCAATGTTGTGTACATTTGAGATATGATGTTTAATATTTAAGTTGAAATATACCTTGAATACATTAATGTATTTCTTAACCTTTTTGTTGATTACAAAAAAGGGGGAGAAATATTTAAATCGTATATGCTTTCAATTTGATTCAAGTTTGTTAAGTTTCATTAAAAGGGAGAAAATGTATTTAATCGTATATGCAATTTAAGACTCTGAAAGGGGGAGAGAAAATTTTGAGTATTATTAAGGGGAAGAGATAACTTAAGTATCATTTGCTCAAAGCTTAAAATTTAAAATTTTTGAATGAATTATAAAACTGAGTTTCATAGGGGGAGCTACCTCATTGAGGGGGAGCCTTTCCATGAACATAAATTTTTGATTATAGAATCACAAATTTTTTTCAAGTTTAACTCGCATATACTTAATGTTTTTGTCATCATCAAAAAGGGGGAGATTGTTGAGAAATTATTGAAACATAATTGCCCCAACTTATTGATTTTGATGATTTCCAAAAGACATTACTTTACTTTCTAAAAGGCTATGAACATGTTAAGTCAATCAATGAAATATTCTTACTATGAGCAATTTCAAATTGGAAACTATGAACTGTTAATGTGTAATGAGTTTTTTTCAATTGAATATATGTTTCAGTGAGCTATACTTATGAATTCAAAAATGATTTCTATACCACTCTTTTAAAGATCAATGAATTAATGAAAATGCTTTGAAATTGAGCATTACTGTTAAATCAACATTATTCAAGTCATATTTATATTTCAAAATTGGTTGGGATGATTTTCAAAGCAAATCAGAATGTTTTCTGATTTTTGTATCAGTCCCGAGCCGACTCGAGAGTTTCCGAGTCGACTCCTGTGTTATCTGATTTTTAATGTTGTCTCGAGTCGACACTTGAGTTTTCAAGAGTCGACCCCTGAACCTTCTCGAGCCGACTCATGACTGTGCGAGCCGACTCGACTCAGACGGCAGAAAGACTCATTTTTGAGTGCCTCTCGAGTCGACTCCCAGCTCTTCGCGAGTCGACCCCTGAAAGTCAAGAGTCGACTCCAGCTTTTCGCGAGTCGACCCCTGAAGATTCACTTTTTGGTGCGTTTCTGGATTCGCGTGTTCGAGCCGACTCGCACAGTACTCGAGCCGACTCCACGGAATCTGGGCGATAATTTTTGAGTTGACACATCAGCACCAACGGTAATATTTTGAATCAACGGCTATATTTTACTGTGTCTAACGGCTATATCTTTTCAGGATCTATAAATAGAAGAGCCAGATTCAAATAGAAAAAAGAGATTGAAAAAGAAAAGAGAATAGAAGAGCAAGAGAGAAAAATAGAGAGAGCCTATTGAATATCAAAAAAAGGGAAAACTGAGAGTATTGTAGAATCATTTGATTCAAGGAGAGATTCAATCTTTGCATTTGAGAGAGAGATTCGTGTGCATCATTTAATCGACTCTCAAAGCTCAAGAGGAAGGCAAAAAGCAATCCAACGTGCAAAATCTTCAGCCATTCCCAAGTTCAAAAAGAGGCAACACATTCTCCAAAGCTTTTCAACGATTGAGGAATCTTGCTGAGGCATCGATTCAACTTTCAAGGAGAAAAGGGAGAAAGCCATCGCTGCAATCATCCGGAAAACCATCAGGCGTTTCTAACCCTAGTTTTTATTTATTCTTAAATTTGTATATCTGCTCAAGAAGGAGCATTTTGTTACAAATACTTTGATTTCACTTGGTTACTGGTTCAATCAGTGGATTGAATCAGTGGAGGTAGGTTTACCTCGTTACAAGCCGGAGTGCTTGTGTTGGGTTCGTTGTGATCCCGTGAAAACAACGAGTTAGGTTTGTTGTTAGCCCGCAAAACAACGTGTAGGGTTTTGTGCTGGTAAGCCCGCAAAACCAGCTGGGTTCGTTGTGATCCCGGTGAAAACAACAAGTTAGAGTTGTGATCTTGTAAAACAACTCAGCTGTAATCGGTGTGATTATAGTGGACCCAAGTGATCCTTGGGAGTGGATGTAGGTGTTGGATACACCGAACCACTATAAAACTTTTGTGTTTGCCGTGTTCATTTTCTCTACTCTATCTCTTGTTAACTGCTTGGATTTGTTTTAGTTAATCTCACTTGCACATCTTGCTAATACATCTATTGAAGTTAAAAAGGACTTAAATTTTTAAGAACCCAATTCACCCCCCCCTCTTGGGTTGCCATCTGGGCCAACAATGTCTAACAGAGGGTCCTGCAGCCTCAGTATCTGTAGCTCTATCTTCTGTCACTCCTTTCCTTTCCCATTTACCATTCTTTTTGACAAACCCCATCCGATGAATTGTTGCTAGACTATAAAATCAGTGTGTCTTAAATTCTTCATAGGTTCATTATCAGAAATCACCACACCCTGGCTTCGAAAATCATTGTAAGGATCATCCCATAAGGCAGACTAGATTTCCTTTTCCCTCCACAATCTGCTATGTACCACAGAATCATGCTGGGAAGATTGATAGGCTTGCCTGTCACTATGGCGTCCATTACAAAGACATCTCTCTCAGAAACATAGTCAAATCTACCAGTTTTAGGAAAGAGAATCCTACTGCAGATATTGTGTAGTAATCTCAACTCTAAAGAAAGCTGATTAGCAAATACCTCTTCAAATCCAACCACATCCCTGTTTAATAATCTGGATAAAGCTGGGGCGCGGTCATCAGAAGAAAAGGTAGAGGTGCCAGACAAGGGTAATTCCAACAATCTAGATAGAATCTCAGCGGTAACAGATAGTCTGACTCCTCTTACATTGCTAATAAGCCCATGGTCTCCTCTAGACAAATTCTTGTAAAATTCTTTAACCAATGAGGGATAAGTCGGGCACTCTAGAGAACAAACTTTCTCCCAACCCATCTCGATTAACTGTCTCCCAACTAGAAAGCCCTCATTCTCAAACAATTCAAAATCCACCTTCCTACCAGTAGTAATGATCCTATCGCTAGACGATCTACCTGGGAGGACGTGGCAGCAGGAGCAGCAGTTGGAGTAGAAGCAGATGAAGTGGAGTCCGTGCTTGGAGAAGGTTCTCGCACGGGACGCTTCACCGTCTTCTTCACGGAGCGCTTTCGCTTTGCCACCCGCCACAACGCTCGATCCTCTAGTTTTAGGTGCCATTTGATGATTGGAGGTGATAATCAGGGATTATTGGAAGTTTGGAAGGTTTGGAGAGAGCGTGGAGAGAGTATTTTGACGATTGGGGTCGAATAGAATGAGCGACGAGTCGACTCTGCCCTAGAAAATCAATTTGGGACCACCTCGAGTCGGCTCGCGCAAACCCGGGTGTCGACTCGGCACAGACACAGAAAGGCCGTCCCGACATGGAGTCGACTCGCGCCAAGAGGGGTCGACCGAGAGTTTCAGTTGAAACCGGGAGTCGACTCCGATACGCATCGAGTCGGCTCCGAGACCATTTCAGACCAAAATCATGAAATTTCTGAAATGTGTCCGGAAAATGATCATAAAAATTGATAAATAATCATTGGATATGAGTGAATCAATTAGATATGAATTCTAGATAAGATTTCCTTAAGGATTGAGGATTTGAAAGAATCTTAGATAAAATTTCCTTAGGGGTTTCAAATTCATTCTAAAGGATCACAAATACCTAACTCTCCTCTAAGATAACAGAATCTCTCTTCATTTAAAGGTTTAGTGAATATGTCAGCTAATTGATCTTCAGTGTTAACATAATCAAGACATATTTCATTATTTGCTACATGTTCTCTTATAAAATGATATCTGATTTCTATGTGTTTAGTTCTTGAATGTTGAATTGGATTCTTTGTTAGATTAATTGCACTAGTGTTATCACATCTTATGGGTGTTTTATCAAGCGTGATACCATAGTCTTCAAGTTGTCGCTTAATCCATAGGATTTGCGCACAGCAACTTCCAGCTGCTACATATTCAGCTTCAGTAGTTGATAATGCAACTGAATTTTGCTTTTTGCTAAACCATGTGATTAAGTTACTTCCTAAGAAATGGCATGCACCACTTGTGCTTTTTCTATCTAATTTACATCCAGCATAATCAGAATCTGAATATGCAATTAGATTTAATGTGGAGTCTCTAGAATACCATAAACCTACATTTTTTGTTCCACTTACATATCTTAGTATTCTTTTAACAGCTATTAAATGTGATTCTTTAGGTTCAGATTGAAATCTAGCACATAAACATACTGAAAACATAATGTCTGGTCTACTTGCTGTTAAATAAAGAAGGGATCCGATTATACCTCGATAATACTTTTGGTCAACCTTTTTACCTTCTTCATCTTTGTCCAGCTTGCATGAAGGACTCATTGGAGTTCCGAGGGGTTTCATTGATTCCATACCAAACTTTTTGAGTAGTTCTCTTGTGTATTTGGTTTGGTTGATAAAGATTCCCTCTTTGCTTTGTTTGATCTGGAGTCCAAGGAAGAAGCTCATCTCGAGTTCTCCCATCATGCTCATGCTCATCTCGAATTCTCCCTGCCAATTGTTGGTCCAGATGGCAACCCAAGAGGGGGGGTGAATTGGGTTCTTAAAAATTTAAGACTTTTTAGAAGATTTAAACTGATTTGCTCAAGATGTGCAAGTGAGTGAAATTAACTAATAGCAATGCACAAGCAATTAATAAAGAGAGATAGAGAGAGAGAAAATATAGCACGGCAAACACAAGATAATTTTATAGTGGTTCGGTGCAACCAACACCTACGTCCACTCCCAAGATTCACTTGGGTCCACACTATAATCTCTCTAGATTACAGCCGAGTTGTTTTCCAAGCTCACAACTCAAACTTGTTGTTTTTCCGGGTGAACAACGAACCCAGCTGGTTTTAACTCGGGCTTACCAGCACAAAACCCTACACGTTGTTTTTCTGGGCTCACAACTAACCCAACACAAGCACTCCGGCTTGTAACGAGGTATACCAACCTCCACTGATTCAATCCACTGATTGAATCAGCAACCAATTAGAATAAAAGTGTTTGGATAATGAAATGCTCCCCTTGAGCAAATATACAAATGAAGTACAAAATAAAGAGTTAGAAAAGCCTGATTGTATTGCAGATGGTAGTGGCTTTGGCTTTCTTCCTTCTTCTCTTTAACTCCTCTTGAAATGTTGAATCACGCCTCAGCAAGATTCTTGACCGTTGAAGACTTTGGAGTTGAGATGAAGCTTTTTCTCCTTTTGAAAATCCTTCGATTTGATCTTTGAAACGCTCTTGGATTTTCTTTTGACTTTTGTGGATTGAAGATCTGGAGCAGACGAAACTTCCTCTTGGATTTCACTCCTTTTGAATCACTCTCCTTTGAGCTAGAAGATTTTTCCAATATGCTCTGTTTTTCCCTCTTTTCAAAAGATATTCTTTCTCTCTTTTTGATTTTCAAATCGATCCTTTGAGTTGAAAAGAGCTCCTCTATTTATAGATTCTGCAAAAATATATCCGTTAGAGACAAGGAAAAAGCCGTTATTCAAAAATCTTACCGTTGGAGCTGATGTGTCATCGTAAAAATCGCGCCCAGATTTGCTGGAGTCGACTCATGCTTTTCCGAGTCGGCTCGAGCTCGTCTTACCAAAAATAGAAATGTTTAAAAGGTTAGGGGTCGACTCGCTAAAAGTGAAGTGTCGACTCCTGATAGTCGGGAGTCGACTCGAGAAAGACTTGGGGTCGACTCGCGAAGTGCTCAGAAAAACACTCTTCTGGTGTCTGAGCGGAGTCGACTCGCACAGTCCAGGAGTCGGCTCGACAGAATCAGGGGTCGACTCGATAATTTCGTGGGTCGACTCGACACAGATGCACATTTCTGTACACTGAGCGGAGTCGACTCTGAAACTCAGGAGTCGGCTCCGGAACGTATCAAAAATCAGAAACTTTTCTGATTGACATTAAAATCGTTCCAGATTCATTTTAATTCAATGTTTTGACATGAAATCAATAAAATTAACATTTAGAATTGATTCAAGAACTAATCCAAAAATTTATTGAATAAAACATGAATTATAACATTCTTTTTGAAAGTTTGAATATTGAGCTTAAAGTCACTTTCAAAATTGATTAAAGTTAAACTTGAGCATTCTCATTGATTGTTCAAAATAAATTTGTTGCTCATTTACATAAACTCATTACATCCTTTAATAAACTCAATGGTTTTTAGTAATCATCAAAATCAAAAGGATTGGATCATATAATTTTTCATAATCTTTCAACACACCCATTCAGAAAAGGTGTCTGTACACAAATTTTTTAAAAAAAGCTGTCTGATGTGCATTAATACATGTTCAGCTTTTTTTTGGAATTTGTGTACAGACACGTTTTCTGAACGGGTATTGTAAGTTTAAAACTAGGGTGTCATAAGTTTAAAGCTGGGGTGTCGTAATTTTTTTTGGTTTTTCGTAATTTTAAAACTAGGGTGTCATAAATTTAAAACTGAGGTATCATCTTAAATTTTGACATGATGTGCATTAATACCTATTCATCTTTTTTTTTAAATTTATGTACAGACACATTTTCTGAATGGGTGTCGTAATTTTGTAGCTACGGTATCGTAAGTTTACAACTAGGGTGTCATAATTTTTTACTTTCTGAACGGCTATCGTAAATTTAAAACTGGGGTGTCATAAGTTTAAAACTGGGATGTAAATTTTTTTTTCGGGATGTCATAAAGGTATCTTAACATTTTTTAATGGATGTCATACGCATGTGGATCAATAAAAAGAACGGTGCACCCCATGTAGGACTTGCTGCACTGGATGCAGTGTTCAAAGTCTTTTCCCACACGTCAAATTTGTCAATCCAATGTAGGGCCAGCATGAATAAGGCCCACTATGTTAGCATGTTAGGCATGACACATTAGACACACCTAGGTGATGAATTTTTTTTCAAAAATACTCTTTAAATAGTCATAAAATGTTAGTTTTTAAGAATATTTTTGTCTTTTAATGAAAAAGACTTATTTATCCTTCTCAACAACTATAAACGGTTAATTTTCAATGATATTTGAATCATTTGGAAGCCCTCTAACCCCTATAAATCATCTTCAACCATTTTCCCTCATCTCACACTACACAATAACCTCTCTAAAATTCTTTTAAGCTTTCTTAATCCCTTCTCATATTTCTGCAAGCCCTCGTAATCCTTTTAAGTTATCTTAATTTCTTTAGTTTCTAGCTAATTGTTCTAGTCCCTCTTTAGTTTATACTTTGTTTTCTCTTCTCACTACAAGAAAATTCAACTATAGCGATGCCAAATTGCATCGCTAAATCCAATTTAGTGACATAATTTGGGCGTTGCTGTAAACCTCGTCGCAATCTGCAATCCATCGCAATTGCGTCACTAAATAGCGACGTCAAAAATTGCATCGCTAATTTGTGACTAAATTGCAGTCATCGCAATTTAGCGACTCATTAGCGATGCAAAGTTGCATCATAATTTTGTGACTAATTACGTCACAAAATTGCAAAAAATATTACGTCATAATTTTGCAATGTGACGCAAGGCCTGGGGTTGCAAAATTGCGACGCCATGCCTTGCATTGCAATTTTGCAACTCCAAGTATGGCGTCACAATATTGCGATGCAATGCCTTGCATCGCAATTTTGCGACGCCAAGCCTGGCATCACAAATTAATTTTAATTAAATTTATTAATAATATTTTAAAAATAATTGCGATGAAAAACTTTCATCGCAATAGCATCGTTAATTATTTTTTTATAAAATTTAAAATATTATAAATTAAACCTGCTAATAAAATTTCATTGTATTTAAATATTGATCAAAACATTCATCACTAAATTTTTAAAAATATAAAAAATTAATATATTAATATTTTAAAGTTTTTATATACAAAACATAAAAGTAAAGAAATAAATACATCAAGAATCTGCAGTATCACGATCACGTGAAGGCTACGGAGGCTGGAATGAACCCTGCGACATAAGGCGAACCAAATCCTACATCTAACGCATCTGCTCTCTCATTTTTACAAGCTCCTGCTGAAGGCCTCCTATTTACGGGTCGATCTCCTGCTGATACTCCTACTGAAGCTCTTCCATGTGTTGCTCAAACTTCTGCCAAACCTAACCTCCTCCGTAATAGATCTTCGGATGTTGTCTAAATGCTCGGTAGGAATATCACCAAGATAGTGCGAACTGGAGCCCTAATGAAAAAAATATGTAGAAGCTTTAGTGTCTAGACCATAGACCCTACGGTCTCACGGCTGGGCACCAACAGCTTCCAAAAATACACATCGACTCTCCTGTGATGAGAGTTTGACGGGAGGCCCCCATCAGTAGAGTTGACCTGCGATGCCTGGGACTGACTCGACTGTGCCTTCAATTTTAAAATCAATGATAAATGAATCAATATATGAACCTAAATAAAATTTTAGAAATTAAACATATACAATATAAAGCTAATTTCTTATCCCAACCTTCTGTGATCGTGCATGGACCCAGGAATCGTCCTTCCTGGTGTGTGTCGCCTTGAATAGACGAAACTCATCAGGATCTCTGCCCTTCTGCTCAAACTACAAAAGAAAAAGAAATGATATAAATATAAGTATTTGTAAATGAATAAATTAGAAATTAAATTATTTATATTTTTTTATATGATGTCTGTGCTCCTGAATTGAAATAGATCCCGTAGTATGGTAGGAGAGACCCATACCACGATCGCCCTTCTTTGATCAGCGGTTCATGCTGGATGATGCGGACCTCCTGCATTATGCCTCAATTGCCACACATGCTGCCAGTCATGCAAAATATCCTTCGGCACATGCACAGGACGCTCACCCGATCTTCTTCAATGATGAATCATGTCGGAGTATCAGCATGCCACAAGAGCATTCCATGCTGCCCTAATGGCATTATGGATGGCAGGGTCCCACGTAAATTTTTTTTATATTAAAATAAACAATTAGTTTCAGAATATATTAAGATTAAGAAATTTTATATTAGTGATAAATTATATTTAATAAGTTTACCTGAAACTCTAAAAAATAAAACTCTCTCGTGGCCACAGATACATGGTGCCAATCATGGCCACTAGGATCAGCATGGCTATGAAATATGGAATTGATCCAGCTCGATACAATATGCTGCTCAATAAAGCTGTTAAAAAAATATATATTTATAAATAATTGACTTAAAAATATAAACATATATTTACAATTAGTATATACTTACAGCCCATCAGCATCCAGTCCAAGTACGGTGCAGCCGGTGTAGGAAGAACTCTCAGAGGTTTATGCCGATCGGCTAAAGGATAATGCAGGATGATCATCAATGGCTGAAGAGATCGAAGGTTGTGCGATGTGTAGAGATTTGAACTCTTTATCTCCAATGCTCATGGGATCTGATGCAGCAGGGCTACATCCATGCTGACTCTGTCTGTCGATGGTAGATCTATCTTGGCCCGTCATACTGAAAATACTAAAGATTCATGCAATATAATTATAAATAATGATTGAATATGTAAAAATTTAACACTTATATAAATAAATTAAAATTGAATAAACCTCTATGTTTAATCAGTGTCATTTGTTTCATGAAATGTTGGTTCAACATCCGATGCCATATCAAACTATGATTCAATTTCATTATCATTGGGAGAAAATCAAATATTTGCATTCTTAATTTCTTGGACATCACCATTTGGATCTCTAAGTGATGTTTCAGGAGCCCTTGTGTCGTCCTCAATTGCATGCATTTTCATCTCATCCTCTTGAAATGCAGGGCACTCAGTTGATTGACTTGATAAACTCTTGTCTAATATGATTGTTGAATGTAGGACGATTTTAGAAACAACCCACCAATCTCACTTATCATTGCGCAAACTTGGATATCCACAGTAAAACACTTGCTGAGCTTGGGATGTAAGGATGAATGGTTCATATTTCTGCAATCTTCGTCGATGGTTCACTTCAACTAGATTATAGTCATTATGAACCCTTTTACCCACAGGAACTATCGGATCAAACCAATTGCAATGAAATAATACAGTTCGTTTCATAGGCCAACCGGGATATTCAACTTCAACCACCTCTACTAACTTTCTATAATAATCATGCATATTTGCTTCAACACTTTCTCCTTTAACACACATGCCCTAGTTCTGCGTACCTCTTGAAGATGCTAGTCGTTCAATCTAAAATTTGTACCCATTAACAAAATAGCCAGTAGAGATTGTTAAGGTCTTCAATGGCCATTGCACTAGACATTTAAAAAATATTATCGGCTATGAACCATGGACCATTTACCTATAAATTAATAAGCTATTTACAACCAATTCAAAAATAAAAGCCATTATTGAGATTATTTTAGCAGCATATCTCCATATGTTCTCCTAGTGTGGCATATATGCCACACTAGGATAATGTATAAGAAAATACAAACCACAATCTCAACCAATGATGACTAATAGCAGACTAACATATCATAAAAAATAATCTCAAACTATCCACTAGGACAATTTAAGAAGTTTTGATTAAGTTCATATATATAATATAATTACTAATTAAATTAAATCAATTTTTATATAAATACTAGCATTGGACAATCTAATATAATTGATTTAATTCTAAACATCCCAAGGTTTTGCAAAAATAGAAATAAATTGAAAGACATTCAATGAGTCTAAGCTCACATAATTTAGAAATTTAGTAGATAAATACATTCATATGCAATATGATCTATAATCATAAATACATGGCATATAACATCTTGCATATAAGTATAGTAACAATAAAAAAGACTAACATATCCAATATTATTCAGGAGTTTAGTAGATAATATCATCACAAATACATTTACCATTACTGGGTCCCAATAACATAATAATTCAGCAGTTTAGTAGGTAATATCATCACATATTCAGGAGTTTAGGTATTGCAGCACAACTAAGCCAGGCCGGCCTAGCCGTGGCGAGGCCTGGCACAATCGGACCGGGCAGGGCCCAAGCCCAACCATGGCCAGGCTGGCCAAGCCTCGGCTGAGCCTGGCCACGTGGCCTGCCGTTGGCTAGGTAGGCGGCTTGCTAGGTCCCCCGCGGGCAGCCTGCCAGGCCCCCCATGGGTGGCCTGGCCACAGCCGTGACCATGGCCGCTGCCAACGGCCAGGCCGTGGCTTGGTCAGCCATGGGGCTATCAGGGCCAGAGAGAGGGGGGGTTGGGGGTGCACCTGAAGGTGGAGAGGGCTGCACCGCGGGGTGGGGGGGAGGGGGCTGCACTGGGGGAAGGGGGCTGCACCACGGGTGGGGGAGGGGGGGGGGGGAAGAGGGGGGGAAGATGGAGAGGGTTAGGGCCATTGGAGCAGAGAGATTGGGGGGGGGGGGGGGTTATAAACCAGGATTAGCGACGCCACTATGAAATTGCTAATTGGTCGCTAATTTGATGGGATAACACGATGGAAATTTAACGATGCAAGAATATGCGTCGCTAAATAGCGACGCATTTGATGCGTCGCCATTTAGTCGCAATTTCATCGCTATTTCATTTATTCCATCGCTATTCCATCAAAATAATCCACCCGCTATTCTCTCACCCATGCCAACTCTAGCAAATGGGTCTGAATTGATTTAAATCAGCTGCAGCGTTGGCTTCGCAATATACATGACGCATCTGGCAGGATGTGGTAGCCCGAAGGGAAGACCAAATGTCAAGGAGAGGGTTGGGGGGCTGGTGATAACCACTATCCTATCTAATCCATCTAATGACAGTAAGGGAGTCACCCTCAATGTTGAGGCTGCGAGCCCCCAGTATATGGCACGCCAAATACCCGCACAAGCAACTTGAAGCTCGGCCATGGGAAAGGAGGAATTGAGAGAGCCAAATCCCCCTGCAGCAAGCAAAGCACTCTTAGGTCCTTGGATAACATACCCTGACCTAGCATATCTGCCATCGATGCTACCATCAAAATTGATTTTGATATAATCCAGAGGATGGGGCTCCCAAGAGATGAAGACCGTGACACGGTGTGCTGCTACGCAGCAGGGGAGTACTCCCGAGGGCCGGATATATCAAAATGAGGGACAAGGTCATGGTGAAGATACTCCACTGCCAAGGATGCTGCTCGGGCGATGATAGAATGGACCGAGACCGCCTCATTGGTCAAAATGAGAAGATTCATGGTCAGCCAAATCTGATACACCAAGTAAGCGTAGACAACACCCTGCGCTTCGGCGAATGCCCCCTTTGAACAACCAAGGACTATATCCCAAGACCGCCCTCACGAAGAAGTAGACAAGTGAGCTCCCATAAGATAAGATGGGTGCCGTGACTGCCATGGCTCGAAGCCCAAAGAAAATCATGGAAGCGCCACTCAATTTGGTGGAGACAGATCTTCGAGAGGACAATAGTGGATAAGAGATATAGAGGAAGGGAAATGAGGATAGATCGTAGCAATGTTATTCGCCCCTATTATAAAGCCCAAAGACCTGCTAGTTGTCAAGACAAGCACACATCCATCGGTTGGACTGCCATTAATAGCTAGAAGGTCCTACCCAAGGACTCACTGGAGCCAGCCCGGGTGGCCGACTAGAAGGTCCTACCCAGGACCAACACTGCCTCTAGTATAATCCACACCTTTGTGCCAAGAAATTTGGGTTACACCCCATCACACAGTGAAGCGACACCCTATTTAGCGATGAAATTTATAGACAAAATTTATCGACAAGATAATTTCGTCACTAGCTACCGCATAAAAATGTCGCTAAATATGGCAAGATTTATGCAAAAACGTCGTAAATAGCGACTCAATTGTGACCTATGAAATCAATGATGGAATAGCAATGAATTTTTAGAATAACGAGGTATGAATTCGACTCTAAATAGCGACGCATCAATCTATCGCTAAATAATGACACATTAAATGCATCGCTAAATAGCGACAAATTTTTTTGGGAGTCGCTAATTGCGTCGCTATTTAGTGATTAATTAACTACAAGAAAAATGGTCATTTGCGAGGGATTTTGCGAGGGAAAAAGAAAAAAATCAGTCGAAAATTTATATTTCCGATGGATTTTTGATGGATAAATGGTCGTCAAAAAACCCTCCTCGAAAATTTTTTCCGAGGAATTTGTCCGAGGGAATTTATTTCCGAGGGATTTTTTGACAAAATTTATCCCTTGAAAATTTTCGATGGATTTTTTGAGGAAAATTTTTTGAGGGATTTTTCGAGGAAACTTTTCCATGGGATTTTTTCGAGGGATTTTTCAACGAAAATTTTTGAGGGATTTTCTGAGGGAACTTTTTTGACGAATATTTTGAGGGATTTTCCTAGGGAAAAATTCCAATGGATTTTTCGAGGGATAAGTTTTAAGGGATTTTCTGAGGGATTTTCCGAGGGTAATTTACCGAAGGATTTTTTAGAGCAATTTACCGAGGAAAAATTTCGAGGGGTTTTCCAAGGGAGTTTCCAAGGGTAATTTATCGAGGGAGTTTCTGAGGGAAATATTTTAGGGATTTTTCGAGGGATATTCCAAGGGCAATTTACCAAGGAATTTGCCGAAGGAAAATTTCCGAGGGCAATTTACCAAGAGATTTTTTGAGAAAAATTTTTTGAGGTATTTTGCGAGGGATTTTTCAAGGGATTTTATGGGGAATTTTCTGAGGGATTTTGCGAGGGATTTTTCAAGGGATTTTACGAGAGATATTGTGAGGGAAATTTTGAATTTTTTAAATAGCTTTTCTTTATTTTTTGAAAAAATTATCCCTCGCTAAATAAATATCCGAAGAAACAATCCCTCGCAAAATGGCCTTTTATAAATACACCTGATTATATATATAAATTATCCATAAGTTTCATCATATCCAAGGGTTCATAACAAACTCATAACAAGCTCAAAAAAGTTTATAGCAAGTTCATATCATATCCAAGTTCATAACAAACAAGTTCAAAAAAGTTGTACAAGTGTCATCATATCCAAAGTTTCATAACAAAAGAAAAAAGTATCACAAACAAGTATCATTCCAATTATAGAAAAAGAAAAATTATAAATCCTCCTCTCATGATCATCATCATTGTCATCGACATCGCAATCATCATCATTTGCAGAGGTAGCAGCTGGAGATGGTGCTGAAACTGTAGATGGATTAACCTGCATCTTTTCCATCATAAGATGCATAAACTCCTCGGTACAGGAAATCCAAGCAGATAGCTCATTGTTTTGAGATGCTAATTGACTGTTCTGATTAGCTAACTCCTCATTTCGGGTAGCCAACCCCTCATTTCAGCTAACTCCTCATTTCGGGCAGAAACAGTCTCAAACATATTATAAATCCTCTCCCGCTCCTGAATCCACTCCTCAGGAACTCGTGAGGATGTGCGGCTAAAATATGAGCCTGTCAGCAAGCTAGCCTGGGATCCAAGTCCATAAATTCGTCCCTTATTTGCCCCAACTATCTCTTTCCATATATGCATCATGGAGGGCTGAGGCTGCTGCTGTGATGATTCCGCACCATCCTCTCCAGTTGAGCTTTGACTTGATTCCACCTCTTGCCATTTTTGTATAAAATTTTCTATAAAAGATATTAGATACAATTAGTTAAACATAAAATAGTATAAATATATGAATTAAAGTAGAGTTTTTTAAATACTTACATGTGATGTCTCTGCCTTTTTATTTACCCACTGATTGCCATCCTTTTTCTTTTGATGGGTGTGTCTGAAGAGCTCATCTAATGTAGGTGCTTGGTTCAACTTATGTGTCTAAATTTCATAACATACTATCAATTTTTTAAAAAATTATATGAAATAAGAACAGCATACATGTAAAGAAAAAGATATTACCAAATTAGAAAAAGATATATACCATGATATGGCATTATCAATTCAATATTAAATGTAAAGTTAGATAGAATTTTATGAACATGTACAAGTACTACCTTGGTACGATAGAATGATAGATGCATGCATTATTGGGGAGATAAGTGGAAGATGCCAAATGTTACCTAGCAATATTATGGTATAGAAGATAAAGTTTTTTAATTCCAACTTATATAGCTGAAGCTTTAAGTTTTTATTTTTATTTTTTTTTGTTTTTCACAACCTTCATTCTTGCTCTTCTTGGTTTCTGGCCAAACTTATCTCTGAATCTGTTAAGGCATTTTCTATGACAGCAGCTTTTCTATGGCTTTACGCAAGGTAAATTTTAACACAGTTAAATTCTCAGAATTCCTGTAGAAAATTTCTTGTCACGGGTGGTGCATCGTACATCCCCACCTACCTACTTACTCTCTTGTGCCTCTCTTGTGTGTGCTTTATCATAGTCTTCTGCACCTTTAATTGTCACAGTATATAAGGATTTTTATAATGTGAAAGCAAATATACCTAAGGGTACACCATTCTTTAAATACCACATTGCCTTATATATATGAACAGCTCTCTACATTTGTAAAGAGGCATCATTTTCATGAACTTAACTTCCCCACATTCAGCAATTTGCCTAATTTGAAATCTTGAGCACGTTTATTTTATAAGTTCATGGAGCCATCCAATTTCTAGGATACCTGGAATTTTATTATTATATTTTTTTAAAGATTAAGTGAGTTAGAAAGTGGGTCACCACAGCATCCATGACTGCAGGGGCCTACTTGACGTAGCAAGAAGAAGAAGATACCATGGGTAATCGTCCCCACTATTGACTCAGAAGCTTCCGCGGGACATATGGATGCAGTCATTATGGTTTGTTTCTTCGAAGTATCATCCTACTCTGGTCCACCATTTCTAATCCATTTTGCCAACCTTAGTTGCTGACGTCTTGGACATTCTACCTTCCACCTGGCTATGATGTCCCGAGGAACCTTTACTGTAATGATGGGATTATATTCGATGTCCTTTCCTGCTATTTGTGAATCCTCTGAATGTTCAAGGTCTCATTAACCATATCCAAAAACCATTCCTTATGTTATATTTTCCTCAAATACTATAATTTTATTCATAAGATTTTCTTCTTGGAAGCAAATTGAGGATTGTTTCTCATGCAACTAGTAATTATGCAGTTCTTTATTGAAAGTACAGTATAATAATCTTTAAACTTTTAAATTTACCCACTTGGAGCCTTTGAAATAACCAAAGTTCATCTCTCAAGTCAGTGCTATGTAAACCCTTAGGTGACAGATTTCTGTAAACAACTTTCAGATCCTAGTTTATTATTTTTTGAACAAAAAATACATGCAGAATTTCTTAGTAGGATCATGTGAATTGTCTAAGGTTCATGATTCATTTTGAACAAAAATACATCAGATTTCTGTAAAGTCAGTCTTAGTATGCTCACAATAATCCACATGATTCATTTTAGACAACATGCATCAAAGCTAGCTAATAAAGTAGCACATTTATGAGGAAGCCATGAACACGCAGTGATAAAGATTGAAATAATTAATATAAATCTTTCAGTTTGAAAAATGGCTGGTGCATGGCCATCATGTGAATTGTCTAAGGTGCATGGCCATTTGTAGAAGAAAAAAAGTATTTTAAGATGTTTAGCGATGTCAATAGATTTGCTCTAAGTTTCGGAGTGTCAATAAAAAAACATGGAAACATATTCATAAGTTGAAAATGAAGGCAAAATAAATTATTATACATACCAATCTTGTCGCATGGTCATTAATGCTAATAGAACCACCTAGTGTGAAGTGGGAAGCCCAATCCACCGCAATTGGATGCACGATTCTTCTTGTTCTTCTGACTTCTGGCTTTGAACTCATCACTATCCCAATATTTTCATAGCTCGTGCCATACACCCTCTCCAATCCAATCTGGCTTGTGGTCACGATTTTCACGAGCTTCGTTAAAAATATCAGCAAGACGACTTGAACCACGATTCCCAATTCCTTCCGAATATAGTGCTCATCCTCTGGAACCCATTGAAATTTTTTCTAAAAAAAGAAAAAAAATAATATCAACAAAATGCATAGATACTTTAAATCAAGTAAAAATAAATAAAAATACTTGATAAACTTAAAAATATTGTTACCTCAAACTCATGAAACCACATGTCTCGTGTCCTTTTTGGAATCTTCTTCCATGAAGAGTAAGGACCGTCATACTTGCTCTTAAGGATTTCAACCAAAGCATGGGTCACCATGTGGTCGTCATTGAAACTGTACATATTAAAAATAATCAAACAATCACATATATTCATTTTAATAGAATAAAATAGTGTAATGATGTAAATGTTATATAGTTTTACCCATAGCCACTTGGAATTAATGGTGCTCTCTCTGATGTTTGTGTGTGCAAGCCCTCCTGGCTAGAAGTTGTGGTAGAAGTATGCATAGGTTGGACTGGCGGTGATTGCCCAGGTGGCACTACAGTATGAGAAGAGGAAGGGCTGTAAGTAGGGCTAGGTGTGTGTGGTATGGTATTTGGGTATGAAAAATAAAGTGATGGTGGCATAGTAGAGGAAGAGGGTGGGGTAGTGAAAGTGGTGGGAATGAAGGTGGAATGGAACCAGGTGGTTGAGTAGTAAAAGTCCCTGAGATCATAGTAGGGGATGTGGTGGAATAGAAGGGAAGGAGATGGCATAGTAGAGAGATGTGGTGGAATAGGAGGGAAAGGAGATGGCATGGTTGAAGAGGGTGGTGTAATGGGAGAGGAAGATGGTGTGACAGTAACAGAAGGTGGCGAGTGAAGCATCTGGGGGGCCATGGTGGTTGAGGGTACTATTAAATTGTGGTGGTTGTGGTGGTTGCGTGAGTCTTCTTTAACCGAGTAGTAG
Organism: Calamus simplicifolius; assembly: GCA_900491605.1. Lineage (NCBI taxonomy): Eukaryota > Viridiplantae > Streptophyta > Magnoliopsida > Arecales > Arecaceae > Calamus > Calamus simplicifolius. The sequence goes on along the minus strand of UESW01004062.1, from coordinate 1,981,871 downwards.
ATAACTTTCCCTTTCCCCTTTCCAACTCGATCTGAAGATGACATCTATAGATGCACAATAATGTAAATATAAAACAAAACAAATTTCAAAGATATTAAATAAGCATATATATAAACAAGTTATCATCTATTGACAAAAAAAGTAAAGAAATTATGTAGAAGCTATTGACAAAATAGGTTATCATCTATTCTCGATCTGAATCATCTTCATTAGTGAAATATTCTTCTTGTTCCTCTTGTTCCTCTTGTTCCTCTTTTTCTTCTTCTTTCTCTCCTTCAACTTCTTCTTCATCTTCTTTTTCTTCATTATCAATGGTGCCTTCAAGATATGCATCAACCTCCTCAAATAATCCTTCACTATCTCGTAAATTTTCAATGGCCTCATTATCATCTATTGCATTGACTCGAGACATTTCCTCATCTTGAAAAGCAGGCTCCAAAGTGTGGTCATTATCTACTCGACCTCTCGGTCTTGTCTTGATCACCACCCACCACTCTACCTTATCTCTTATCCTCCCAGGATAAGGTACATAATATACTTGCACCACATGTTGGGGAAGAATGAATGGATCAAACTTTGCATACCTTCTATGATGTCGAATCTCAATAATATCATATTGTTTGTGCACTTTCATCCCCCGATTTATGATAGGATCAAACCATTCACAATAAAATAGCATCACTGTTTATCACCTTGTCCTGGGTACTGTAACTCCACCACCTCCTTAAGAATACCATAGAAGTCACTTTCATTATCACCATGTCCTCTGCTCTTAACACATACTCCACTATTGATTGTTTTTTTGCCCTCACTATATGCGTGTGTGTGGAATTTGAATCCACCAATGAAATACATGGGCCATGTTTTTACTACTCTCATAGGACCCCAGGCTAAGTCATTCAAGTGTTGATTTTGTATCATACTACATGGATTGTGCACCTAATCATAAATTACAAAAACAATGTATTAGACTTATGTTTCATATGAACAAATAATTTCAATTTGCATAACAATTTAAAGCTTACATAATCTTTGAACCATGATACAAATGAAGCCTCAATCAGTGCATCTATCTGAGCATCACTAAGACATCCAGGTGTGGAAGCACGCACATACTGCACAAACATACTAAAATACCATAAAATATTAGTTTTATTGGATTCATTGACTGAGTATAAAGTTTTTATGGAGTTAAGGAGGATGTGACACTTACTCCAGATATGGCTTCACTTCATCACAATTTAATAATATATGTAATGTTGCAACAGTAAGCTCTGCATCAGTCAAATACCGTGTTCTACATTGACCAGATGGGTGGCCAAACTGACTGAATATTGAAAGAGTTGGTTGGCGCCTTATTTCATACTCTTCCCTACCATCATTTCGATTAGCTCCAATGCCCATAGCATGTATGTGAGGCTCAAAATAATACGAACAGAAGTAAGAAGTCTCTTGTGCTAAGTATGCCTCACATATAGAGCCTTCAACGCGAGCTTTATTTTTGACCATTTTTTTCAACTTATTAAGGAACCTAAGAACATAGCATTGTATGTTAGCACATGTGATATATGAGAGATTATGTGGATAAAGATTTGAAACAAATATAGAAATATTATTCTTTACCTCTCAAAGGGATACATCCATCTGTATTGAATGGGTCCACCTACTCGTGCTTCATATGGTAGGTGAATAGGTAAATGTTCCATTGAGTCAAAGAAACTAGGTGGAAATATACGTTCCAACTTACATAAGATGATAGGGATATTGTGTTCCATTTGTACCAAATCCTTCAGCACAGTTGAGCATAAGTCTCTAAAGAATATACTCAACTCAGTAAGAGGCTTCCATATTGGTTCCGGTAATGCAATAAATGCAATAGGCAACAAACGTTCCATAAATACATGACAATCATGACTCTTCATACCACATAACTTGCCTTCGTTCATATCTACACATCTACCTAGATTTGAAGCATATCCATCGGGCATTTTCAA
>UESW01004062.1:1905736-1976832 GCA_900491605.1 Calamus simplicifolius | reverse complement strand
GAAGTGCATGAAAGAGACTGCAATGTTTTTGACAGTTTTGGTTCCAAGACCATCAAATCCAAAGGAAAATATTGATGTCTTCCTGCAACCGTGGTGGCCGAATTGAAAATGTTGTGGGAAATAGGAGTCGTAGCCTACGACATTTCTATGAAACAGAATTTCATCATGAGAGTTGCTTTGATGTGACAATAAGTGACTTCCGGACATATGCAATGTTGTCTGGTTGGAGCACTGCTGGACGTCTGGCATGCCCTCATTGCATGTATGATTCGGATGCATTTACATTGCAGAAGAGTGGTAAGCAGTCATGGTTTGATAATCATAGGAAGTTCTTGCCCCCAAATCATCCTTACAGGTGTAACTTTATCGCCTTCCGGAAGAACAAAGCAGTCACAAAATTCGCCGAACCGGTTAGGTCCGGCACGGATATATTGATACTATAGAGCATTTGGGGTTGAGGTATGCTTGGGAACCAGATGCAGATAGAATAAATGGCCGTATATGTAAAGAACATAACTAGAAGAAGCAGAGTATATTTTGGGATTTGCCTTATTGGAGCATAAATCTCATCCGGCACAACTTGGATGTTTATGCATATCGAGAAAAATTTTTTGATAACATTTAACACGGTGCTAAACATTCCGGAAAAACAAAAGACAATGCAAAGTCAAGAGAAGAACTTAATCAATATTGCAGAAGAGGTGATTTGAGGAGGAGTACCGACGGGACCTATCCTAAAGCCTGTTACAACTCTTGACAGAAATTCACGAGAAGTTTTATGTAACTGGCTTAGAGGGTTTAAAATTTCCAGATGGTTATGCCTCAAATATCGGTAGGTGTGTGGACATGCATAAGCTCAAGTTGTTCGGCATGAAGAGTCACGACTGTCATGTTTTCATGCAACGGTTATTGCCTATAGCTTTTCGTGAGTTGCTTCCGCAATATGTCTAGAAGGAATTGACAGAGCTCAGCTTGTTCTTCAAGGAGTTGTCTGCCACAGTCATTACTTCTGTATCCATGGCAAGGCTTAAGGAGGAAATTCCAATTATTTATGCAAGCTAGAGTGAATATTTTCTCCCAGTTTTTTTGACTCAATGGAGCATTTACCGGTTCACTTGCCATACGAAGCGAGCATAGCGGTCCCGTGCAGTATCGTTGGATGTATCCTTTCGAGAGGTAAATATATACATCATTAAGACATATTGACATTTCAAATATTATTTTATTGTGAGAAAATTGGTTAATTTTTTATCTCAACTTTACATATAGGTACCTTAAGAAGTTAAAAATAATGTGCGTAATAAGGCAAGGGTTGAAGTTCTATATGCAATGCACACTTGGTCGAAGAGTTTCAGCTTTTGCCTCGCATTACTTTAAGGGCCACGTCCACACGAGGAGCTGAAATCTTGGTCGTAACGATGACGTATGTGTGGACGAAGGAGAACCTAATGATGGTAGAATATCAATTTTTAAAGGTATCGGCCATTCATTTGGGAGGCAGAAGTCAAGAAATCTTAGCGATAAGGAGTATAATGCAGCACATTATTATATCCTAATGAACTGTAGAGAAGTCGATCCATATATTGAGTAAGTGTATACTTCAATGCTTAATTGGAACTTCTAATTTAAATTACAATATACCATAATATTTAATTGCTAACATCAGTTTTAATCCTTAGCATCCCATAAGGATGTATTGTGATAGACAACGACAAATGAATCCCGACATCAGTCAAGTTGCAATTGGACAGAAGTTAGAAAACGGAGTTCGCTTACTGGTTTTATAAATTTGTGAGTAGTATCACTCAATCAATTTCAATAATGGCTTTTATTTTTCGAATTGGTTGTGAATAGCTTATTAATTTATAGGTAAACGGTCCATGGTCCCCAACCGACAATATTTTCATTAAATGTCTATCGCAATGGCCATTGAAGACCGTAACAACCTCTAATGGCTATTTTGTAAATTGGTACAAATTTCAGATTGAACGATTAGCAGCTTCAGAAGCACGCAGAACTGGGGCGTGTGTGTAAAAGGAGAAAGTGTTGGAGCAAATATGCAGGATTATTATGGAAAGTTAGTAGAGGTGGTTGAAGTTGAATATCCCAGTTGGCCTATGAAACGAACCGTATTGTTTTGTTGTGATTGGTTCGATCCGATAGTTCCTGTGGGCAAAAGGTTCATAACGACTATAATTTGGTTGAAGTGAACCATCGACGAAGATTGCAGAAATATGACCCATTCATCCTTGCATCCCAAGCTCAGCAGTCTTTTATTGCAGATATCCAAGTTTGCGCAACGACAAGCGAGATTGGTGGGCCGTTTCTAAAATCGTCCCACGTTCAACAATCGTATTAGAGGAGCGTTCATCAAGTCAATCAACCGAGTGCCCTGCATTTCAAGAGGATGAATGGAAATGCATGCAATTAAGGATGACACAAGGGCTCCTGAAACATCACTTAGAGATCCAAATGGTGATGTCCAAGAAATTGCGGATGCAAATGTTCGGTTTCCTTCCGATGATAATGAAACTGATCGCAGTCCGATACGGCATCGGATGTTGAACCAACATTTCACGAAACAAATGACACCGATTAAACATAGAGGTTTTTTTTAAATTCAACTTTATTTTTATAAGTGTTAAATTTTTACATAGTCAATCATTAATCATAATTTAATTGCATAAATCTTTAGTATTTTCAGTATGATGGGCAGAGGTAGATCTACCGACGATATTGGAGTGAGCAGGGACGTAGCCCTGCTGCATCATATCACATGAGCTTTGGAGATGGAGAGTTCGGATCTCCACACATTGCACAGCCTTCGATCTCTCCAGCAGTCGGCGGTGATCCTGCATTGGTATTACCATCCAGCCGATCGGCACATACCTCCGAGAGTTCTTCCATCATTGGCCGCACCGTACTTCGACTTGATGCTTATGGGCTGTAAGTATATACTAATTAAAAATATATGTTTATGTTTTTAAGTCAATTACTTATAAACATGCATTTTTTTAACAGATTTATTGAGAAACATCATGTATCCAACCACATCAATGCCGTATTTCAGAGGCGTGCAGATCCCAGTGGCTACGATTGGCGCCACGTATCTCCAGCCACGAGGGAGTTTTATTTTTCTAAGTTTTAAGTAAACTTATTAAATACAATTTATCACTGATATAAAATTTCTTAATCTTAATAAATTCTAAAACTAACTATTTATTTAATGCAGAAAAAGTTTACGTAGGACCCTGCCAGCCATAATGCCATTAGGGCAGCATGGGAGGCTCTTACGGGACGCCGATACTCTGACATGCTTCATCGTTGGAGGTCATCGGATCAGCATCCTGCGCATGTGCCAGAGGGTATTTGGCACAAGTGGCAACAGGCCTGGCAGTCCGATGGCTGGCGCAGAAGGTCCACATCAGCCAGCATGAACTGCCGATCCGAGAAGGACGGTCCTGGCATGGGTCTCTCCCGCCATACTTCGGGCTCCATTTCAATTCAGGAGCACAGACGTCGTATGGTAAGAAAACATAAATAATTTAATTACTAATTTAGTTATTTACAAATATTTGTATTAATATCAGTTTTTTTATTGTTAAAGTCTGAGCAGAAGGGCGAAGATCCTGGTGAGTTTCGTCTATTCAGGGCGACACACACCAGGAGGGACGGTTCCTGGGTCGACACGCGATCACGGGAGGTTGCGGTGAGAAATTAGCTTTATGTAGTATCTATTTAATTTCTAAAATTTTATTTCAAGAAATTTATTAATTCAGTTATTATTGATTTTATAATTCAAAGACACGAGTCGAGGAGCTTCGCTCCCAAGCATCGCAGGTCGACTCCACTGATGGGGAGACGCCCGTCGAACTCTCAGCAGAGGAGAGTCGCATGTGTTTTTGGAGGCTGTTGGTGCCCAGCCACGAGACTGCAGGGTCTATGGTCTGGGCACTAGAGCTTCTTCATATTTTTCCCCATCAGGCCTCCAGCTCGCGATTTTCTGGTGATATTCCTGCCGAGCGTTTAGACGACATTCGGAGATCTATTGCGGAGGAGGTTCGGCAGGACGTTTGTCAGGAGGTTCGGCAGGAGCTCGAGCATGAGTTCGAGCAGCGTCTGCGAGGCCTGGATCAGGAGCTTGCAGATGTGCGAGATCAGATACGTTATTTGTAGGATATGGTTAGCCCTTGTCGTAGGGTCTCCAGCCTCCACGTGATCGCTCAGATTCTTGATGTATTTTTTTTATATATGTTGTACATGAAAACTTTAAAATTTTAATATATTAATTATTTTTGGAAATTGAATGATTATTATTTGGATCAATATGAGTGAAGAATGTTTCGATCAATATTTAAATGTAACGAAATTGTATTAACCATTTTAATTTTTAATATTTTATTTTTTTTTAAAAAAAATTAATTAGCGATGCATTAGCAACTAAAATTACATCGCTAATATTTTTTAAATATTATTATTAAATATTACGACGTAATGAACTGGCATCGCAATATTTTTAAAAAATTTAATTAGCGACGCATTAGCGACTAAAATTGCATCGCTAATATTTTTAAAATATTATTATTAAATATTGCGACGCAATGACCTGGCATCACAATATTTTAACAAAAATTTTCTTAGCGACGCATTAGCGACTCAAATTGCGTCGCTATTATATCTAAAATATTATTATTAAATATTGTGACGCAACTAAATGCGTCGCAATATTGCGATGCAATTGAATGCGTCACAATATTTAATAATAATTTTAAATATTAAAAATTAGTTTTAAATTTAGCGATGCATTTGGATGCGTCGCAATATTATGACGCATTGTTGCATCGCAGAGAGTCGCTATGAAGCGACGCAATTGCGACAAATTAAGATTGCGACGAACATCTGAGAGACACCGTGATTGCGTCGCTATTGCATTGCAATAGCATGTTTAGCGACGCATTTGGACATCGCAATATTTTTTCCCCTTGTAGTGAGGTATTAAGTTACTAGAAGGATATATTTCTTTCATAAGCCCCGTAAATTGATTAAACAATGTTAAGATATATTGTTATCAGACTTGATACTCATCATTCTAACCGCAATTGACAACTCTGAGTGATTAGTACAACCTGACCAGAGTGGCCACTGTGCTGCATGCAACATCTCGTAAAACTTTTCAGCCTCTCTATTTGGAGGCTCCTCCACATAATTTGGAGCATCCCTATTCTAAAAAGCATCCACATTGCTATTATAAACATCTCCAAAATTTGGACCAGCAGCATAAAAATCATGGCTTCATATCTATCAGTTGGCTCATTATTATTCAATTGACCACAACTAGAAGCACTAAATTGAGCAGTACTTGAACCAGCAAATTGCATTTGATCAACACCATAATTCACTTTTGATTCAATTTCTCGATGTTTTGTCCAATACCAGTAGTCAGGTTTGAAACCTTTTTTATAAAGATGTACCTTCACTTTCTCTACAGTCAAGTACTTTATGTTTTTGCACTTGAAACAAGGACACCTAATTTTCTTCTCACTCAAAAATATAGGTTGTTGGCATGCAAAGTGAATAAAACATTCCAACCCTATTAGAAACTAATCTGTATAACCCTTTTGGTCTAGTAAAAGTCTATTATACATCCAACTACGATAATGATGAATGTCCATAATAACGAAGCTTTAGAGTGTTTTCTTGATAATCAGCCTAAAACCATAAACAATTGACGAATGTTAATTTTGAGTTTGTATGCATGTACTATACAAATGCTTGTTAACCATTGTTGGAGTAAATAATAAGTAATAGTTTATAGGTATTAATTTTTTTTCTATAGAACACATAGATGAAGAATATAAACAAATAATTAACAAAATAATGATCAAGCAGCAAATATGTCAAGTAACTAAAGCATTTATATAGCAAGGCTTAAATGGATTAAAAAAAGTCAAATCAATATTTTTTTATTACATAAGATAAAAGAAATGATAAAAGGATAAGCTTGGAAGCAGTAGCAACAAAACAAAAGTACAATTTTGCTTTATCATGTAAAATAAGAAGTAACACCATAATGCAAAAATTGGGAAAGAATAGCACTAGAAAAGAGAATGAAAGGGTGGAGCTTGTAATCCAATAACAAAATATTCAGGAGAAAGGAGGCAGGCTTATCATGAACAAAACATAAACAAAAAGGAAGATAAATCTCTTAGAAAAACAAACAGATCGAAATGCCAGCCAGGATGGGCTTTGTTGCAACCTTCAGGTTAGATGTGGGTGTGTTAAAATTGGAATCAGTTCAAATTAATTCTCTATGCCCTCGCATTGCATCGAAGATGTCAATTAAAGTTAATAATCCGGCTTTAAACACATGAGGGGAGGCAGATGGAATCCACGAGGTCCATGCACTCCCTCATTTTTTTATTTTTTCTTTCCTTGGATGAACATGTAAGGAGTTCCAATTTCCATAGAATATTGACCTGGTTTAGTAATCATCTCAAACAAACTATATCAAATCTCATAGTTTTCAAAGGTGCCAGACCCACACTCTTATTATTTTAAATTTTAAATAAACTTATTTTGCAAGCATATGCGAGATAAAATAGCACTCATCTTTTCACTACTAAACCAATCCTGCGGAGATAGCTTGTAGTATCCGATTATTTCCAAAATTCCGCTCATACCAAATTGATAACCATACAAAATACTTTTCAAATTTTTTTAAAAAAAATCCAATTAAATGATCTAATCATTTATATCATCTCCTCTTACTCATTAGTATCGATTCTATGCAACAAAACTGGGAATGGTTGATATGTTGGGAAAAACCGGTACTTCAAACATTATTACATGCAGCCGTGAGGCTGCTGCCATGGCTCTCATTCCTCTCTGGAGGAGAGTGGTTCCGCAATGAAAATAAGGCTCTAAAATCCCTTGAATCTCTTCATTAATCTTATGCTATACAGATCATGGTTGAGGAAAGAATGACTTCCAAATTCCTACGGTTTGAATCACTCCCTTGTCTACTCGTCCCCTAGGGCTTGAGTTTCTTGGACGGAAGAGATGAAAACTCGGACGAAAGAGATGGAATGCGGGTGGATGGAAGGACAGAAGAGAGCGAATGCGAGCGGACGGAAGAGAATGCGAGCGGATGGAAGAGAGAATGCCAAATGAAATATGGGCCCTAGCGGTGGGAATTTATTTTTGATTTTAATTTAATTTATAAAAAAATAATTTATACTATTTAAATATTTTTATAATAAATTTATAAATAAAAAAAGTTGGGATCATAGTGGTTATGATAGTGAGTATTTTTTTAAGGTTTCAGGTTCAAATCCTTTTATCTACCTATTATAAATTTATTTTTTTTTAAATACTAAAATAAGATTTTTTTGTTTCATAGGAATTATTTATGCCTATCTTACATAGATTTTTTTAAAAAATATGGATCCAGAATAACATGTTTTACTTAGACTTAATGATGAATTATAATACATTAAAAATTATATTGATTGACTATACATGAGTATTTATATTATGAATTGATGTATCTAAACTTATTTGTGAAAGTACATTTATGGATCTTGTGAAATTATTATATGATTTAGAAATTAATTTAAAATTGAGGCATGTGTTCACTCTCTCAAGTCTAACTATAATTAAGACTTAGCTATTGGAATAGATCATGACTGTGTATTCATGAATAAATTCCTTTCAAGACAAGTTCATCAATGCTTACCACTAGCACACATCATTGTGTTTTCACACATCAAAGTATGTTCCTTTTAGGTCGAATCAGTGAGGTGATCATGGGCAGATGTATGTGTATCAACATGTTATTCACTAAAAATTATGTTTTCTTTCCAACTAAGCTAGTGAAGTCATTATTGACACATATGTGCATAAAGGCATCTCATGTGCAAGAATTATTTTTCTTTAAGCATAGATAGTAAAGCAATCACTAGTACATAGTATCATTTGGCATATTTCTTGTTGAGTCAAAGGTCTGTCTCCTTTCAAACTTGGCTAATAGATCAATCACCAACACATAATTATATCAACATATTTAGTTAAAGGCTAATTTGTTTCAGTCTTATCATAGAGCTGTCATGATAAAACTTGTTTAAAGTAAAGGATTTTTTTTAAAATAATCCTTTAATTATTTTAAAATTTAGTATTATTAATGAAAGCATGCCTTTTTTAAGTATATCATAAATTTGATAAATTACTCAGTTATATGATTAAATTACTTTATATAAATTTATAGCTAAAGTATTTTTTAATTTTCAAACTTTAACTTAAAATTTATTTTAATACATAAATTTTTTGATGAAAAACACTCGAAATATCCCTTAAAAATTAATTTTGTGAAGGATTTTTGAGGGATTTATTTTTTATTAATGAGTTATTAATAAAATTTTTTGATGAAAATAATCCCTCGAAAATACCTCACAAAAATAATTTTTGAGAAATTTTAAGAATTTGCAACGGATTTTTTGAGGGATATTTCTATAATAAATGGCTTCTTTGTAAAAAAAATGATTAAAAAATCTCTCAAAAAATCCCTTGAAAATTATTTTACGAGGGATTTTTCAAGGAATTTTTTTTCATTAATGAGTTATTAATAAAACTTTTGATGAAAAAAAGCCCTCGAAAATCCCTCACAAAAATAATTTTTGAAGGATTTTTTAAGAATTTTGTGAGGGATTTTTTGAGGGATATTTCTATAATATGGCTTATTTGTAAAAAAAAATTTAAAAAATCCCATAAAAAATCCCTCAAAAATTAATTTAGCGAGGTTTTTTCGAGAGATTTTTTTCATATTGAGTTATTAACAAATTTTTTGATGAAAAAAATTTCTTGGAAAATCCCTCGCTAAATTATTTTGAGGGATTTTTCGAGAGATTTTTTGATGATTTGCGATAAATTTTTGAGGATATTTCTATAATAAATGGCTTATTTGTAAAAATGATAAAAATAATCCCTCGAAAAATAATTTTGTGAGGGATTTTCTAAGGGATTTGTTGGGGATTTTTTTTATCAATTTTTTTACAAATAAGCCATTATTATAGAACCTCAGAAAATCCCTCATAAAATCATTAAAATATCCTTCAAAAAATCCTCGGAAATTAATATATGAGGGATTTTTGAGGTATTTTTTCAATCAAAAATTTTATTAATAACTCATTAATGAAAACAAATCCCTCAAAAAATCCTTTACAAAATTAATTAAGGGATTTTTTGAGGAATTTTTTTTAGCAATCTTTTTACAAATAAGCCATTTATTATAGAAATAATCCTTAAAAAATCCCTCACAAAATCATCAAAAATCCCTTGGAAATCCCTTAGAAATTAATTTTGCAAGGGATTTTTTGAGGGTTTTTTCATTAAAAATGTTATAATAACTCATTAATAAATCCCTCAAAAATCCCTCGCAAAATTAATTTCTGAGGATTTACCGAGGGATTTTTCAATTTTTTTTAAAATAAGCCATTTATTATAGAAATATCCCTTAAATATCCCTCATAAAATCATCAAAAAATCCCTTGAAAAATTCCATAGAATTAATTTAGCGAGGGATTTTTTAAGAGATTTTTTTTCATCAAAAATTTTATTAATAACTCATTAATGAAAAATCCCCTCAAAAAATCCCTTGCAAGATTAATTTCCAAGGGATTTGCCAAGGGATTTTTTTATCAATTTTTTTTACATATAAGCCATTTATTAAGAAATATCCCTCGGAATATCCCTCGCAAAATCATCAAAAATCCCTCAAAAAATCCCTTGAAAATTAATATTGCGAGGGAGTTTCTGAGGGATTTTTTAATCAAAAATTTTATTAATAACTCATTAATGAAAAATAAATTCTTTGGAAATTCATCACAAAATTAATTTTCGAGGACTTTTCGAGTGATTTTTTTATCAATTTTTTTACAAATAAGCCATTTATTATAGAAATATCCCTCAAAAAATTCCTCACAAATAATCAAAAAAATCCTCGGCAAATTCCTCGGAAATTAATATTGCGAGGGATTTTTTGAGGGAGTTTTTTAATCAAAATTATATTAATAACTCATTAATAAAAAATAAATCTCTCACAAAATTAATTTTTGATGATTTTGTGAGGGGTTTTTTGAGGTATATTTTTATAATAAATGGCTTATTTGTAAAAAAAATTGATAAAACAAATCCCTCGGTAAATCCTTTAGAAATTAATTTTGTGAGGGATTTTTTGAGGGATTTATTTTTATTAATGATTTATTAATAAAATTTTTGATGAAAAAAGCCTCTCGAAAAATTTCTCGCAAAATTAATTTCTGAGAGATTTTTCGAGTGATTTTTTGATGATTTTGTGAGGAATTTTTTGAGGAATATTTCTATAATAAATGATTTATTTGTAAAAAAAATTGATAAAAAATCGCTCAAAAAATTCTTTGAAAATTAATTGTGAGGAATTTTTTGGAATTTGTTTTTCATTAATGAGTTATTAATAAAATTTTGATGAAAAAAATCCCTCAAAAATTATTGATTTGATCAAAAAATTAATTATTGATTCAAGAAATAATTAAACATATCATTATGATTATTGATTTGATTTTGAAATAATTTTAAATTATTAGGTCCTAAAGTATTCTGAGGCAAGCGGTTAGTTGGAAGTGCTATTGAGGCACTGGCCTGGATTCTAGGCAGGGGGCGACAAAGGTCGTGCCTCTGTTTTGCTGTGGCTAGATCTCTGCTCTTGAAGGATCAAAGCAGGGAACTACGCTTGGACGTGGAAGTAACGAGAGGCCAATTTCTCCTGGATAGGCTTAATGATGTGGTCCGAGCCAGATTGGATGATGTCGACTGGGGGATGACAATGGAGGTTCTTCATCAGGGGGCGTAGCCGAGGATGATGAAGAAGAAGCGGCTGGAGGAGGGTCGTAGAGAAGGGCGCGGTAACCTGAGGTGGTAGCCTTATCCCAGGCTGTGGCCTTCGTGATTTCAGGCAACGAGGCCGGATGGTCAATCGAACGTAACGTGAGCTTCGAAAGGAGGAAGAATTTTTTTATATATATAAATTTTATAATTTAACTTATTAATTTAATAAAATATAATAAGAATTTATTATAAAGTAAAATTGATTTTAAAAAATTATAGTAAAATTATAATATTTTTAAAATTAAAATACTAATTATAAAGAAAGTGAACTTGAGTTATAAGCATATACACACATTCCATACACTTTTTTTTTCATGAATCAAATCACATATTCTAAAAATTCAAATGAAAGTTATTGGATAGCAGTGGACTTGAGTTATAAGTAATAACATATTTTTTTCTCATTCAATTTAGGACTAAATTGGGGGTATCATAGATGAAACATATGCAGTCTTATCCATTCTTTAGTGTATCCCAAATTTTATTTTAAGGAGATTTATAAACTATTATATTTGGCTTTGTAATCCTTCACCTGACATCCTCAATCTCTTAAGTTTAAGAACATTATTCAAATGAAATCTGTTCAATGGACTTTCAAAGTAACACACATATTAAAAGAAGGCAACACATTGGCTGACTGATTAGTTGCTACTTCTCATAGCAACCTATTTCTAGATAAAGGCCCACTCATTTCTGCTCAAAAAAAGTTTTTGTATATCATTTCTGATGAAGCATGGCCTGCATCGGGCACGATGATTCACCCGTATGTGAGCCCGTGCTGAAAGGCCTGCCTATGGGTTTTGCATCATTGATATATGGGCTCGTGTATGAACAAATCATCATATCCGATGTAGATCATACTGCACCATGACGATGTACAAAAAATTTTTCTTCTGCTCAACTAGCATATCTTCATGCTGCTACGTTTTCTTTACTAAGGAGAACATGGTAGTAACTTTTTCAGGTTGCTAGCTGGAGTTTAACTCAACAGAATTTCGGCTTCTTGTGCTAGTCTTCACATATTCTTTTAATTACTGATTTACTGGTGGCAACTCTATGAGTTTGTTTTCTTGTTACCTTGTAGCCATCAAAAAAACCTATTTTTGTTTGAAGTCTGAACCTCTCTTTATACCCAAAAATAAATAAATAAATAAAATATAAAGATTGCCTCACAAAAATATGCACAATTCAGAAAACAAAAAAATAGCTATATCAAATTATTAATATTATTTATACATATTAATATATAAAGTAAAATATATGTTATAAAATTTAAAAAATATTAAAAAAGGTAGAGGGGCCTAGCACAGAACTGTTTTTAGACAGTTTTATTGGGTTTGTACTTGTGAACATCAATGGTATTTTTAATTAGAAATAGTGGGAATCTTGCGGGAAGAAAGAGTGGTTTTATTTATTTTTCTCACTCTTTCTCATCTGAGTGGGATATTAAATGTGGATTTTTTTTTTTTTCTCTCAGTTTGCTTTCCTGAACACTCTTGTTAAAATAAAATATGCGTTTCTAAGCATCTATATGAAGTGCTTCCTTTGGAGGTATATTAGCCTCACCTACCTTAACCCAGAATGGTGCCATTCCCTGGAAATATTATGTGATCCCGATGCTGTTGGGCAAGCAAGCTCTTTGGTTTTCGTTTTCTTGGAGCAATCTTTTCGGTTGGGTTGGAGGCCAACAATTTCCTCGGAACAAAGTGAGAAGAAAAAGTTAAGCTCCCTAATGATAAACTAGATTATATCCAAATCACATCTGTTGCCCATTGTCCTGACAAGATCGACCCCCACTTATTCACAGGATTACACCAAATTAACATACCACAGCAATGATGAGCTAATTTAATATCCAAAGCACATCTTTAGCCTAGTCATAGCAAGAATGGTCACTATGCTTCATGATTTTATTTGAGCTATCACCTAACTGGAACGAGCGCCAAAAAGTCAGAAAGAGAGAGCTTTGCATGTGGCTTGTCTCCTTCTTCTCGGAAGTACATATTAGTCTGTGTCATACCATTAAGAATTGAAAGTGGGAAGGGATACGTTAGGCTAAAACATACCATTGGCCTCAAACTTCCCCCTAAAATTTATTTTAATTTTTTTTATTTTTTAAAATATTATATTCTTAATGGTTCATTATATTAAATCTATTAAAATTGATAGTATAGAATTGATGTCTTATTCTATCAATCAATCTATATATTGCTTAATTATTTTATTAATTTTAATTGATTCTAAAATGTTAGAAATATAATATTTTTAAAATATAAGAAACTATATATAAGGTAAGAGATGAAAGTTTGAGTGCTAAAATGATCTTTCAATTAAAGTTTTGAGGATCAAAAGCATATTTTGGCCTAAATCCCAAGGGCCGGCCATGGTCAATGGTATGGTGGGATTCACTTCTATTTGCATCGCATACTGCATCATGATCTGGATGTCTTGCTTTTTTGAGACCGCCCCACGCTTTACAGGTCTCCAAGGAACGGACGAGGGATTAAAAGACGAGGGCGGAGAAAGTCTCCTTCCTTCGTGAGACGGATTGTTGCGATGATAAGGAGCGATGGGGTCTAAACGACTAATCTTTGAGAACGCGTAGAGATGAGTTAAGATTAAGATATAGTACTCATTCATTTATTAGGATATTGCTTGGCGATTAGACTTTTGAACAAGCTAACGAAGCTTAAACAGTAATTACAACATCAATGAAAGCGACAATTTTCATATACAACATGATGTTGATTATTCTTTAGGACTTTCGTGACAATTATTGTCTTTGATGTCACCATCCTTTGTTTAATTTAGCCAGATGTCTGGTTTATGTGGCTTATCAACTCGCTCTCCCTCTCGTATGCTTGGTTGTTCGACCGTGATTCACTAATTTATTTTTCTGGGAGGTCCCTTCCATCCTCCTCATCTGAAAGCGAATATTCTGTGATGAATTCTTCCAAGTTTGTATATATATATATATGAGAGGATAAAAATAAAAAATAAAAACTTTTGAGAGGACTAAATGTATGATTTAACGCAAGCTGCTTCTTAGCATTCTAGCTATGCGTCACTGAACGACATATTCTACGACAATTTAATATTACATGAATGATATCAGTTAATTAATTCACAATGCAAACCATTCGGACAAAGTCAAAGCTTGGGTGCTACGTTTGTCCAACTTTTACACTGTAGTAAAAAAATTTGGGCAACGCTCCCAAGAAAGAAAGAGCAAGTAGTCCATATAAATGGTTTCCTTTTCCCTTAAACATATTAGAAATCCTTTTAACATATCATGCACTTAAGAACGATTTTTCTGAAAAAATAATCATGAGTTATGGCTCATGGCAAACGCATCTCCGCCATTGAAAAGTTCAAAATAGAACTGAAACCTTTTCAGTGGTATAACAAACTAAAACATTCCCTTTTCTTCGGACTTTAGAACCATAAAGGAAAAAGGACTTCTAGTTCATGTGACTGGAATGTGCTACTCTATTTTTTGCCCCTTTAGACTCTCATCCTACATTAAAGAGTAGGAACCTGCGCTACCAAAATCGCTTGAACTTTGGAAGGGAACGAAGTCATCTCAGGTCCTAATTTGCGTCCCATGAGCGGACGGCAGAGAAGTAAAAGGATCGAAAAAAATAAACGGGGAAAGTTGGCACTGGGTCGGTCTTTTCACTGAAAACCAGGGTGCGTGTTCCATAATTTTCTGCAGCTTTTCTGACAAATGGAATCCCCCTTCCAACCTACTTCTCACCCTCTCGCACGTGCCAATTCCATGCCATTGGAACCCACCGCTGCCATGATTTGCGGGTGACGTCCATCCTACCACCATTATTTTTCCTCTCTCTCTCTCTCTCTCGATCGGAATGGGAAAGCTGGGTTGCTGCCCACCAAAAGGCATATGGTTGTTCTAGGTAGCAGCAGCATGATCACCTCTCATTCAATGGTCCCATAATTCCTGCTGCTTGGTCTGGGCGTACAGAGAAGAAAGATAAGATCATTGGTTCTTTAAACTCTGATGTAATTCCGCGGTGGATACTGTCTTTGTGATCCATCATAGACTTTTAAGAGATTTGCGGCGGAACGATGGGCGAGCAGGAGCCATCCGCTTCGGTCGAACAGATGAATGATGGCACCTATCCAATGTATTTTGGTGTTACGTGCGCTTTCGTTGCTCTTCAGCTTGTGCCGAGCACGAGCAGGCTCGATTTAGAGCGTGCTCAACGGCGTCGCATAGGCGAATTTATGCTTCAGGGGAGTGCGCAGCTCTTGGGGTTGCTTGTGAGGAGAGTTCAAAGAAGGGAAGAGGCGTTGGAGGAGAAGCTGAGGAAGGCTGAGTTGGAGGTTGACGAGCTGAAACAGAGGAGAATTGAAGACGCCAAGGCCAATGAGAAGGTTGTGAGCATCTTCGCGGCCCATGAGCAGAGCTGGATCGCGGAAAGGAAGAGATTCAGGCATCAGATCCAAGCGCTCGTCACCGAGATGCGAATCTTGAAGGCGAACAACGAAGAGACCGTCATGGATTTGAGGAAGAGAACCGAGGAGGAGGAGCGTGCGATACGAATGAAGGATGAAGCCTTGGAGGAGGAAGCGAGGAAGAGGAGAGAGTTGGAGGAGAGGCTGCAATTGGCTGAAGAGGCAACGGAGGAATTGAAAGAGAGGACTGAAAAGGAGGCACAAGAACACTCAACCGAGCTTTGGAAGCATAAGACGGCGTTTGTGGAGCTCGTCTCCAACCAGCGCCAATTGGAAGCTGAGATAGGTCGTGCCCTCCGACAAGCTGAGGCGGCAAAGCAGGAGCTTGAGGAGGTCTTCGAGAGGAAGGAGGAAGCGCTTGCGATGGTCGAGAAGCTTTCTGGAGAGATTATGAAGCTTCACAAAGATTCTGAGCAGAAGGATAAGATCCTCTCGGCGATGTTGAGGAAATCCAAGCTTGACACCGCACAGAAACAGATGCTGCTGAAGGAGGTGAAGATATCAAAGGCAAAGAAGAAACAGGCTGAGATGGAGGTGGGGAGGTGGAAGAAGATGTGGGAGTCGCGGCACAAGAAGGGCTCCAGGGAAACACACTCTTTGGAGGCAGGCTGTTCGCAGAACTGGAGGCCAGAATTGCAGCTAGAGAACAGTGGACACAATTCCAAGACTCTTCTTTTAGAGTACTTGGAAGCTGAGAGCAGGAAAGAACGTGATTCTTCTTCAGCAAAGGGAGAAAGCGTCATTACGACAGTCGAATGTTTGGATTGGTACTCGAGCGATGGGAACGACGTGCCTGGTATAATGGTTTTGTCCCCTGGTTCTTTTGATTTCTTATAAATGCTTGGTGCTTTAAAGCTCTTTATAGATGCATCATAGATACAGTGTGATTGAAAAAAAAAACATTCCACAAGATAAGCAGGAATAGGTTTCGATGTATCTTGTCTAGCGGAGGCGATGTTTGGAATGCAGGGAAGAAAGATCTGGATCTCTTTGGGGTATCTCTGAACAATTTGCATCTCTGAACAATAAAAATAGTACATCAAATTTTTTGGAGTTGCAAAATTTTAATCCATTTTTGTGCAATTAGATACCCAGAACAATATATGTGAACCATCGTTTCTTTTGTGGCCAAATGCGAAGAATTTTTTTTTTTTTCATGTTGATAGATGGATAACTGTTAGCATAAGTTCCTATCACTAATTTTGTGCTTCCTTTTCTGAACTGATCATCTTTTCTTGCTATGAAACAGGTAGCGATGACTTTGAACGACTGCAAGATTGGGTTCGCCTGGAGACTGAGAAGTATGCAACCGTCCTTGAGCAAAAGTACTACACTGAGATAGAAGCATTCACAGAGCAATTGAGAGTCAAAGATGAGAAACTAGAATCATTTCGATGGCAGGTGCTAAGCATGGAGCTGGAGTCAAAGCGGCTTCAATCTCACATGGAAGGACTCGACGGGAATCTATCCCGCGTCAAAGAGGAAAACTTAAAATTGGAGGCCCTTTTGTTGGACAAGGAAAAGGAGCTAAAATTGTTGAAAGAGCAGATCAGACACCTTGTCCAACACTGCCAAAAGAACAATTCTCATCATTTTTCCAGTTCTGAATATGCCAAAAAAAGTTCTGCCAGTTCTGGGACTTGTGATCCTCAGGCTCTTCAGTCAGAAGTGAAGATCACAAAGAGGAAACCAAGGGAGAAAGATCAAGAGTCAAATACAAGCTTAGTTAGAGATACCCAGAAGGCAGGGAGCTTGGCTCGAGTGATGGATGGTCAGAATGTCAGTGAAGCAGCAAAACTGATGCACAAAATTAGAGCACTCACCTACAGAGAGAGTACTCCCACTGATACCACAGCACTTAGTCCAACTAATACTGCACCACCAACTGATAATGTTGAGGGCAATGCCATCATCTGTGTTAAGGAAATGCCTTTTCTAGAGCCTAAAAGAATGGAGAGTGTATCGAGGGACAAAGCAGAGAGTATCACCCCGACTTCCCAGTCTCCTAAAGATGAGATTGAAGAAGAGAAAGAGGTTAGCATGGATCCAGGTAATGCTCACCTGACAAAAAGTTTCAAAGAAGGTGCTGACATTGATAATAGGTTTTCATCAGCTGGGCCATCAGTTGTGCAGAAGGATTCATCTTGGAGAAGGGATATTCATGCTCTTGGAGTTTCTTACAAGATCAAAAGGCTGAAGCAGCAAGTACTTGTGCTCGAAAAGTTGACTGAACCTCAGGCAACAGAGCAGCTGACCACCAAGGATGATGCTTCAAATGACTCAGCCGATGAGAACAAGCAGCAAGAAAAGGAGTTCATGATGATGATATCTTTGCTAAATAAACAACTGAAAAGGTATCAGTCTCTTGAAGAGAAGACTGATAACTTGTGCCATATAATAGTAAGAGTCCATTTCAGCTTAATGCCTATTTATTTCTTGATTTTCTCTAATAATTTAAGATGCGTCTCACCTTTTCTTCTCTTTTCTCTTATTATGTCAGCACGAGAACTACCGATCTGGAGTCAGCAGGAATTCACAAACTGGAAAGACAAAAGCTCAAACTGAAGCACTAGAGCACTTTCTGGAAGAAGCCTTTCAACTGCAAAGATATATGGTGGCAACAGGCCAGAAGTTGATGGACTTGCAATTCAAGATTTCTTCTTGTTGTGGGAGTGGTAGCAAACTTGGAGAGTCTGTAGGATTCAATATGAGGCTGTTTACAGATATTGTAAGGACTCTCTTTCAGGAAATACAGAGAGGCCTGGAGGTTCGAGTAGCTCGAATTATTGGAGATCTTGAGGGGACTCTAGCTTCTGATGGCATTCTTCACAGGTGAAAATGAGACGAGATTTAATTTTTTTCCCTTCTGAACAAGGGCATCTTCACAATGAATCATAGGAAATATAGATAAATCAAAACTGTTTTCCTTTCTTTCTTTTCTTGGGAACAGATTCAGAAATATTTGGTTTTTCTTTCACTGCTTGAGTTCGTAAAGAAAGTCACTCCTATCAATGAAATGCTTCCTTTCTCTTTATTCTGGTTCTTTTGTACCCAAGTCCATATTTTTATACACATTTAAATAATATGCCAAGGCTGAAAAGCTAGATAGTGTCAAGAAGTTCTAAAAAGGTTCATCATCTCTCAACTTGTTTCCATGGAAATTAGGGAGTTCAACAGAAACCATCATTAGTTAAAGAGGCTCTGCATTTACTGGCATCTGAGGGGCTTCTCATTGGATGGCTGAGTTGTAGGATTCCAAGATTTCAAGTTGCAAATATTCTTCTCAGCTGATTGGACTAATTCCGGGTCTAAATACCTGGGAGTTACTGACTTGTATAATTTTGAGCAACTGAGTGATCCGCTGATGCTAGCTGCTCTACTTGTAGTCAGCAGTACCTTTGTTAACTAGTTTAAACTGGACACCTGATAGCAACACTACTAGTGATAACTCTCAGAAGGAAAGAAGACACGGGTTATGATGTACCTTGCACAAAACAAGCAGCAGAGTGCCCTGGAGCATTTGCAACCCTGTCAAGAGAGTTCATCTGTTTCTCTATTTTTATACCCATATTAATTGTCTCCAATCTCCATTATCTTTGTTTTTGTTTGCTTTGTTTTCTTTTCTTTTGTTTCTCTGTTTTCTTTTTTCTTTTTTTTTTTCATCTTCTCTTTTCTGTTTTTTTGGGAGTTTGAAAGGACTTCATTCACTTTTATACCTGGACTCACCTTCCATGTGTTTTTTTTTAAGTAGTGTTGGCAAACTGAGTGGACTGCATGTGATGCTAAAGGTGCATCATGCATCCAGCTTTTCTTTTTTCATTTTTTAAAAAAATGATATTAAATTTAGTAGCGATTTATACAATTAGCCATCTGAGTTTTTTCCCCGTTCAATTCAGACCATCAATTTTTCCCCTAATGATACAAATGATTGGATTTTATTTTTCTCTCTCCATCCATATTGGGTCGCAAAGACACTGGAAATCGACAGGGCGAAGGCCAACGAGTGGAGATCTGCTGTCTTAATTGGTGGCATCAATTTGTCATGTGACTGTCGCAAAGCGGCGACAAATTTCCGTTGTCGCATGACCCGAAGGGATGGGGTCCTAGCAATACGATATGTTCTCAAAATGGTCCAATTTCATCCTTTAGATGGAGTGGCTCGGGGACTTGGACTTGGCTGTGAATGGATAAGCTAACCTCCGTTTGGTCCAAAGCTAGAAGCTAAATATAGATCAGAATGGGAACGCGATTGGCTGTCCAGGATCTCACAAGATTCCCGCACGCTGCCGCCACCTATGAGATATTCGCTGACATTTTAACATGCTGAAATCTTTCTTTATTAGAAAGCCTAAATAACATTTTTTTGGTTATTTTTTTAGTCAAATATTTAGTTGTTATAAAATATATCAATAATATTTAGTTAAGAAAAATATTTTATATTTATATTTTATAGAAAATATGATTTTTAACCAAATGGAATGGGAAAAAAATAATAACATACAGTGAACTCCGATTTGGGATTGATTTATAGCTACAATTGTTGTTATTGTTACAGTTGAGGATATTCGTAAGATAGATCGGATCGGACTGACTGTGGCAAATAAGCTTCAATTTTTATATACTTTCATACGCCAATCATGCAAGAAAATGTGTTGATAAATTCATTCAATTAGCCTTTTTTTTTTTTTGGTACAGACGGATGATTACATCAATCTAGGGTGAGTCAGACCCGATATATCAGAATACAATAACTGAGAAAGGATAATAAGGGAAGGGTCATCCTACTTTTAGCTCCAAAAATCAAAGTGAGAGTCCATCCTGACAGTAGTTCAATCAGCAACAGTATTGGCTTCATGGTAGACATGTCGAATCTGGATGTTACGAGCTTGCAGAAGAATAGAGTAGATATCGCACAATAAGGAAATAGTAGGCAAGTGGATGCTGGATTTCTACCGGATCTAGCGAATAACAGTAATGAAATCACCTTTTACGATAAGACTGTGGGCGCTTAGGATCCGAACGGCATAGGAGATACCTGCCCATGCCGTGTACAGCTTTACAAGAGGCGCTGAGAAGTCAAGTAAACCAAATCCTTCCGCCGCCAACATCATACCATTCCGCCACGAATGACAAAAGCCGATCTAGCACATCTACCATGAACACTCTCATCAAAGTTAAGTTTGACAAATCCTAAAGATAGAGGCTCCTAAGAAATAAAAATCGTATGCCGATTCGCTGCCGAAGCAGCAGGAGAGACCCAGTGGCCAGAGTTCGTAGAATCAAGAAAACCATCATAAAAGTATACTCAGCATTTCCCATCCTGACAATCCTGCCGAAAGGAGCCATCTCGTCTGAGAATAGGATCGATTCTGGGATAACCATATCCGATTCGGGAATTAGCCCTTTGAATACACCACATAAGTATGAAATCATTATTCTAATGCTCTCTTTGCAAAACAGAGCTTCAACTAAGGCCGCTGTCCCACTTCTCGCCTCCCACACCGGCCTCTGCCATATGAGCCAACGGCCTCAACCCCGACCAGTCACTCTAACGGCTGTGACAACACCCTAACAACCTGAAAACCATTCAGAACCATCCCCTCCACGGCCTACGAAAGAAACCCGACCCTCCCTCCAAGCCTCACCCCATCACTCTCCTCCTCTCTCCCTACTCCACTTTCTCTTCTCCCTGGAATTCTGCCACTGCTGTAGCGCTGCCCTGATTCTTGGTGAGCTTGGCTCCAGCCAAAGCATCGCTGTCCCGCCGCTGAGACGCTGGAGCACCAGTGTTCCCCCGTCCCCCTCCAGCTCAGTGGTCACCAGCATGTCCAAGTGAGTTGCGATTCAGATAAGCATCTGCTCTCTTACTCTGTTTCGATTCAGAAACAAACTCCCTAACCGAACTCATCTAGACACCATCAACATGTCTAATGCTGCAAGCTCACTTATTGCCCAATTAATCAATTAATTTCGTTACGAAAAACATACTCTTCATGGTGTTTTATTTTATGATATAATGACATAACTTTGGTGTCAGAACCCTATTTATACGGTGTTCTGCTCTAACCCCGTTATAAGCATATATATGTGGCTATAGCGTGCAACAGTAGTGCAATTCTAAAAGATGAAATGTAAACGTTAATGGCAGTAAAACTTGGTTGTGATGACTTAAAAAATTTAAAAATTAAATTTTGAGGCATAATATGGTATATGCTTTTAACATATTTTAAAATATGAGTATCTTTAGATAATAAGATGATAAGTATGTTTAGACATATGAAAGCAAAAGATTCATAATATGCTATATTTTTGAAATTATTATATATTTATATTAGACTTATTTATTGAGATTAAACTCTCATTGACGTTTTTAGAGTTAAGGAAATAAATTGGGACAGGTAGAATGAAGCTGTTATCAGCCTAACTTAAATGAAGTGTATGTTTGTCAGTTACGCATATAGCTCAGAGATTTGTTTTATGTGAATTTATTATAAGAATGTTATGGATTTTTAATAGCATATTTGTTTATTGTTCCTTCGTATGATAATTTCTCTGTTATTAGACGTCTTGCATGCCATATAATGGATTTTTTTTTATCACACTAATCTTGTGCGAGTCAGCCCAAAATATCAAAGTACAAAATTTGCTTAAGAGCTAAGGGACAGGGGTCTCCCTGATTCCATGTCCATGATGGGCCACAGCCATCGCTACCCAGTCAACCGCAGAATTAGCTTCCCGTGGATGTGGACTCTGTGAGAACCATGTAGAACATGTCACGGAGAAGAGGATTGGTCGGGATATGGTTACAGTAACCCGACTGAAGCCACCGGATGACAGTAAGAGAATCCCCTTCAATAAAAGGCTATGAGCGTGAAGTCTCCAAATATGGGAGATACCAACCCGCATAGCATAAAGCTCCGCCATAGGGACTGAAGTATCTAAAGAGCCAAAACAGCCGGAAGTAAAACTCCATCAGTGCCCCGAATAACGAAAGTAGACCCAGCAAGTCTTTTTCGAACACTTCCATCAAAGTTGATTTTAACAAACCTGGAGTGGAGGGGGGCTCCCAAGATATAAAAACTATGTATAAAAATTGTGTGACGGTTCGGTGCGATATCAGTAGGGGATTTCCAGTGGCCAGAGTTACAAAAATCAAGGCCATTGAACAGAAGTGCACTTTCAGCAACCATGGATCTGATCTTTTGCTCTAATATGTGAGGAGAGATAGTATCATCAGCAAAAATAAGATGGTTTCACGACAGCCAAATCTGATAGGCAGTAATAGCCCAAAGAATTCTCCACTGTCGGGTGGTTCTCCGAAGATCATCAAGGAAAGGGAACACGAAGAACCAGAACCATCCACTCTACATATATAACCCATCCTCAACCAAATCCAACTCCATCTATGGCAGGTAAAGATCGCGTGGTTAGTAGTCTCCTCCTCCCTACATAGCGGACAAGTCGCCTCAACTGGGAGACCTCTTCTAGATAGCAAGGAGCAGGAAGGGAGACAATTCCACATGATCTTCCATATAAACAACTAGACCCTGGGATGAATGGGGAGCTTCCATATTCAGACATCATCCCTCGAATCCTGGGGCTGGGGTCTGTACTCCTCGATGAGATCCGTAATGGGATCCCTAGCGAGACAAGATCTCCGCCATAACCTAGTATCCGAGGTGGGACCCGGGATAATAGAAATAGATAGAATCCGCCAAGAAAGTTCATCCCCAAATAACCTGGTCACCGCTAAGGTATCCCAAGAGGAGGAATCCTGAGTGATGAGCTCCTGAACCCTCATGCCGGGTGGGACATCCGTACTGATAAATGACGGCCATCGGGAGAGGGGAAGATCCGAGATCCAAATATCCTAAGAAACATTCACCGAGGATCTGTCGCCAATCATCCAGGATACATTGTTCAGGATAGTCGGAGCATATCGATAGACCTCTTTCCAAAAGAAAGAATACCCCCGAGCAGGTAGAGAGTCCATAGAAGGAGGTTAGACACCATACCTAGCTCGCATGAAGGAGCTCTAGAGACAGTGAGGATCAAGAATAAACCTCAAGGCATGCCTGGCTAGCAGAGCCTCTCTCCTAGCAAGCAAAGACTGGATACCAAGCCCACCTTCACGCAGAGGCATACAAATCGAATCCCAAGCCTGAAGGTGAATACCGTGACCATCTTGCATAGAAGCCCACAGAAAGTCCCTAAAGCAATACTCAATCCTCCGCAGACACGTAATAGGGACCACAGCATTAGATAGAAGATACATAGATAGGGACGTAAGGACAGAGCGTATAAGGGTGATCCTCGCCATCATGGATAAACCGGTCACTTGCCAACCATCCATCCGATCATGAATATATCGCTCAAGGTTAGTATAATCACTAATACGAGGATGCCTTCCCAAGAGAGGGATCCCCAAGTAAGAAAGTCTATCTGCCTTGTTAAAGATGCCTAGAGCTTGATGTATAACATCCATGGATGACCTGGAAGTCTTAGGGTTGAAGCAGATCATGGACTTATCTAAATTGACCTTCTGGCCAGAAGTACAACAATAGCACTGAATGATAGAGGCATAACTAATAGCATTATGAAGAGAGGCCTGGCCCAACAGAATACAGTCATCCGCAAAAAGAAGATGGGAGACAGAGGGCCCCGAGGAAGCAGCCATAAAGGGGGCAATATGATAGTCCTGCTGAGCTTGATGAATAGCGCGAGACAGATCGCCAGAATAAACAGAAACGGGAATAATGGACATCCCTGTCTCAGGCCCACAGTAGACTAGAAGAAAGTAGTCTGCACACCATTAACTATAAGAGAGAATGAAGGCTTCTGGATGCATGCCATAATCCAGTCAATAAAGAGATTGTGAAAACCAAATTCAAGCAGGGTTTGGTGCAGAAAGACCCAACTCAGCCTGTCGTAAGCACGCTCCATGTCTAACTTAACAGCCATGAGACACTATCTGACCAGGGCTCTCTAAAGATTATGTATAAACTCCTACGCAATGAGGACATTATCAAAAATACTCCAACCTCTAATGAAAGCCCCCTGTTCAGAAGAGATAAGCTGAGGAATAACCACCCGCAGGCGGGAGACTAAAAGGCACGCACAAACCTTATATAAGGTAGTGTAAAAATTGATTGGCCAAAAGTGCTGAGGAGAAGAGGCATCAGAGCGCTTCGGCACAAGAGTAATGAGAGTCCGCTTCCAATTAGTAGGAATGGATTTGGACATGAAAGCACTCTGAATAGCCTGGGTGACCTCTTGACCAACAATATCCCAATAATGATGGAAGAATAATGGCGAAAAGTCATCCGGGCCGGGCACCTTATCAGGCCCAAGGTCCCATAAGGCCATGCGAATCTCATCAGTAGTGATGGGCCTAGTCAGAAGGTTGTTCTGAAAATCAAAGACCTTCTTCTAAGAAGGAACCCTGAAAACAGGTGCCCCCACCCCTGAAGACTCAGTCTATCTAGATTGAAAGAACTGAAACAACTGATCCCGGATAATAACAGTATCCTCCTAGGAATTTTTCTCCTCATCAACTAAACGCCAGATCCTGTTAGCAGCCCTTTACTTCAGAGTGGCCTGATGAAAGAATCTGGTATTGCGATCCCCCTCCCAAAGCCACTAAACCCTAGATCACTGCCTCCAGTAGGACTCCTGCTGTAGAAGCAGGGAGTGATGAAGAGCAAGCTTTGATCGAAGAGAGAAGAGATCAGGATCAGGGAGACAGTCGTCCCGATCCTTTCTATCCTGAAGGACGACAATATCTGCTTCCACCTACTCAATGTTTCTCACTAGGTTCCCAACCTCTATTCTATTCCATCTCGATAAGCGACGTCTAACCAACTCCAACCGCCTAGAGAGATGATAAGTCACATTACCTCTCATCGGTAAGTGCCAAACCTGAGCAACAATAGACCGAGCCAAGGGGTAGGACGTCCATAACTGCTCAAATCTAAACTGACACCGCTGCATTAAATCAGTGACGGTGGATATCAAGATCAGACAGTGATCGGAGGCAACGCGAGGCAGATGAGTGACAGTAGCATGGAAACATCTGAGTCCATTGGACAGTGGCCAAGGCTCTATCCAATCTTTTCCAAACTCTAGCCGAACCCTGGCAATTGTTACACCAGGTAAATTGGGGTCCCAAGAATCCCAAGTCCAGTAGACCAACTGAGGAGATGAAGGATCTGACCTCCAAGATATCTGGTGAATCAGTAACCCGCCTACTGCCTCTCTTTTTCATTAGCAACAGTAATACAATTGTAGTCACCAGCCAAGATAGAAGGAATACCCTAAGCAAGGAGAGAGAGACTCTCAGACCATAGAGCACGTTGTTCCCTGAAGTCAGTGCTAGCATAAACTCCCAATAGAAGCCAGGGGTCAGAAGATCCCTCCAAAACTAGAAGAGCAATCTGCTGATTACACTGATGAAAAGCATTCACCTTAACCGAAGAGTAGCACCAGAAAGCTACCATCCCACCGGATAGGCCAACAGACTCCACAGCATAAGAAGACCAAGTTCTGGCAGCCTGTCTCCAAAAATGGACCAAACTGTCTCTCGATAACTGAGTTTCCAATAGAATGCATATGTCAAAATTATGGATCAGCAACAATCTACCAAAGGAGGATCGAAAAGAAGGTTTTTGAGCTCCTTTGACATTCCATATAAGGATTTTCATTTGCAAATGGGGAAGGGTGGGACCCACCCTGATCTTCAACCATAGCCAAGTCAGAAGGATACCCCTTAAACAAGGTATCACCCTCTACCGTCTGAGAAGTGCAATCCATCTGGATATTATCAGCCCCCTAGGAACCAGCCTCAGCTGCAGATTCCGAAGATCGGGAAACAACAACAGGGAGAGCTAAATCCATAGACTGATCTTGAATAGCTGACTTGAGACAGGATAGGACCGAATTATGACGACAAATCTCACCCTTAGATGACTGACCCAAATTCGCGTCACAATCAGTGACCTAACTACAAGAGGCCTTATCGGGCCTACTAACCAAAGTGGCAGGACCCCTACTAGGGATCAGAGGATCAGAAGAGGAGCTTCTTCTTTGGATCCTTTGACTTAGAAGTATTACCTTTACCTTTCCAATTTCCACTTTTGGAAATAGATCTTAGGGAAAGGGATTCCTCGGGCGTGGCCCGCTTGGAAGGACCCATGTTAGCATCTGACCGAGCCACTGGCCTACAGTCCCCATTGCCCGCATCTAGAAGGGCAAATGGATTCTTTAATTTCAGGATCTGAGTGTCTGAACTCAAAGCATCAGAGCCAACTAACTGAACTTCAGGCCTCACTGTATCTTTCAAACCGGCACGAATCCTTCCAGCCGGCACGCATCCCTTAACAGTGGCACACACATTCATCCCTTCATCCACCACCAAGCCTGCCGAGGGATGAACTGGGGCCACAACCACACTATCGCAATGGTTGCCGACCTTCAGGGAATGCTGCCGAGCATGCTTGCCAGAAGATAACCACCCGTCAGTCGGAATCCCATTCCTCACCGCAACAGACGATGGAGAATCCGAAGCTGCAGAGGGCATCCCGGACGCATGCGCGGACTCCACCCACACCGGAGCAGGGGGTTTGCGTTGGCGAGTGGCCGACATCTAGGGCCAAATAATGGCCCCGACGAAGCCTGCTCAGGATCAGCAGATGGGGACGACAGAGAACAGGGGCCCGAGAGATGAATAGATCCAAAACTGGGGCAAATTCCGACAAGATGCTTGAATTGGAATTGCTACTAGAAGGGAGAAGCCAACCCCTGGACTTTGACACCAGGCCGAAGGGGCCGCCGAAGATCAATTTGGACACAGGCTCTGACGAATGCGCCCCTGGACAAAGAGCGAGTAGCAGGATCGGAGAAGATAAACTGTCCCGCTGGTGCCAATATAGCTTCTAGCACTGCATCATTCCAATACTCCATGGGCAGAGCAGGTAGACGCACCTAGAGGAGGGCCAAGGAGACAGAGTCCATGGACGGAACAAAATCTGGGCGCCAGCTCTCAAATAGTTGCAATCCGAAAAACAAAGCAATGGTGAGCGAGGCCGGAGATGCCCACATGCCTAAATTCCAGGATGAAAGCTTCCGGTGGAACCCAACGATGGAAGGTCCGAGCCAGAATTGCTTTCTCCTTCCAGCAGGCACTAGACGATTCTAGCACCGCATATGTGTCATCAATGGATTGCCATCTTTTGGACCACCATTAGATCTGGAGCATGGCAATATGTGTCATCACCTCAACCACTAATAGAGCTTCGTTTAGCACTGATCTAAGCTACTGAGTTTTCTCTTCGAGAGCAGTTGTTGCTACCATAACATCGTTGCTCGGCAGCCGATGCTACTTGACTATGCCAATAGCTGGCACCTTTCCCTGCACCACTGCTTGGCAATCTAGCCTCACTACAAGAAAGTACAGTTTTGTGGCAAACATATTACGACAAATTATTTTCATCATTATATGTTCATTTATAATGGTGAAATATAAATTAAATTCATTGTAAAAATAATTTACTATGACAAAAATATTTTTTGCTGTAATAAACTACCTTATTACGATGAAAATTAATTTTCATCGTAATAGGGTACAACAATATATTAGATTTTTTTTCACTTTTCTTTTTATTTTATTATGAAGAAAATATATTTTGTCATAGTAAACTACCTTATTACGATGAAAATTAATTTTCGTCGTAATAGGGTACAGCAATATATCAATATTTTTTTTACTTTTCTTTTCATTTTATTACGACAAAAATATTTTTGCCGTAATAAACTACCTTATTACGATGAAAATTAATTTTCGTCATAATAGGGTACATCAATATATCATGATTTTTTTACTTTTCTTTCATTTTATTACGGCAAAAATATTTTTCGCTGTAAAAAACTACCTTATTACGATGAAAATTAATTTTATCGTAATATGGTACAGCAATATATTAGGATTTTTTTACTTTTCTTTTTGTTTTATTACGGAAAAAATATTTCTCCTATGCAGTATTTTTTACTCACACCTCGTTTGAAACATCTATATGCCTCAAGACATACAATGAAGATATGAGGTGGCACTATGATAAGTGATCGATCATAGATGGGGTGTTACGGCATCCAGCAGATGGAGAAGCATAAAAAGATATTGATCAAAAGTATCCTAATTTTGCCAGTGAACCAAGAAATGTAAGGTTAGGTCTTGCTTCAGACGAATTCAATCCATTTGGGAACATGAGTAATGTATACAGTATGTGGCCCATCATTTTAGTACCTTATAACTTGCCTCCATGAAATATATGAAAGAGACATTCTTTATGATGTCGTTACTTATCCCGGTCCTAAATCTCCAGAAAGGGATATGGATATATTTTTAAGGCCAATAGTGGATGAACTTAAACATTTATGGACCGAAGGTGTTGATGTATATGATGCATGTACGAAAGAGAGTTTTGGATGCACATAGTTATTTTATGGACTATAAATAATTTTCTAGCATACTCATTATTATCTGGTTGGAGCATAAAGGGTTATAAGGCATGTCAAGTTTGTAATGAGCAAACCTCATCCAAAAAGTTGAACGACAAGATTTGCTATATGGGACATCACCGTTACTTGCCTATTGATCACAAGTAGCGAAATAGTAGACTCCATGATGGAAGTAGAGAGCATGGAGTCAAACCAAAAATGTTGACCGGTAAAGAAATTTTAATGCAATTAGAACACATAGCTGCTGAAAAGTCCTGAAAGCATCCAAACAATAAACATCGAAAATGAAAGCGTGCACCAAATGAGTTGAATTGGTATAAGAAGAGTATTTTCTTTGAGTTGGAGTATTGGTCATCATTAAAATTGAGACATAACTTAGATGTAATGCATATTGAGAAGAATATTTGTGACAATGTTGTGAGAACTTTATTAAGCATCAAAGGTAAGATAAAAGACACATATAAAGCTAGAGAGGAGCAGGCTTCAATGGGGATCCAAAGGGAGTTGTGGTTACAAACTCAAGGTAATAGAGTTTATAAGCCTCCTGCATCTTACACATTTACATTAGATGAAAGAAGACAATTCTGTAAGTGGCTAAAATCTGTGAAGGTGCCCGATGGATATTCTTCCAATATTTCAAGGTGCATAAATGAAGGTGATGGAAAGATATCCGCTTGAAGACACATGATTGTCATGTACTACTTCAAAGATTGTTACCTATTGGCATTCAACCATTCTTGCAGAAACATGAGAGAGTAGTACTTTAATTGAGCTTTCTAATTTCTTCCAACAACTTTGTTCAAGAACATTGTATGTTAGGGATTTGGAGTTGTTACAAGAGCAGATTGTGTGATCTTATGTAAGCTTGAACGAATGTTCCCACCAGCATTTTTGACGTTATGGTGCACTTATCAGTACATTTGCCTTACGAGGCCTTACTTGTCGGACCTGTTCAAAGTAGATGAATATATCCTTTCAAAAGGGCACTTGGTACATATAAACAATATGTACGTAATAAGGCTCGACCGAAAGGTTTAATTGCAGAAGCTTATATTGTCAACGAGTCTCTTACATTTTGTTCAATGTATCTTCGAGGCATAGAAACAAGATTCAATCGTCCGGAACGAAATTTTGATTCGGATAGCCATTTGGACAAGCAATTAAATATATTTGCAACTCGTTGGTGGCCTCTTGGAAAAGGAAGAATGGTGTATTTAGATGATAAAACTTTAAAACAAGTACATTGGTACCTCATCAATAATTGTTCAGAGGTGCAACCATTTCTCAAGTAAGTATACTTGTAAAATTATTTTTTCATATCTCTAAATTTTCTATAGTGCTCATTAGCGTAATGTTCTCTATAGCCAACACATTGATTAGCTAAATCCAACTAGATCGAAACAACTGGACCAATTACAGAAGGAAAGATTTTTTGAGTGGTTTAAAAATGAAGTAAGCATGTACATTCATTAATATTGTAAATTAATATATCATGTGTCTTTATTTCAAATGATGTTGATGTTTGGTTTATCCAAATGTTAAATAAGCATTTTGCTGGGGCATCTGAAGCTACTGATGAGCTTTATTCATTGGCTATTGGTTCCGACAGTCGTGTGTGCTCGTATATTGGCTGTGTGGTGAATGGCATTAAATTTATCACTGTTAATCGGGATGTCAACCATAAAACACAGAATAGTGGCGTTTGTGTTCCCTCTACTCATCTAGGAGAAGAAATTAACTTTTATGGTATATTATTAGAGGTCCTTGAATTTCATTTTGTTAAAGGTTGTAAGGCGATAATGTTCAAGTGCAAATGGTTTGAAACTGAACCAAAACACAAGAGAATGCAACAACATTATAATATTACAAGTATAAAAATCAGTTCACAATGGTACAAACATGAGCCATTCATTTTAGCATCACAAGATGAAAAGGTTTCTACTTGGATGATTTGAAAAACAATTCTAATTGAAAAGTGGTATACAAGGTTAGTCATCATCATTTGTGGGATATTCCAAAAAAATGATGATGTCCAGGAAGAAGTATATCAAGAAGTTGATTCAGCAATCCTTTGATTCACATATGAGCAACCTGACATGGACTTAATAACATCTTGGCGTACGGACACTGATGCTGAAATAGTTGCAATTCAAGAAAACATTAGAGATCAAAGTGATGTCGGTCAAGATGAGTTTATATGCGAAGATATTGAAGAGGATGACACACTAGCTGATTATGATAGTGAGGGATCTATACATAGTTCTGATATGGAGGATGACGAAGACAATGAGCATATTAGTGATGACAATGATTAATTTGGTAGCATTCATGTTTTTTTTTACTTATTACAACTATATGCTCTTATACTTTCTTATTTATTAATTCTAGTTTGTATGTTTGTTTGCAGATGTCTTCGAGAGATACTCCTGCTACATCGAGGCAAGATGATTCTCTTAAATTCCAACTCTGACAGAGGGGTCATCTGTTGGCGCATTATGTAATAACTCTACTTTAAACTTATCTTTTTGGCTATATTTTTTATGTTATTTTGCACTAATTTAGTTCATTATGTTTTGCAGCTACGTCATCAAAGAAGAAGGATCGAGGTATTGCTCGCGGATACAAGTCCGCACATCTGATTGATACGCGTCGTGGACAGAAGTTGCCTATTCTTCTGTCACTTGAGGTTGGATGACTATTAGGAGAGTTTTGCTCTGAGTTTCTGACCGAGATAGGAGTGGTTATACGTGACATGGCACCACTTGCGGTCAGAAAGTGGAGTGAGATCACTTGCACAGAAAGCACCTATGATCGATCGACTTCAGGTCAGTATAATTGTATTAGATTACTTTAACATACTTAATATACCTTATAACTTTTATAATTATATATATATTTGCAGGAGAAGTTTGATCTTGATATGAATTTAGATCATATTAAAAAATGTATTGAGAATTTAGATATCGACTTCATATACACTTCATTAGTCACGGTGGGGACACAAGTGTGAGCTTAGCAAAGCAAAATAAGCCATCTCGTATCTCGTAGAGTGACTGAAACTTTCTACGTGATTACTTTTATTCAGATGAGTATAAGGTAAATACATCCATACAAATATTTTAATAGTTTATATTTTTACAAACTCATGTAACCATTTCCATTAATTCTTTGATGTAGAAAAAATCAGAAACAAATAAATCTAATCGGGAATTGCAGCCATATGCTGCTCTCACTGGATCAAAGTCTATATCAGCTCACTTTTATAATATGATAAGGAATACTGTGAACCTAGTACTATATATTTATGTATTGTGTGGTCTGATATTGTTGTAGTGTTATGAATCTAGTGCAGCCATATTTATGGAAGATTTGGTCCAACTAAGGCTAAGTGTGTTGAGTGCTGAATCCAAACTTAGGCTTAGTGAGAATTTAGAATTAGTTGTCATACTCTTAATTGTATGAATTAAAAAGAATAGATATGGTGTTGTAAGTAACAGGCATCTAATTAGTTGACTTGACCTTTTTGTAGATCAATAAGGTCAGTAAGCTAATTATGAATTAGCAGTTTTAGTAAATCACTTAATTCCAATATGTTGTAAATAATGCTAATATTTAATTTTGCACTATTAATTGAATGTTAATAATTATTACATTGATACATTGATACATTGTATTAGATTATTATATTATATACATTGATACATTGATACATTGTATTAGATTGTTACATTGACACATTGATACATTGATAATGTATTAGATTATTACATTGATACATTGATACATTATATTAGATTCTTACATTGATACATTGATACATAGATAATTGTATTAGATTATTACATTGATACATTGATACATTGTATTAGATTACATTGATACATTGATACATTGTATTAGATTATTACATTGATACATTGTATTAGATTGTTACATTGATACATTGATACATAGATAATTTATTAGATTATTACATTGATATATTGATACATTGATAATTGTATTAGATTATTACATTGATATATTGATACATTATATTAGATTGTTACATTGATACATTGATACATTGATACATAGATAATTGTATTAGATTATTACATTAATACATTGATACATTGATACATTGATATTAGATTATTACATTGATACATTAATACATTGTATTAGATTATTACATTGATACATTGATACATTGATAATTGTATTAGATTATTACATTGATACATTGATATATTGATACATAGATAATTGTATTAGATTATTATATTGATATATTGATACATTGATAATTGTATTAGATTATTACATTGATACATTGATACATTATATTAGATTGTTACATTGATACATTGATACATAGATAATTGTATTATTACATTAATACATTGATACATTGATATTGTATTAGATTATTACATTGATACATTGTATTAGATTATTACATTGATACATTGATACATTGATACTTTTTATTAGATTATTACATTGATACATTTTATTAGATTATTACATTGATACATTGATACATTGATAATTGTATTAAATTATTGTCTTAAATTATTATCTTAAATTATTATTGTTTCTTTTCAGAGAGATTCTGTTATGGGAGAGGAGCCATCAAGACTTCATCTTTGGAATACTCTTCATTTTATAAAAAGAAGAATCAATGGATAAATAAAAAAGCTGAAGAAACCCATGTAAGTTTTATCAATTAAAAATATAATATTATTGAATGTAATGTTTTATACTAAACATATTGAATTTGTTTTCTTTTCATTACAGGCACAGTTAGTAGAGCGACTTTCCTCACAAGACTCTCCAGCATAACCAATCAATGAGGATGTCATTTTTTAGAAGGTTTTAGGCTCTAGATCTGGTTATAAAAGGGGATGGGGTCCATTACCAAAGGGTACATCGAGAATTAGAGGTAGTTCTTCATCTTCTGAAAACTCACAATTAAAGGTTGAACTACATGAGTGACGAGAGCTCATCGCTCAGCAAGAGGATAAGCTCACTCAACAATAGAATGAGCTCACTCAGCAATAGAAGACCATCCAGAATCTAAATGTGATGACTGCTGAGCTCACTACTATCATGCGATAGCTAGTGCCTGGATATCGTCCTAGTAGATCCCAGCAGACCTCACCTCCATAGTACATGTATTTTTTTAATTATGTATTTTCAAAAACATTATATATTATGATTTTACTGAAATGAATGAAAACTTTTATTAAATTTTTTGTGAAACTTTTATATTAGAAAGTATTTCTAATATCGTTGCTTTAATAATATATTATATTATTGTAACAGGTGCAAAATAAAAAATAAAATATTAAAATAAAATTTTAATATTTTAAAATTTAAATAAAAACTTATTACGAAGACTTATTTTTGCCGTAATATCAATCTATTACGGTAAAAAAAGTCATCGTAATAGTTTTTATTTAAATTTTAAAAATATTTAAAACTTATTACGGTGACTTATTTTCGCCATAATAAGTCATTTTCTTGTAGTGCCTCAGTTCTTGGGAAAGAAGGAATAAAGGGTCGATCGACCCTCTCTTTGGGAAGAAAACCGTGACCCCTGCTTAATAGAGGAAGCGATCGACCATTTTCTGTGATTAGACCCAAACTAAACCCAATCAAATTAGGTCCGATCAATTGAAACCTAGAAGAAGCCTGATTCAGGCTAAGTTTGACCTGAATCAAACCCTGTGGATTGGAATCGTACCCTTATTACCCTGGTGCCCAAACGTAATGATACTTCTCTCCTACAGCATTTTAGGCCTATCAGTCTCTGCACAACTTTATAAGGTTTGTGCTCGTCTGCTTGCTGATTGCCTACGGTTGGTGATGCCTCGGATTATAGCAGTGGAGCAGGGGGCATTTATCAGAGGGCGTAGTATTACGGACAATGTCCTCATTGCCCAGGAGTTTATGTATGATCTTCAGAGAGCTCCGGCCAGGCAGTCCCTTATGGCTGTTAAGCTGGATATGGAGAGGGCCTATGATAGACTTAGTTGGACTTTCCTCCTCCACTCCTTGCAGGAGTTTGGTTTTGATGATCAGTTTATTGAATGGATTATGGCTTGTATTCAGAGGCCTTCTTTCTTGCTGATCATTAATGGTAGCCTGACTAAATTTTTTTACTCTTTAGTAGGTCTACGTCAGGGATGCCCTTTATCCCCTTGCTATTTATTTTGGCGGCAAATGATCTTTCCCGTGCCCTCTACCAGGCTCAGACTGATTGTATTATTCCTTTTATGACCTATCCTACGGGTCCTGAGATCTCTCATCTATTCTTTGCTGATGATTATATTTACTGGGTAGAGCTACCTCAGCCAATGCTTCTTCCTTAGCTGATATCATCCAGCGCTATTGTCAGGCCTCGGGTCAGAAGGTCAATGCATCTAAGTCTTCTATCTGCTTCAGTCCGAAGACTGCTAGAGCTACCAGGAAGCTATTGTCCATAGGCTGGGCTTCTTATCTCAGACTGACCGTTTTCAGTACTTGGGGTTCCTATGACAGGCAGACATCCCCGCTGTGCTGACTATGCTGATCTTGAGCTGAGGTCTGTCAGCGTATAGAGGGATGGCAGGTTACGGACTTATCTATGATGGCAAGGGTAACTATTATTCGAGCTGTTCTCTCTTTCCTTCCTATGTATCTTCTTTCCAACGCTGCCATCCCGATCACCTGTCTCAGGAGAATTGAGAAATGCTTTAGGGATTTCCTTTGGGCCTCTATGCAGGACGGGCATGGTATTCACCTTATGTCTGGTTTGTATGCCAATCCAGGAGGGTGACCTGGGATTCAGTCTTTGATCGTCAGAAGGGAGGCCCTTTTGGCCAAGCATGCATCGCGATTCATTCTGGAGTCGCAGAGTCTATGGAGCTCTTTATGAGAGCGAGATATGGTGATTGGACTTCCTCCTCGCATATGCAGTTATCTCCTCGGCATTCTCCCTTCTAGAAGGAGGTCTGTCGTCATGGTAGATCCATTATGGAAAATACTACGTGGATGATTGGTGATGACTCTTCCATTGAGGTTATTCAGGATTCATGGATCTCTGACATCCCTCTATCTCGATGGCTCTCCTTCGTTAGTATTGATGTCCCTACTAGTATGAGAGTGAAGGAGTTGATCTCTTCTGATCCTTCCTCTTGGCATGACCCTCTGGTGTTCCATTTTTTTGGGGAGGAGCTTGCTCGTCGGATTTTGGCTATTCCGATTACTTCGGGTATTACTTCGGATTGTAGGCGGTGGCGCAGATCCTGTCTTCCTAGGGCCCCTATGAAGGATCTTGTGAAGATGTTCAGCCCTCAGTCTCAGGGGCAGGTGGATGCTGTGTGGATATGGAAGCTGCCAATCCTCCCCAGGATACAGATCTTCATTTGGAAGCTTTTGTGGGAATGTCTCCCAACTTGTGCTATGCTTGCGAGGAGGGGCTTGCCTATCCAGCCTATATGTCCGCTTTGTGGTTTGGAGGAAGAGTCTACTGAGCACGCCATCTTTTCTTGCCATAGAGTGGGTAGGATCTGGCAGTCAGTGGGCTATCATTCTAGATTGGAACAAATGACTTCTCAGTGTTCACTCTTCTTAGATGTCCTTCGGAAGGCCTCCCAATACAAATGTGCTCTTTGGGCTTCTACGGCATATCAGATCTGGCTATCTAGGAACCAGACTATTTTTTTAGATGGAGGTATATCATTACAAAGGATCATATGGAAAATTAGATCCCTGGCGTCGGACTGTGCTCGTGGCTTCCATTCAGGTGGTCTTGACTCCTCTGGCCTCTGGGGTTCCCCTGCTGCTTCAGCAGCGAACCGGCATACGGTTTTTATATCATGGGAACCCCTCCTCCAGGGTTTGTCAAGATCAACTTTAATGGGAGTGTTCGTGGCAGACTAGTGGGATCTGCTTCGTCATCCACGGGCCGAAGGGTGATCTATTGGCAGCTGGAGGGTTGGTAGTTTGGACTCCTCTGTCCCAATGACTGAGCTCTATGCTGCTTGGGATGGCATCTCCTGTGTTGTTCGATCTCTTCATGTTCAAAACCTCATCATTGAGGGTAACTCTATGATTGTAATTCGGTGGCTACGGAGGGAACATGGCTCCCTTGCTCCTGCTATACCACTTTTAGATGATATCTGGAACATGCTGAGCGAGGCCCAAGATGTTCAGATTCGTCATTCTTATCGGAAAGCTAATTCGGCGGCCGATTGGGTGGCTTCAGTGGGGTTGAAGGTGGAGACAGAGATCACTGTCCTTTTGTTCTTCAGCAAATCTTGTATTATGATACTCAAGGGCTGATCCGTACACGATGTATGATCGCCGGATGTACCAAAAAAAAAAACCCAATCACACCAATTTTTTATTACGTTAAGCCAATTAGTGCTAAATCGAACCAAATTGACCCAAATTATCTATCGATCCGATTTGATCAAGCCTAACTAAGTCTAAGCCCAACCCTATCTAGCTTTGTTGAGTCCTAATTGAAAGAGTCTTGCCTAATTGTTGTAGCCTAATTGATTTATAATTGGAGGAGTCCTAGCCAAATTGAACTCTAATTGAATAAGTGCTAATCTAATTGAACCCTAATTAGGTGAGTCTTAACTCTACTTGAGTTAATTGGAGTCTAGGCAGAACCTTAATTGGCTAGAACTTGACCCAATTGACTTGTCTGGAAACTAATTTGATTTAGTTGGCCTAATTAATCAAGAATGAGTCTCAATCTAATCCTAGTTACTTATATTACAATCCCATTTGATCTAATTTACTTTTGGTATGATTTTAATTGAGTGATCTATCTACATTGAGGACCCTATGAGCAATGAATGATGAAATCAAGTTAATTATGGTAGGTGATCATCCACCTTTGAGTGGGAAGTGATAGCATGGGCTTTGTACAACAGTAATATGTTAGGAGATTATTTATGAATTGTGAGTACTAGATCCAGGAGGTTAGTGGGTTGAGGTAAGAATCTTGCATGTATTTTTATAAGATGTGAAGGAATTCTTGCATATATTTAAACCTAATGTGTTTTGATTTCTTGCATGTACTTTTAACAAGAAGCATTATGATTTTAGGGTTATCATTTATCAACATGTTTTAACTATGCATGTATATGACTTTAAGCTATGATAGCGTGATTTTGGGTACATATAAGTATTTTATGTTCTAATAGCATGGTTTTGGTGATGTCATTGGTGTGGATGGTGTGATGTGGTGGATTTAAGAGAAGGGTATGGAGATTAATCATGAGGATGTGATAAGAGGCACCAATAATACTACTGAGCAAGTTGCATTAGTAACAGAGTTCGTGATGATGACCAGATGAGCGTTGCATTAGAATGAGCACTAGTGTAGAGCTGATCTTGGCCTAAGGTGATTGCTAGACTAATTTTGATATTTGACATAGATTAGTTAATGATATATGGCATTAGTTTTAGCTCGTTTTGGCCTATGATGGTGGCTTAGACTAACTTACATATGTGGCACCATTGATAGAGCCTAGAGTGATGGTTGGATGAACATTTATATAAAATGAGTATTGGCTATAGGTGATGGCTAGATTAGGTTTATAACATGTGACATTATGAAAACTAGCCTAGATGCAAGGTGATGAACAAGTTAGGTTTAATCACACAAAGTACAAATGCTTGTATGTATTATCAGAATACAATAACAAAGATAAAATTGTTAATAATCTTTTTTTATATTTAACTCATGGTTTTGTAACATGATGTTTTGCAGCCTGATGTAATATATATATATATATATATAATAGATATTTAATATGTATCAAAGATTTTTATTGAACTGTAAGTTCATGTCATGCCGATCCATGTAGTTGGAAAAAAGCTTAGATGAGTTGTAGTCTTGTAGATGAGTTGAGTATGAGTTCATGGTATATTTACCATACCTTTTATAAAGTCTAAGGATTTTGTTGTAGAGTTGAATTTAAGGATTTAAAAAAAGGTATTATAGAGAGATGATTTGTATTTTATCAATTATAAAAATAAATTTTATTTAGAAAATAATGAATAAATATTTTATTTAAATTATAATATAAATTATGAACCCTTACATAATGTTTGATAGAAAAATACTATTTCTGAATAAGTGTACGGGATAGAGTTTATCCCCTGGTTATCCCTAAGGATATCCTTTGACTATCTCATTGATCATAAAATGCAAAAAGATAAATCCACAGATAACTTTTTTTTACTCTTATTTGGAGGAATAACTTGCTATTCCTGCATTTTCTAGGAAATAAATTAAGGGGATAACCCATGGTTAATCATGGTTAACCATGGATTATTCTCTGATTAACTTTATTCCTAGCTATTCTTCATAGTTATAATTTTTGAGAATAAGAGGTGATATCCATGGAATATCTCCTCTTATTTTTATTTCAAACACAGCCTTAAAGTCACACTCTACAGAGAATATGTTGTCGTATCATGAATCCAGATAAGACACTGGGTTGGCTCGGCAGGTGAAAATTATTATCGTAAAAAAATATAACATAAATGTCAATCCCTATGCGGAGGTGTAGTATAAAATTGCAACATCCTGCCTGAGCTCGGCCTTCTAATAGTTTCATGGCCATATTTTTTTTTAATCAAATATATTTCATTAGCAAATCTAAGGAATATCAATCGTCTAGTGCAAGTATTGATATTCAACAAAATTGATTGGATAACTTTGTAAAAGCAATTGTACAAATGCAAGTCGTGCATGGAAGCAAGTGGACAGGTATTGTCGGCCTACGTACGTCCTACGTTCTCCTTCAAACACAATACTTCGCAGAGGTCATAGGTTAAAATAAGACAGGTTAGTAGGGAAAGGAAGCACGTTACTTGTGCATCACATCAATTTAGTGCTGCATTGTCACCAAAAATAAAATAAAATCTAGTGCTGCATGAATGTAAGCTGTGTGATTGATATGGTTGATAGATGTCGAAAACAGTGAATGTGGATGCCAGCATTTCTATAATAATTTCTGTTCTTCACAACTGTCAACTCTATACCATAACAATTCCAAAAGACTGTTTTATTTGCGTCAAGAACGACTCAACGACTAATTGACCATGATATAATTTATCACATCGTAACTAGGTAACAATCTGCAAGATATGGATGAAGACCAAAGGAACAGTCCCTTGGAGTCCCGGTCTGGGTCCCTTTCTAACGGGAGGAGGCCCCGAGAAGCCGAACAAAGTCCGGCCGTTGTGGTAGGGCGAGTCCAAACCCCAGAAGAGCACCACGGCTTGGACCTCGCACCGAAGATGGTGGTGGGGGAGATGGAAAGCAACAACATGCCCTCCGCCCACCACCATCCTTAATGGGCCATATGTTTTGGGCCCGGCCACCACGTGCTACTCTTTTCCCTTTGGACGTATGGTTTGGAGGAAGTGAAGGAAAAGGATAAGGAGGAGGGATCGGAATTGGGATATCAGTCTTTTGGGTGGTTGAGGGGTCTTATTTCTCCGCTCTCTTCTTCTCTGTTTTCTGCTGGCTGTAGTGGTGAAGACGCGGTCGGCGATGAGGGAGAGAGAGAACGAGAGAGAGAGAGAGAGAGAGAGAGAGAGAGAGAAAAGAAGCAATCCTCGTTGTGTGTAATCTCTTTTCGTTTCCTTCTGGTAATTGCTATTATATTTGTAATAACACTTGTAATATTTACACTCATGATGAATGCTTAGTAATTAGTTGGTATATGTCAGAAGAAGTATGTTAAATAATGGTTCATAATTCTTTCAAAATGATGAACAAAATCAAAAGTGGTACGCAGGTTTGATAGCTGTCATGAATGGACGGATCTGGATAGACTTGGGTACACAATAAATTTGGCAACCCATGCAAGGAGCTGCAAGTGGGAGCCTGCAGATCTGGACAGATTCAGGCATATAGCAAATTTGGCAATCCATGCCAAAAGCTACAAGTGGGAGCCTACCAAACACACGAATAAGCATAGATTTGGCAGCTTGAACCAAGGATGGTACGCATAGATTTGATAGCCCGTATTAAGGATGGCACGCATAAATTTAACAGCCCGAGTCAAGGATGGTAGACGAGTGAGTATGACGTGCAAAGATAAAAACCCTAATAAAATTTGTAGCCGTAACACCTTTCTCTCAAAGAAGATGAATCAGAACCTCACATAGACTAGGCAACTTGTCGAACCACTTAAATCTTTATGTCTTGTGTTTGGTTGCCCTTTTCTTCTTTATTTTTTCGCATTTAGATTAATTCTCATTCGCGTTCCACGAGTTCCACGGTAGTTTATTACACAACAATTGGTATCAGAGCTCATGCTAAGATGAGTGGATTGGGAGCGCACGCCAAGTTTGACAAGTTAATTGGCAAGGAGAATTTTTTCTATGGCAGATGAGGGTGAACGATCTGTTGACTCAGATGAAGGTTCACAAGGCTTTAAGGGGACAGAAGCCTGCTAACATGGAAGAAAATGATTGGCATAACATGGAGTCAATCGCCTTCAGTACAATCCGGATGTGTTTGGCGAATTCAGTAGTATATGATGAAATCAATGAGAAAATAGCAAAAGGTTTATGGACAAAAATGGAGAGCATGTTCATGTCCAAGAATGTCATCAATAAGCTATTTCCGAAGCGCAATCTATTCAGTTTAGAATGGAAGGTGGAGACCTAGGAGATCACATAGCCTAGTTAAACCAAAAGGTTAGTGATTTATTTCGCGTGAATGCAAAAATTGATGAGAAAGATAAGGCTCTAATGCTTATTTATTCTTTGCCACCATCGTTTAACCAATTTAATACGACATTGTTATATGGAAAGGAGACGCTAGACTATGATAAGGTAGTACAGGCTCTTAGGTCCCATATGTCAATGCAAAAGTTGGAGACAGAAAACTCACAGGCTGAGAGTTTGTCAATTAGTTCAGAACATGGCAAGGGTAGAGAAAGGAACAGGGAGCATAAGAGAAGAAAGTCTAGGGGCAGACCAAGTCAAGGGTGTCAAAGCAGAAGTATTCAAATGTCACCAGAAGGGTCATTGGAAGAAAGATTGCCCTCTATTAAAGAATCAGGGAGCTGATAGGAAGGATACAGCTTCAAGTTTAGCTAGTGTCGTTATAGATGCTTCAGAGAAGGAGGAGGATCTTTTAGTAGCCTCGTCAAAAGGTAATGACTCACTATCTGATACATGGACATTGGATTCTATATGCTCATCACATTATACATTACATAGGAATTGGTTCCATAGTTATAAGGCCTGTGATGCTGGTAGTGTGACATTGAGTGATAATTATTATTGCAAGGCTGTGGGGATTGGTAGTATTAGAATTAAGATGTTTGATGGTATAATCAGGACATTGGAGAATGTAAAACATGTCCCTAAATTAAAAAAGAACTTGATTTTTCTATGATAGTTAGAGAAGCAACTGTGTAATTTTTTAGCAGCTCCAAGTAGTGAAATTCAACAAAATTGATTGGATAACTTTGTAAATGCAATTGTACAAAATGCAAGTCGTGCATGGAAGCAAGCGGACACGAATGGTCGGCCTACGTACGTTCTACTTGGCCTACGTTATCCTTCAACGCAAATACTTCGCAGAGGTCATAGGTTAAAATAAGACCAGGTTAATTAGTAGGGAAAGGAAGCACGTTACTTGTGTATCACATCAATTTAGTGCTGCATTGTCACCAAAAATAAAATAAAATCAAGTGCTACATGAATGTAAGCTGTGTGATTGATATGGTTGATAGATGACGAACACAGTGAATGTGGATGCCAGCA
Organism: Calamus simplicifolius; assembly: GCA_900491605.1. Lineage (NCBI taxonomy): Eukaryota > Viridiplantae > Streptophyta > Magnoliopsida > Arecales > Arecaceae > Calamus > Calamus simplicifolius. The sequence continues at coordinate 1,934,142 of UESW01004062.1, read as the reverse complement.
TTTCTATAATAATTTCTGTTCTTCACAACTGTCAACCCTATACCATAACAATTCCAAAAGACTGTTTTATTTGCGTCAGGAACGACTCAACGACTAATTGGCCATGATATAATTTATCACATCGTAACTAGGTAACAATCTGCAAGATATGGATGATTTGTCATTTGAAATCCATCATTTGCTGTTTTGGTCTCCTGCATACCATCATCACCGACAATGGCAAGCAATTTGATAATCCCAAATTCCGAGGGTTTTGCGAGGATCATGGCATCATTCATCGCCTCACCTCAGTAGGGCATCCGCAAGCTAATGGAGAAGCCAAGATAACAAACCGGACCCTACTTCAAGGGATCAAGGCCCGGCTCGCCAGAGCCCGAGGCAGATGGGCAGATGAGCTTCATCATGTTTTATGGGCCTATCGCACCACCTAGAGAATCCCCACTGGCGAGACCCCATTTCGGATGGCCTTTGGCACGGAAGTCGTCATCCCTGTGGAGATAGGACTTCCCTCTCCGCGAGTGGAAAGCTACTCAGAAGAGGCTAATGACGAGCAGCTCCGCACCAGTCTCAACTTGGTAGAAGATCAGGGAAAAAGCTCGAATTAGAATGGCCGCGTACCAGCAAAGAGTGGCCCGCTATCATGCCTCCAGAGTCAAGGGTAAATCCTTCTTGCTTGGCGACCTTGTCCTCCGGAAAACATTCGTCTCCAAACCGTTAGAGCAAGGAAAGCTCTCGCCGAACTGGGAAGGCCCCTACCAAGTAGCGGAAGTCATTGGACCTGGCACCTACAAGCTCCAGGATCTAAACGGGAAATCCATTCCCTGGATGTGGAGCTCGGACAATCTCCGCTTATACTATCAGTAGGGTATGCCTCTTTGACTTGCCCCATTTATAACTTTGGTATAGTATTCCTGTTATCTACGATATGGTTGCTTCTTTGAAAAAACTGTGATGAGAAATGGATACCTCTAGCTCACTCTCAGCACAACCGAGCTATTTCTCCGAGCTTTCATTTGCATCTCCGAACCTCGGCTGGTTCAAGCCTTACTAAAGACTCGATATGGCCGAACGCCCCCAGTATGATTAAGAGCCGAACAATCTCCGAAACTTAGCTCGGATTCGGGCAGCTTACAAGCCTCGGCCGACCTAAGCGATCTCCAAAGTTTCGTTCGGATTCGGGCCGCTTACAAGCCCCGGCCGACCTATGCGATCTCCAAAGTTTTGTTCGGATTCGGGCCGCTTACAACCCTCGGCCGACCTATGCGATCTCCAAAGTTTCGTTCGGATTCGGCAGCTTACAAGCCCCGGCCGACCTATGCGATCTCCAAAGTTTCGTTCGGATTCGGGCAGCTTACAAGCCCGCCCGACTTATGCGATCTCCAAAGTTTCGTTCGGATTTGGGCAGCTTACAAGCCCCGGCCGACCTATGCAATCTCCAAAGTTTCGTTCGGATTCAGGCCGCTTACAAGCCCCGGCCGACCTAAACATTCTCCTAAAATTAGCTCGGATTCGGCCAGCTTACAAGCCCCGGCCGACCTAAGCGATCTCCAAAGTTTCATTCGGGTTCGGGCCGCTTACAAGCCCCGGCTGACCTAAACGTTCTCCTAAACTTAGCTCGGATTCGGGCAGCTTACAAGCCCCGACCGACCTAAGCGATCTCCAAAGTTTTGTTCGAGTTTGGGCCACTTACAAGCCCCGGCCGACCTAAACGTTCTCCTAAACTTAGCTCGGATTCGGGCAGCTTACAAGCCCCGGCCGATCTAAGCGATCTCCAAAGTTTCGTTCGGATTCGGGCCACTTACAAGCCCCGGCCGACCTAAACGTTCTCCTAAACTTAGCTCGGATTCGGGCAGCTTACAAGCCCCGGCCGACCTAAGCAATCTCCAAAGTTTCGTTCGAATTTGGGCCGCTTACAAGCCCCGGCCGACCTAAGCGATCTCCAAAGTTTCGTTCGGATTTGGGCCGCTTACAAGCCACGGCCAACCTAAGCGATCTGCAAAGTTTCATTCGGATTCGGGCAGCTTACAAGCCCCGGCCGACCTGTCAGTCTCCAAAACGCAGAACATAGTTCAATGGAGACAAACATCTTGAGGATGGCAGCGAAAATAGATGTTGCAAAAAACCTCCCTTATTATCATAGAGGGATCCAAAAGAGGTACAGACCCATGGATGCAGATGCTGAGGAAGCTTCCCCTTGGGTGGGATGCTGGGCTGTAGGCCGCTACTCGATTGAGAGAGCTAGGGGACCATCAGCCCCACGCTGCTCTCAACTCCCTCTCCACGCGGAAAAGGATTCCCCTCAGAGAAGAGCCAAGAATCCAGCACAAGGGAGAAGGAAGTCCATGTGTGCTACGGGGGTGCCTGTGCACTTCATACCCTGCGACCCCCGCAGCCAAGCCACAAAGGACACACAGGAAGCGCATATGTGCGCTCTCCGTGTGATCTCTGTAGACCTCCTGTGCGCTCTCCATGTGATCTCCGAAGCTCCTCCCTTGAGGACGAGCCACTCTTCAGCGACTCCTTCATCACCCTAGCTATCCGGGGGAAGACGACTTGCAAAAGAAAAACTCAGTCCCTCCGCTCTAAGCCTCAGGGATACAGGCATCATGAAAACTTTCATAGCTTGCAGAGAAGGAAACTTTAGGGATGGCCTAACATGGCCCCTTCCTCCCCTTCTTATAGGCGAAATGAACCGGGAGCAGACATTAAAGCAGAAAGCCCCGAGATTCAAATGCTCAATCCACGTTGCCACGTGGCTTCCCAGGATGAAAAGAGCGCCCTTCTATGCACGCCAAACACATCTCTCAGTCTATGACGTACGCCGGAGGATCTCCTCTGATCCCGGATCATGGGTCATAATTGCAGAAAATTGCCCACTGATCTTAAAGATACGGGTGGACCTGGGAAATCGCCCGGTGAAAACAACACCCTCCAATGGCAAATAAGCGTTTGCGTCGTACGTTGAAACGACCCGCGTTGGGAAAGATCGACGAGATAAATGCCCCTGGAAACTACCGAGGCAACCTTTTGCTAGCTACAAAGCCGTATTATCTACTTCGGCAAAACGAAAGCCGACTTGCCTTGAAAAAGACAAGGCACTGATAGAGTAATAAAGAGGCACGGAGGTCAAGTACTCCTCGATAAAGGTGTTTCAATATTCCTCGCTCCGACCTAACTGCCTGTTGTATCCAGGTATGAACCTGGACATCGTTTGGTGCTTCCATCCAAGGCCAAGCCGCTTTCATACTTCGGAACAAACCGAGGTATCCCTTTCCGGTCCAGCATGACTGAGTGCTATCCTACACTCCTATCCAGACTAAGATGACTTCCTTTATCTCAACGATGATGAAACACTCTTTATACATGACCGAGATAAATGCCCTGAACCTTACCGAGGTGGCCAAAAATCCCCAAGAGAGTGGCTCACCTATAAGACTTGCACGGTGAAAGCGAGCGTTTCAAAAATAGCAGCAAGCGCAAAAGCTATGGAAACTTTCTCTTCATTTATTATAGAAAAGATGACAGAAAAGAAAAATACATCGGCCCTCACAGGGGCTTGTTATTTTATCTAGGGGCCGCTGAGCCCTCCCCTCGCTGCAGAGCCGGCTTGCCCACTAGTTGCTTGAGGAACGCCACCTGCTTCTCCAATCGGCCATTAGCCTCGCGGAGGAGCATAGTCTCCCTGGTAGAGACTGCCACGTATTGCTCGACCGCCTTCTGGAGTTGTTTGTGACTTGCAAACGATGATGCCAGGACTTCCCCATCAATGGTTATTCTAGTACGGCCCCTGCGGGTCCCCCAACGGGCATTGACGCTATTAATTGGTGCTCCGGCTGATCTCCATTCATCCTCGGAAGCCATCTTGCTATCATAGGTTTAGACAACAACGAAAGATCGGCAGAGGGAAGGGTTAGCGATAGCCTACCATCCACTGGTATTTAAACTACTTCGGGTGAGTACCCTAATCGTCCGAGCCATCGGCTCTAACGCCGCTGCCATAAAGTCTCGCCACGCATCGTCGCTTTGGTGGCCGCTCACGGGAAACGAAGAATCGCTCCCTCTTTACCGAGAAAGATGAGTAAATGACGGTGGGGAATTCAATTAACCCCCTTTTCAGGATTGGACTCCCTCCAAAGGCGCATCCACCTTCTCACCTTGATCAGACCGAACTATCAAACTTCGGCTCCAACCGAGCTATTCTCGTATCTCGGTCTGCTCGATCTATCCTCATACCTCGGTCTCGACCGAGACGTTTATTCAGGACCGAGCTAAGTCGACCAAGCAACGCGGATAGGCCATGAGCTGCCCGGTCAAAAGAAAACTTAAGACAAAAAACTATTCAAGAAGGACAATCGCGCAGAGGAAAAAGGTCCATTTCTTGAAAATGTCAACCGGGTTACAAGTTTGAAGGACAAAAACATATGGATAACCCTTAAGAATCATGGTTGGGAACGGCCCCAGCAGCCTCGGCAGCTTCCTCGGTGACGTTCGGGGGAGCTTGACTCGTCTCATCCTTTTCAAACACTGTTGTTCCTCCGGTGGTATGACGAGTATGCCCTTCGGGAGCCACGGCCACACTAACATCCGGAACAATGTCGAGATCGGTGTCCGAAACATCGATATATTCGTCCTCTTCATCCCCTGAGGAACAGGCCTCGAAGGTTTCAACATCCAAGAAGGAGAGGTCCCATTCTGGATGTTCCTTGGATATCTTACTTCGAGTCTCCTATACACCAAGCTGGTAGGCGTCGACACTGGTTGCATCTTGTTCGCCTTTGAGTAGAGCGAGCCGCATTTCAGTTTTAGCAACTTGACCCCGCAGTAAGGCAATCTGCTCCTCGATCTCACTGACCCGCCTCTCAAGCTCTGAGTTCCTCCCGGCTAGATGCCTGTTCTCCTTGCAGGGACTGCGTCTGACTTTGATTCTCCAGCTCCGCCTTCTTCATCTACAAAACAGAATTAGTCGATGCCTCGATGAGCCAGTAAAGGAAGCTAAAAAAGGGGGGTAGTACCATACCTCCTCCTCCTGCCGAGCTAACCTCTTGGTCAGCTCCTTGGCCTTGCCAATAGCCCTCTGTTTATTGGCCCTAATTTGCTCAATCCTACTCTTAAGGTCATTGATCTTCGACTACCTACCATCGGCTTCCCCCAGGCTTGGGAGAGCTCTCTATCTAATTGGATTTGCTTTTCCTGGTGCCACCTGATCTGGTCATCCCTATCGGCAACACCATGGTTAAGTTGTCGCACCTTCTCCTCCAACTCGCCAAGCATTCTCTTCAAGCGGTTTCTCTCCTCGACGGCCTCTCTCCTCTGCCTGCCTAAGCTTTCGCTAAACTATTTCTCGACAGTTTTCATTTCTCTAGAATGCCTGGATTTGATCTGTGATAACTCTAAGCATGTGTCATCGAACTTCTCCAGGAGCCCACGTAGCTCTTTCACTTCAAGCCTTAGCTTGGACGCGTCATCTAGGACAGCCTGATGCAGTACCCTCATCTTCTTTAAATTCTTGTGGGCGGTACCCAGAGCTTGCTCAAAGGTATCAGATGCCTCCGCTCACGATCGAAGCTCGGCGCCGACTCTCTTGGCCTGAGCGACGGCTCCTGTTGCCAGACTCAAGCGCCAGCACAGTGCCCTAGTAACCAAAGCACTCTGCAGAATGAAGCACAAGTGAGAAAAGTGCAAACGAGCTAGTCAAAAATCATTCGCTAATTGGGAGTAGTAACTCACGCGGGAGATGTAGGACCTGGCTAACCCCATGAGGATGGAATTATCGATCTCGGGGAGGAGGTGTACATCTTCACCACATTCCGCTGGCCAAATGTGGCGTCAACAAGATCTAGGTCTGCAAACTTATTCGCCGAGGGATCCGCACCCGGGTATAGTACTGACCTCATTAGAGCAGCGAATGCTGCCTCGACGGCCGAATCCGAGCTATTGGGCTGACTATCCCTGCTCGAAGGATCGATCTGGGCAACCTCCAACTGAGAAGCCTTTGACCTTTGGCCTCCTCTAGCAGAATCCTAGCCTGGCCTTCCTCAGATAACTCGGCCAGCCCAAGCGCCAGTTTTCCCAAAGCTTTGGCGAAGGAAGCTTCGGCCGCAAGATTCTTACCTTGCCCTATCCCCTCATCCGAGTTCCTTCCCTCGATCACAAGCACCTGCTCCTCCCCTGCAGGCTCCACCAAGGCCTCAGTTTGTTCGTCAGTTGCCCCAACCTCTCCAAGAAGGTTCTCCAGCCGTAGGCTCCTTGCGAGCCTCCGCCACAGTCGACCCGACGTCGCCGCCACTGAATCCCTCCAGGGGAGCCCTCCAATGGAAAGCTCATCTTGAGCCTTGACGTTTGCAGTTGCTCCCTCCTATTCTCCTACCATGGCTAGAGACATCTCCTCTCCTAGAGGCGAGCCCTTAGGGGCACCAAACTCCGTTGCGCCAGCCATTGGCTCATCTTCCAAAGGAGGGGCTTCCGGACAAGCCAACGGAGTCTCGTCCGGGCTATCTACTATTTCACCACTGAAGGACAAGGGATCTCAGCAGCCCTCTTTGAGTCCTCCTCTATTTTCAGTGCCCCCTTGCGGTTACCCCAACCTCCGGCGAGCGCTCTTCGGAGAAGCGAGCTTTCTTTTCAGGCTTGAGTTTCTCTCCACCGTTACTCTCACTCGAGTGTTTGCTCATTCTTTTCTTAATGCGGCCCGATAGTTCAGACCTCTTGGCTGTGGTAATAGATAACAATCAGTCAGACCGAGATATCTTTGCTCAAGTAAAAATCAATGGAAAGCAAAAGGACTCACCATGCGGGTCGAGGGGGCTAAGCCCGACGGTGAAGAGAGCCTCCTCTGACAATAAATCATTAGCTGAAAACGTCCTGCCATCACGAAGGACCTCCAAATCCTCCTCCTCCTGTTCAGACAGGGTCGGATGTGCTTCACATCCTGGACAAAGTTTCCCCATCCTCGGAAAAAATCGGAGCAGATGTTCCCCTTGGCAATGAAGAATCTGACCTTCCAATCCTTTATGGACGATGGTTTGTCTGTTATCATCTTGAATGACCTCTGAGGTCCGATATAAGGCCACTCTGATTTCCTCTCAGATATCAAGTGCAAACAAGCATGAAAGAGGAAGGGTCGCCGTTACCTGAATCCGGCTACACATTGAGATAAACCCGATGATGCTGTGCCAACTTTGAGAGCTACCATCGTCGGGCAACATTGTAAAATCTTGATCTCCTTCACCAAGGGATGCAGGGGAAATCGAAGGCCCGCCTTCAGGCTATCTTCATAAAGAAAGACCCCGTTCTCCAGATCCTGCGAGACCCTATGCTCGGGCTCTGGCAATCTCAGGAGAATATTCGAGGGAATGCCGTACTGTTGACACATTCTCCCCAAATCCTCGGCAGCAATCTCTGAAGCCATGTCGTCAGGGCTCATCATTCTGCTAGTTGAGAGAAACACCAAGAAAAATTACAGAGGAACGAAAGGGCTGTGAACAGGAGCGGCGCTGTTTCAACTTTGCTTCCTCCCTAAGAAAACCGCCTTAAGAAAGAAGATAAGGCATCTCGACCGAGATGCTCGGAACAGCCATAACGAATGCCGTGAAAACCAGGATTTGCTACGTGGCAATTCCTCAACCGGTGCCCCAAAGGAGCCTTACCCACAAAGGCACGGCGGCCGCGTTGTATTAAATAGGGCATCATTGCGTAGGCTGTCAATTCCGGATCCCTCCGTTCAAGTCATGCCACCTGGAATTATACTCCCTATGCCTAAACCTACGCTTCGAACTAGGGAGTGGGGGGCATGTGTTGAGGGGTAAAATTGCTATGCATCAATAACTGTGTTCATGGCTAAGGCTAGCCTTGATTCCTGTCCGCTGTGCAACACCCTCCAGAGACAAATCAACCTCGGTAGGTCGGAGCGTCCTAGCCCCCACCGAGCTAAGGGTTCCCCAAGACGTGAGCTATCGTCTATCGTCTCTCGGCCCCTCGAGCTGAGCTATCGTCTATCGTCTCTCGGCCCCCTCGAGCCGAGCTATCGTCTCTCGGCCCCTCGAGCCGAGCTATCGTCTCTCGGCCCCTCGAGCCGAGCTATCGTCTATCGTCTCTCGGCTCCCTTGAGCCGAGCTATCGTCTCTCGGCTCCCTCGAGCCGAGCTATCATCTATCGTCTCTCGGCCCCCTCGAGTCGAGTTATCGTCCATCATCTCCTGGCCCTTCTAGCCGATCTCTTCTATCACTCGGCCTAGCCCGAGCGATACCTATACCTCTACGGAATTCGGCGCGAGAAAGCTTAAAATAGATTCCAAATGGGAATCATATCTGAAAGTGGTCTAGAGCCCTGGAGCCTATGCCCCCACCGAATCTTGAGATGTCAATAAGCTCTCCCAGCCGTCGATCTTCTAACTAACCAGATACGAATCCTACCGATCTCATAACAAACTGGATTCAGATCTCAACGGCCTTCGGACCCACGATGCTCCCAAACAACCAGGTGATCCTCTATAAATACCACAGCCTCAGATCCCCTTAGGTACGCCATCTCTTATGCGCACACTCGCTCACTGCCTTTGCTTCCGCCATTATCATTATGCTCAGGGCCCTGGGAGAGACTCTTCAGCGAGAGCCTTCTCCTCATATTTATTGACTGTCGATCTCCACTGACTTGAGCATCGAAGGGTCTTCCGCAGAGGGCCACCCCCAACACCTCTCGCGTGAGGACTGTTTTGCAGGTCCGCCCAGAAGGAAGCCCATCTCGAAGTTCGAACGCGCCCGAGTTGGAGGACAAGATTTCAGTAGCAACAAGACCAAAGGAACAGTCCCTTGGAGTCCCAGTCTGCGTCCCTTTCTAACGGGAGGAGGCCTTGAGAAGCCGAACAAAGTCCGGCCGTTGTGGTAGGGGGAGTCCAAACCCTAGAAGAGCACCACGGCTTGGACCTCGCACCGAAGATGGTGGTGGGGGAGATGGAAAGCAAACAACTGCCTCGGCTCGCACCAGCCTTAATGGGCCATATGTTTTGGGCCCCGCCACCACCTGCTACTCTTTTTCCCTTTGGACCTATGGTTTGGATGAAGTGAAGGAAAGGAAAAGACTTTGTACACCGCCTCTGATGCAGCAAGTCCTACGTGAGCTTTACCATTCCTTTCTATTGGTCCACATACGCACGATATCCATTAAAAAATGTTAAGACAACTTTACGATATCCCGAAAATAAAACTTATGATACCCTAGTTTTAAGCTTACGAAACCGTAGTTATAAAGCTAAGACACCCGTTCAGAAAGCAAAAAAAACTTACGATATCTTAGTTTTAAACTTACGATACCCTAGTTTTAAACTTAAGACACCCGTTTTAAAAATGTGTCTGTACATATTCCAAAAAAAAAACTGAACGAGTATTAATACACGTCACGTTAAAATTAAGACACCCATTAAGAAAGAAAAAAAACCTTACAATACCCTAGTTTTAAACTTACGACACCATGTTATAAAGCTAAGACACCCGTTAAGAAAGCAAAAACCCTAGTTTTAATCTTACGACACCGTAGTTAAAAAATTACGATACCCACTCGTCTATACACAAATTCCAAAAAAAGCTGGTATTATTGCACGTCATGTCAAAATTAAGACACCCATTAAGAAAGCAAAAAAAACCTTACGACACCCTAGTTTTAAACTTACGACACCGTACTTATAAAACTAAGACACCCATTAAGAAAGCAAAAAATATTTACGACATCCTAGTTTTAATCTTACGATACCGTAGTTAAAAAATTATGACACCCACTCATCAGTACATAAATTTTAAAAAAAGCTAGTATTAATGCACATCACGTCAAAATTAAGACACCCATTAAGAAAGCAAAAAAACTTACGACACCCTAGTTTTAAAACTTACGACATCATAGTTATAAAATTAAGACACCCGTTCAGACAAAAAACTTACGATATCCTAGTTTTAAACTTACGACACCCTAGTTTTAAACTTAAGACACCCGTTTAGAAGAGGTGTTTGTACACAAATTTCAAAAAAAGCTGAACATGTATTAATGCATGTCAAATAGTTTTTTTTTTTTAAATTTGTGTACAGATACATTTTTTGAATGGGTGTCTTAAGTTTAAAACTAGGGTGTCATAAGTTTAAAACTAGAATGTCATAAGTTTTTTTTGCTTTCTTAACGGGTGTCTTAACTTTATAACTACGGTGTCGTAAGCTTAAAACTAGGGTGTCATAAATTTTTTTCTCGGGATGTCATAAAGTTGTCTTAACATTTTTTAATGGGTGTCATGCGTATGTGGACCAATAAAAAGGAATGGTGCAGCCCACATAGGACTTGCTGCATCGGAGGTGGTGTACAAAGTCTTTTCCGTGAAGGAAAACTGAAAAGGATAAGGAGGAGGTATCGGAATTGGGATATATTCTTTTTCGGTGGTTGAGGGGTCTTATTTCTCCGCTCTCTTCTCTATTTTCTACTGGTTGTAGTGTGAAGACGCGGTCGGCGATGAGAGGAGAGAGAGAACGAGAGAGAGAGAGAGAGAAGCAATCCTCCTTGTGTAATCTCTCGTTTCCTTCTAGTAATTACTATTATATTTTGTAATAACACTTGTAATATTCACACTCGTGATGAATGCTTAGTAATTAGTTGGTGTATGTCAGAAGAAGTATGTTAAATAATGGCTCATAATCCTTTCAGTAATGGCAAGCAAACATTGAAAGTAGCACACAGGTTTGATAGCTGTTATGAGCGGACGGATCTAGACGGACCTGAGCACGCAGTAAATTTGGCAACCCATTTAGGAGCAGCAAGTGGGAGCCTGTGGATCTAGACGGATTCGAGCATGTAGCAAATTTGGTAACCTATGCCAGAAGCTGCAAGTGGGAGCCTACCAAATGCATGGACATGCATAGATTTGACAGCTCGAACCAAGGATGGCATGCATAGATTTAACAGCCCGAGTCAGGGATGGCAGGCGGGCGAGTGTGACATGCAGAAATAAAAACCCTAATAGATTTTTGTAGTCGTAAGACCTTTCTCTCAAAGAAGAAGAACCATAAACCTTCCATGGACGTAGGCAAATTGCCGAACCATCTAAATCTTTATGTCTTGTGCTTGGTTGTTCTTTTCTCCTTTATTTTTTTGTATTTAGATTAATTCTTATTCGTGTTCAATGAGTTCTATGGTAGTTTATTATACAACAATTGGTATCAGAGCTCAGTCTAAGATGAGTGGATTGGAAGCGCACGCCAAGTTCGACAAGTTCGATGGCAAGAAGAATTTTTCTTTATGGCAGGTGAGGGTGAACGACCTGTTCACTTAGATGAAAGTTCATAAGGCTTTAAGAAGATAGAAGCCCGCTAACATGGAAGAAGATGATTGGCATGACATAGAGTCAATCGCCTTCAGTACAATCCGGATGTGTTTGACGGATTCAATAGTATATGATGTAATCAATGAGAAGACAGCAAAGGGTTTATGGACAAAAATGGAGAGCCTATTCATGTCCAAGAATGTCATCAACAAGCTATTCCTGAAGCGCGATCTATTCAGTTTTAGAATGAAAAGGTGGAGACCTAGGAGATCACATAGCCCAGTTAAACCAAAAGGTTAGTGATTTATTCGCGTGAATGTGAAAATTGTTGAGAAGGATAAGGCTCTAGTGCTTATATATTCTTGCTGCCATCATTTAACCAATTTAACACAATATTGTTATATGGAAATGATATGCTAGAATATGATGAGGTAGTACAGGCTCTTAGGTCCCATATGTCAATGCAAAAGTTGGAGATAGAAAACTCACAGGCTGAAGATTTGTCAGTTAGTTCAGAACGTGGCTAGGGCAGAGAAAGGAACAGGGAGCATAAGAGAGGAAAGTCTAGGGGCAGATCCAAGTCAAGGGTGTCAAAGTAGGAGTGTTTCAAATGTCACCAGAAGGGTCATTGGAAGAAAGATTGCCCTCTATTAAAGAATCAGGGAGCTGATAGGAAGGATGCAGCTTCAAGTTCAGCTAGTGTTGCTACAGATGCTTCAGAGAAGGAGGAGGATCTTTTAGTAGCCTCGTTAAAAGGTAATGACTCACTATATGATACAGGGGCATTGGATTCTGCATGCTCATTATATTATACATTACATAGGAATTGGTTCCATAGTTATAAGGCCTGTGATGCTGGTAGTGTGACATTGAGTGATAATTATTATTGCAAGGTTGTGAGGATTGGTAGTGTTAGAATTAAGATGTTTGATGGTATAATCAGGACATTGGAGAATGTAAAACATATCCCTAAATTGAAAAAAAAAAAAAAAACTTGATTTCTCTAGGATAGTTAGAGAAGCAACTGTGTGATTTTTCAACATCACTAGGTAGTGGAATTCTTAATGTTTCTGTAGGTGCTATGACTGTGATGAAGGAAAAGTGGATAGAAAACAATTTGTGCAGGCTATTGGGTACTACAGTTGTTGGTAATGGGTCTGCATGTTCATCAACAGAGAATAGCTCGGATACTTCCAAACTCTGGCATATGCGGTTAGAGCATATCAGTGAGCAGGGTTGCAAGAACTACAGAAGAGGAAGCTATTGGATGGGACTACATGGTGTCAAGTTGGGTTCTGTGAATTCTGTGTTTATGGTAAACAGAACAAGGTTCAGTTCATGTCTTCCTCATAGAGAAGCAATTGCAGTTATTAGAGTATGTTCACTCATATATTTGGGGTCCAGCATAGATTGCAGCAAAAGATAGAGCCATGTATTTTGTGACATTTATTGATGATTTCTTCCGAAAGCTATGGGTGTACTTTATGAGAGAGAAGAGTGATGTATTCTTTAGGTTCAAGGAGTCGAAAGTCAATGTTGAGAAACAGACAAGAAAGAGCGTGAAGTGCTTAAGGTCTAATAACGGGGTGAGTACACATCTAATGATTCATAAGTTTCTGCAAGAAAGAGTGAATTGAGAGGCATTTCACAGTTCCTAAGACAACTCAGCAAAATGAGGTTGCAGAAAGGATGAACATGATACTATTAGAGAGAGCAAAAGCTATGAGATTACATGCACGTTTGTCCAAGCAGTTTTGGGTAGAAGCAGTGAATATAGCTTGTTTTATTGTTAACAGATCACCTTCAATGAAGTTAGAGGGAAAGTCGGCAAAATAGGTTTGGACAGGTAAGGATGTTGACTATTCTGTACTCAAGATTTTTGGGTGTCTAGCTTATACTTTAATCCCCAGTGATGAGAGAACAAACTAGATTCAAAGTCTAGAAAATGCATCTTTGTCGGGTATGAAAAATGAGTAAAGGGATATAGACTTTGGGATCCTAAGGCGCAGAAGGTGATAGTTAGCAAGGATGTAGTCTTTGATGAGCAGGCTATGGTAACAAGCAGGAATCATCTCAAGTAGAAACTATAGGTTCAAGTTCTAAGGTAAATGTGGAACTTAGACCAGACAGTCCTTCGAGTTCAGTTAAGCAAGCAATTGAAACAGAAGGCAGTGATGATGATTCAGAGAGTACAGAAAGGCAGCAGCATCAACAAGAACACAATACTGTCATAGATAGACCCAGACGCATAATTAGACTCCCAGCCAGATATCGTATAAATGATGAGTCAACTTCTTTTGCTTTACTAGCTAGTGATGGAGAACCTAGTTCTTTTCAGGAAGTAGTATTAGTTTCAGAAAAGAAAAGTGGTTAGAGGCTATGGCTGAAGAGATGAAGTCACTGCATAAGAATCGAACATGGGAGTTAGCAGAACTTCCTAAGGGTAAAAGGGCAGTTGGGTGCAAGTGGGTCTATAGAAAGAATGAAGGAGCCTAAGAGAAAGAAGGTATGAGATATAGAGCATGGTTGGTTGCTAAGGGGTACTTACAAAAGCAGGGGATTAACTATAATGAAGTATTCTCACCGGTGGTTAGGCATACCACTATTAGGGTGTTATTGGCCTTGACAGCTCAGCTAGATTTGGATTGGAGCAGTTAAATGTCAAGATAGCTTTCTTTCATGGTGAATTGGAGGAGCAGATTTTTATGAAACAACCAGAGGGATTTGAGGAGCTAGAAAAGGAACACATAGTGTGCAAGCTCAAGAAGTCTCTTTATGGGTTAAAACAGTCCCCAAGGCAGTGGTATAAGTGGTTTGACTCCTACATGTTGAGTATTGGCTTTACCCATTATGAGTATGACTGTTGTTTATACTTCAAGTCTCTGAAGGATGGTTCTTTTATTTATTTGTTGATTTATGTTGATAATATGCTAATTGTTGCAAGAAATTTGAAAGATGTTTGTGATCTTTATCCTTGTTGAGTAGATAATTTAATATGAAATACCTAGGTGCTGCTAAGAAAATCCTAGGCATGAAATTGACAGAGATAGAAAGAACAGAAAGTTATGGCTCTCACAGAAGTACATTGATAAAGTATTTGAGAGGTTTGGTATGGATAAGTTAAAGCCAGTTACTACTCCACTGGCTAATCACTTCAAGTTGTCCAGCTACCAGTGTTCTAGAACAGAGGACAAAGTGCACTACATGTCAAAGGTTCCTTATTATAGTGCGGTGGGAAGTTTGATGTATGCAATGGTTTACACAAGACCAAACTTGGCCCAAGTAGTCAGTATGGTTAGCAAGCTTATGGCTAACCCAGGCAAGGAGCATTGGCAGGTTGTAAAGTAGATTCTTCGATACTTAAGAGGTGCGTCTGATTATGGTATTTGTTTTGGTACAATGTATGATTTAGTTTCTGTTATTGGGTATGTGGACTCAAATTATGCTGGAGATATGGATGATAGAAAGTCTACTGCAAGCTATGTGTTCACACTTGCAAGTGGTCCAATTAGTTGGAGGTCAGCCTTGCAGAGTGTGATTGCTTTATCTACCACAGAGACATAATACATGGCTATAACAGATGCAGCCAAGAAAGCGTTGTGGTTAAAAGAGCTTGTCTCAGATATTGGCTTTGAGCAACAAGCTCTGGGTATATACTGCGATAGTCAAAGTGTCGTTGAATTGTCTAAGAATCAAGTGTATCATGCCAAAACAAAGCACATTGATGTGAGTACCATAAGATCAGAGAGTTATTTACTTTAGGTGAGATTCTGTTATTGAAGGTATTACACAAGGGATAATGCAGCAGATATGTTGACAAAGATGCTTTCTTTGGAGAAGTTTAAACATTGTTTGGTCTTGCTCCAAGTCACAAACTGATTTTGTGAAGATGTTGAGGGCTCCAGCTAGAGGTATGGGTCCTCAAGGTTGAGCGGGCCTTCTAAGGGAGTGATTATTCGCCAAGGTGAAGATTGTTAAATAATAGATCATAATCCTTCTAGAAACGACAAGCAAAAATTGAAAATCTGGATGGATCTGGGCTCGCAGCAAATTTGGCAACCCATGTCGGGAGCTACAAGTGGGAGCCTGCCAAACGCATGGGCACGCATAGATTTGGCATCCGAACCAAGGATGGCACGCATAGATTTGACAGTCTGAGCCAAGGATGGCAGGCGGGCGAGTATGACGCGCAAAGATAAAAATTCTAATAGATTTTTGTAACCGTAAGGCCTTTCTCTCAAAAGAAAAAGAACCAGAAACCTTCCGTGGATGTAAATAAATTGCTAAACCACATAAATCTTTGTCTTGTGCTTGATTACTCTTTTCTTTTTTCTTTTTTTTATATTTAGATTAATTTTTATTCACGTTCTACGAGTTTCATGGTAGTTTAATACACAACAAAGTGCTTGTTATTTTCATAAAAATATAAGTACTTATTAGCTCATGACAAACATATACTAATAGAAGTAATAATAAAACAGTGACACTTGATGAGAAGTGACACTCGATGAGTAGTAATAATAGAATCAGTGTCAAATATGTGGAGTTGGGAATTATCGGAGGATTCTGCGTTGTGCAAGATTTCTCCGTCTTCGACATGTTCAGCTCTCTGCGTTGCAAAACTGCGGAGGAATCGGAATCCCCCAACTCCCTATTCTCGATCTACCGTGATTATTCCCATCGATCCAAATTCCGGATTCCCATGCGTCAGGAATACTGCGCTGGCTTCCCCATTTCGCGGAATATGTAAGATAGACCTTGCTTGGTTGGCAAGAATTTTCTCCAACTTCAATTATAAAGTTTTGTTAATTATTAAAAAAATGTACAGAAAACGACAGTAAAACCAAGCAGGCCCACATTTTTCTCTATTAAATATTAATGGTATTTAAAATTATATGACATCACCAATGTTCTGTGTAATGAGGAGAGATAGAGAGGCTATATGCAACTTCAGACATAGCAAATAGTTGCTTGAATTGAGACGTGACCAAATGATAATAGAACCCTTTCCATCATCCCCTTCTCTTTTTCAACCAATAATAATAATAATAATAACATAAAACCCTTCCCAATAAAGACTGTTCCCTATCCAACAGAGTTGTTGATGAAATATTGCTCTATAAATGTTCAAATCTGAGAGAGGTTTCTTCTACGGAGTTCAAATTTTTCAGCCTAAAGGGCACAAAATGGAGAGCTCAAGGAGTGTGGGGGGCATTTGATGAGGCCAGTTGACCCCATAAAAAATAAAATTTTTTGGATTGCCCCAAAGGCCAACAGCCTCCAGCGTCGGCCTCCAGCGCCGGCCTCTAGCGTCGGCCTCCAGCGCTGGCCTTTGGCTACGGCCTCCAGCGCCATCCTCCAGCATCGGCCTCCAGCGCCAGCCTCTAGCGCCGGCCTCTAGCGTCGGCCCCAGCGCTGGCCTTTGGCTACGACCTACAGTGCCAGCCTCCAGCATCAGCCTCAAGCACCGACCTCCAGCGCCGGCCTCCAGCACCAACCTCCAGCGTCGGCCTCCAGCGATGGCCTTTGGCTTCGGCCTCCAGCGTCGGCCTTCGGCGACGGCCTTTGGCTCCGGCCTTTGGCTACAACCTCCAAGGCCGGCACCTCCAAGGCCGGCACCACGAAGACCGGCACCACCAAGGCCAGCACTTCCAAGATCGGCACCTCCAAGGCCGGCACCTCGAAGACCGGCACCACCAAGGCCGGCACTTCTAAGACCGTTGGCCCTAAAGGCCGACAACCCCAAGACCGGCACCACCAAGGCCGGCACTTCCAAGACCGGCACCTCCAAGGCCGGCATCTCGAAGACCGTCGGCCCCAAAGGCCGACAGCCCCAAGACCGGCACCTCCAAGGCCGGCACTTCGAAGACCGGCACCTCCAAGGCCGACACCTCGAAGACCAACGGCCCCAAAGACCGACAGCCCCAAAGGCCGACACCCGACGCTCGATGGCCCCAAAGGCCGACACCAAACCGACGGCCCCAAAGGCCGACACCCGACGCCCGACGGCCCCAAAGGCCGACACCAAAGACCGATGGCCCCAAAGGCCGACGCCCGACAGGCCCAAAGGCCGACACCTCCAAAGTTAAGCGGCTCCAGCATCTTTCCAGGCGGCCCCTACTTCTCCAAGCTAGCCAGCCCCGGCACTTCCCAGCCGGCCCCGGCGTGTCCAAGCTAGGCGGCCCCTACGTCTCCAAGCTAGGCGGCCCCGGCACTTCCCAGCCGGCCACGGTGTGTCCAAGTTAGGCGGCCCCAGCATCTTCCCAGACAGCCCCTACTTCTCCAAGTTAGGCGGCCCCAGCATCTTCCTAGGCGGCCCCTACTTCTCCAAGTTATGCGGCCCAGCATCTTCCCAGGCGGCCCCTACTTCTCCAAGTTAGGCAGCCCCAGCATCTTCCCAGCCAGCCCCGGCGTGTCCAAGCTAGGCGGCCCGGCACCTCCCAGGCGGCCCCGGCACCTTCCTAGCCGGCCCCATATGTCTCCAAGCTAGGCGGCCCGGCACCTCCCAGGCGGTCCCGACATCTTCCTAGCCGGCCCTCTACGTCTCCAAGTTAGGCGGCCCTACATCTTCCCAGACGGCCCCTACGTCTCCAAGCTAGGCGGCCCCGGCACTTCCCGGCCGGTCCTTTCTCCAAGCTAGGCGGCCCCGGCACTTCCCAGCCGCCACGGCGTGTCCAAGTTAAGCGGCCCAGCATCTTCCCGGCCGGCCCCTTCTCCAAGCTAGGCGGCCCCGGCACTTCCCAGCCGGCCATGGCGTGTCCAAGTTAGGCGGCCCCAGCATCTTCCCAGACGGCCCCTTCTCCAAGCTAGCCGGCCCTGGCACTTCCCAGCCGGCCCCGGCATGTCCAAGCTAGGCGGCCCGGCACCTCCCAGGCGGCCCCGGCATCTTCCTAGCCGGTCCTCTACGTCTCCAAGTTAGGCGGCCCTAGCATCTTCCTAGGCAGCCCCTACGTCT
Organism: Calamus simplicifolius; assembly: GCA_900491605.1. Taxonomy (NCBI): domain Eukaryota; kingdom Viridiplantae; phylum Streptophyta; class Magnoliopsida; order Arecales; family Arecaceae; genus Calamus; species Calamus simplicifolius. The sequence continues at coordinate 1,915,894 of UESW01004062.1, read as the reverse complement.
CCAAGCTAGGCGGCCCCGGCACTTCCCGGCCGGCCCCTTCTCCAAGCTAGCCGGCCCCAGCACTTCCCAGCCGGCCCCGGCGTGTCCAAGCTAGGCGGCCCGCACCTCCCAGGCGGCCCCGGCATCTCCTAGCCGGCCCTCTACGTCTCCAAGCTAGGCGGCCCCGGCACTTCCCAACCGGCCACGGCGTGTCCAAGTTAGGCGGGCCCTTCTCCAAGCTAGCCGGCCCCGGCGTGTCCAAGCTAGGCGGCCCGGCACCTCCCAGGCGGCCCCGGCATCTTTCTAGCTGGCCCTCTACGTCTCCAAGCTAGGCGGCCCGACACTTCCCAGCCGGCCCGGCGTGTCCAAGTTAGGCGGCCCCAGCATCTTCCCAGGTGGCCCCTCCTCCAAGCTAGCCGGCACCGGCACTTCCCAGCCGGCCCCGGCGTGTCCAAGCTATGCGGCCTGGCACCTCCCAGGCGGCCCCGGCACCTTCCTAGCCGGCCCCCTACATCTCTAAGCTACGCGGTCCGGCACCTCCCAGGCGGCCCCGGCATCTTTCTAGCCGGCCCTCTACGTCTCCAAGCAAGTCGGTCCCGACGCCTTCTCCATGTCCCCAGTCCCGCCGAGTCGGCCAAGGCCATCCCAGGCCGGCCCGACTCGGCCCCGGCGTCTCCAGTCCCGCCGAGTCGGCCAAGGACATCCCCGGCCAGCCCGACTCGGCCCCGGCGTCTCCAGTCCCGCCGAGTCGGCCAAGGCCATCCCTGGCCGGCCCGACTCAGCCCCGGCGTCCCCTATTCCGCCGAGTCGGCCAAGGCCATCCCTGGCCGGCCCGACTCGGCCCCGGCGTCTCCAAGTCCGCCGATTCGGCCCCGCCCCGGCACTGCCTTGCCAGTGGGTCGAGCCCCAGCCATCTCGGGCCGACCCAGCTCGGCCCTGATGAGACAAAATTCTCCAGTTCCCACCAGATCAGCCCCAGCGTTTAAGAAACCGCCTCTCTGACGCGCGCCGCCCGACAATGCCAGGCGCGCGCCGCCCAATAGCCCCGCTGCTGATGGGACGTAACCCACCAACCAGCCCAGATTCATGCAAGGGCTCTGCAGATATTCTGACTCACGCAATCCCAAGGTCAACCCCTATAAAAAGGTGAATCCACTCACCAAACATGTATGCGCGATAACCCCAAAATCGTCATCTCAACCCTCAAAGGGATTCCTCCTCTCGGAGATCCCTCTTTTCCACACAAAACAGGGCTTACTCGAGCCCTTCTTCAGCTGTGACCTCAGTCACTAACTTGGCCATCGGAGGGTCCCACCGGAGACCCCTCCGGTCCCAGGACTTCTTTGCAGGCAACCCGGCGAAGCGAGGATACGAGAAGCACCTCTGTTCCCGACGTCCAGGAGAGCTGATCGAGCGTCATCAGATTGGCGCGCTAGGAAGGGGGATAAGAAAAAGTAGCGAACGTTCTCCCTGAGCTACATCTTTCGTCCCCCTCTTCTTTCAGAAGCCATGGTGGTGAACCGAGCTCAAGACGTCTCCATCAGCTGCCCAACGGGTTTTCCCCCACCGACTAGACAACAGGAGGCCAATCCCCCTGCTGCCGACCCTCCGGTCACCTGCCCGCCGCCGGATGCCACTGTCCAAACAGCGGAGCGGCTGACGACTCTTCCTAGCAAGTCCAGAATCTCATCGCCATGATCCACGGGCTCCAGCAACAACAGTCCGTGGCCACCCAGCATCAAACTGCTCCCCTCGCCAGTCAGCAGTCAGCGAGGGGAGGCTCCCCCCAGTGGGAGGCCGGTCGGCGAGAGATCGGCCGACGTCAAGCTTCCCCCAGGAAGCCTCGGCGCGAGCCCTCCAAGCGGCCGTGGTCCCCTGACCATAGCCCCAACGAGTTTCCTCCCAAGCCACATCATACGAGGAACCCAGGCGGAAGTCCCGACGTCTGTCTCCATCTCCTTCTGCCTCCTCTTCTTCTTCCTCCTCCGAGCCATCTCGGAGGGCCCCGACGATCAACCGCCAGGCGGAGGAACGCCTGGAGGAGTACAACCGACGCCTCGACGAGCTCGCCAGGAAGATCAACCATCAGCCGAAGGAAGAGTTCGACACTCGTCCTCCTTACACTCGCCGCATACTGGAGGAACCGGTTCCCTTGAGGTTCCGCTTCCTCTAGGTGGACCCATACGATGGTACGACCGACCCCCTCGACCACCTCGAAAGTTACAAGGCTATGATGCAAGTTCAGGGCGCCTCAGATGCCCTCCTCTGCAAGGCCTTCCCTGCAACTCTGCGGAAGGTCGCCCATGCATGGCACTCACGCCTGCCCCCTCATAGCATCGACTCCTTCCGGAGCTGGAGAGGGCCTTTTTGGCCCACTTTGATGCCTGCCACCGGATCCCAAGGGTGGCAGAGAGCCTTTTCTCCATCCGCCAGAAGGAAGGAGAGTCTCTGCGGGACTTTGTGTCTCGGTTCAAGGCCGCCGCCCTCGAGGTCTACCATCTCGATGACACGGTGGCAGCACTGGCGTTGAAGCGGGGACTCCTCCGTCCCGCTTCACCTTCTCCCTGGATAAGAAACCCCCGAGCTCTTACTCCAACCTCCTCCTCCGAGCCCAGAAGTACATTCGGGCAGGTGAAGCCGACCTCACCCGCCGTGAGTCTTCGAAGAGTTCCAGCCACAAATCCGCTCGCCATGAGTCGAGCGGACCTCCCCGACATCGCCGATCCGACTCACCTCGCCGGTTCGACAACAGGCGTCAAAGCCCTGTCCCCGACGAGAGTAAGCTCACTCCTCTCCTTGCCCCTCGATCCCACATTCTGATGGAGATCGAGGGCGAGCCTTACCTCCAACGTCCTCCACCCTTGAAAAAGGTGCACCCCGCGACGTGAGCAGTTACTGCCGTTTCACCGGGATTACGGCCACGACACCGACAGCTGCTACAGCTTGAAGCGGGCCATCGAGGAGCTCATCTAGCGGGGCTACCTCGACAAGTACATCTAGAAGACGCAACAGCCGCTACCGGCCATCATGGGGCCTCCACCAGCTCAAGCCACCATCGACAACACTCCCACAGAGCGGACGATTTGGATGGTGTCCTGGGGATCAGCTTCTGCACCTAAACGGCCGAGGGGGGAGGAGTTGCCGAGTAATGTACTTCCTGGGAAGGCCCCTACCGCGTCGCCAAGGCGTTCCATCGGGGGCATACAAACTAGAAGAGCTTGACGGGAAGCCCATTCCACGTACCTGGAATGCGGACAACCTCCGTCGATATTACCAATGATGTACTCCCAGAAGCATAAGTAATAAAAAAGGCCCCTTCTGACTCCACAGCTTGTCCTCCCTTGCGCCAAGTCTCTCAAAAGGAGCTCACCGGCATCGCGACCCACGGACACCACTCGGCCCCGGCACGGCAGTGCCCCCTAGTAGGTTAAGATCCTAAAGGCTCCGTACCCAGCTGAGTCGCCACTTGGGCGGCGCACAAACCCCTAAGCTGGTTCAAAAGGAGCTCACTGACATCGCGGCTCATGGGACACCACTCGGCCCGGCACGGCGGTGCCCCCGAGTCGGTTAAGACCCTAAAGGCTTCGTACCCGGTTAAGTCACCACTTGGGCGGCACACAAACCCCCAGGTTGGTTCAAAAGGAGCTCACTGGCATCGCGGCCCATGAGACACCACTCGGCCTCGGCACGGCGGTGCCCCCGAGTCGGTTAAGACCCTAAAGGCTCCGTACCCGATTGAGTCACCACTTGGGCGGCACACAAATCCCCAGGTTGGTTCAAAAGGAGCTCACTGGCATCGCAGCCCACGAGACACCACTCGGCCCCGGCACGGCGGTGCCCCGAGTCGGTTAAGACCCTAAAGGCTCCGTACCCAGCTGAGTTGTGATGCAGGGCGATATTCAAACGCCTGCAACTCAAGAACGATCTAATCTGCGAGAAAAGATTCGTCCAGGTTTGGTTCGGATCTTGATAAGAGAAGGGAAAAAATTTTGAATTTGATCACTCACAATCCAAAATTTAAAGGAAGAGCAATTGAATTTTCAATTCAATTGTTTTGAATCAGAAAAAAAGAAAACATTCATCTCCATTCAAGAGAAAAAAAAGGAAATCTAAAATAGCGTCTTTCTTCTCTCCCTCTGACGGCCGCCCAAAACTAACTTAAATAAGAGAGAAAACCCTAACATCATAAGTTCAGAAAAATTACAACTATGCCATTAAAAACGAAAACAGGCCCAAAACTCCTATCAGACGAGCCCGGATGGCCAAAATCCACAGCAGCTCATTGCCAAAGGCAATGACTTTGAATCAGCAGCCCGTTTCCATGTGACTATACACGTTTGGGCCCAATCCGACACATAAAATTTCAAGCCCGTTTCTTCTGCAACCTTTTGGACCTTCGTAGATTATCTGGTGTGGTCTTCCCTGACGTGGCCTGCTGACTCTGGGTTGCTGGTACAGGAACATTGAAGGACTGGTTTGACTGACCCAAACTCTGGTCTGAACTGATGTCCTCATCACTCTCCCCTTCCTCTGAAAAGCTTGACCTCAGCTCGAATTCTCTCCTGCATAAGGGGTCAGATGCCGAATGTTGAACACATCCGAAATGAAGACATCATCTGGTAACTCAACCCGATAGGCATTGTCACCACTAGAATTCGTTCATTACGGGGCCACTTCCAAAGAAGATGAATGGCATTGGATGCTAGAGCCAAGATGGCAACTCCAGAATTGGTATAAATCAATCTTGAAATCTTGCTTGTTCTCAAATTATCCATGAGCCTCAAGGATCGACATTGACTTGGTTCACTGATTTCCATCAGCTTCCAGATCTTTGATTTGTCCATTGATTCATCAGTCAATCTAGGTTTTACATCCACCAAGTTTCTGTTGTCTCCATCATTCCAGCTATAACAACTGCAGGAGCAGCTCTGTCCATTATTCCAGAACTTGTTGCAATAGCAGCAGCAAATAATGGGCTTATCACAGGCTTTGTTACTGACTCTGAAACAGTCCTAGAAGTATCAAATGGACGATTTTCAAATGTGCGCAACAAACGAAGTCCATCAGCATTAGCCAAGATTTTTATCCATTATCATGTGTAGAAACAGCCAGCAATGTTCCCTCCTTGGAATCACGATCACCGGCTTTGACATTACCAGCACTAACCATTAGATCAGAAGATATACGAGGTGGGTCATCTGGAGTAGGATCGGTACGCTCCCACGGCCCTCTACTGCCCTCTTGATGCTCCACGCCGTCTTGAGAAGGTTCAGTGCAGCTGATTACTATGGGTGAACCACAACTTGGTTCAAATGAACTATGAATACCACTTTCAGTTCTAGCAGATGGGATTCAACATTGCTTCTAGACATGGTCAACTGGGGAGATTCATTGGCATGACCACCTGAGGCGTCACTGTTGGTTTCCACAACAAGATTCTGCCTACCAGAGTCATCACCTGGAGTTATATTAGCTTCATTATTTTGCTGCCCATTTCGAATAAAACCAAGAGGAGACTCTCCTTCGGATGGAGGGACAGACATCAGCTGCTTCTCATCTTTCTTGGCAGTTTCTGAATCTTTCAAAACAGTTTTTCCTTGGTGATGAGCCATGGAGAATTGCATCAGCAACTGTAGTTGGCTCACTTGATATTTGTGAGTCTAGGTTACTCTTTTTAACTGATGCTGAGATTTTCAACTCATTCTCATCAGAGTGGATACACTCTGATGCAGGTAAAGGTGGCACTAATGCTTCTTTCCGTTCCACAACCGTGTCCACAGCAAGAGGATCTTCAGAACGTTGCTGGTGGGTAACATTTGAATCATTTAATGAAGTTGACTTTTACACCAACTGTAGCAGGATTAGTGACAGATTCATCCTGAATTAGTTTCCTGATTGATGACCCATCTGTTACAATACCATCATTTTGGGATGCAAATGGAGTCTCTTCTATCTTCTCAATAACATTAGAAGCATCAGCATTTGAGCTCGCACCACATGAATCAATGGACGGTGCTGTGTGTTCCTTTCCAGTAACAGAAATATGCAGAGGAATCAAATTGTCATCATTGGATCCAGCCTCTGAAGTGCTTGCTTTCTCCATCTCAATTGATTTGTCATGAGATGAAGACAAGACCTTTACTTCTATATCATGCTGCATAGGAGTTGAAGGAGATTTTTCCAAAGCAGCATCTTCTGAAGCATTCAATGTAACACTTGATTTTTCCCTAGTATGTTTAACATCTTCATCCTCTACACTTTTTTCTATAACAGTGGGTTTGGAATTACCAGAATCATTGTTGTTTTTGTCAGATGACTGGCCTTCAGGCTTTTGTTTTTCTTCACTAACTTCCTTTAAAGGAGAAAGTTCTCTTTCCCCTCCAAAATCAGCTACATTTGTGTTTTTAATGGACAGAATACTTGCATGAAGATCATCTCTTGGAAGAAATTCAGACCAGGATTTGGATCAGCCAACCAGACCTTGAATATTGATGAGGACATCAAGTCAGACCAGGATTTGGATCATCCAAACCAGACCTTGAATGTCCTGTTTCAGCAACCCGGTCAGTTACTGTGTCGGATTGTGCCCAAACTTGACTAGTCATATGGAAACGGACTCCTGATTCAAAATCATTGCCTTAGGCAATGAGGTACAGTAGATTTTGGCCATTGGGCGCGTTTAATAGGAGTTTTAGGCCTTATTTTCGTTTTTAATGGCATAGTTGTAATTTTTCTGAACTTATGATGTTAGGGTTTTCTCTCTTATTTAAGTTGGTTTTGGGCGGCCGTCAGAGGCAGAGAAGAAAGACGTTGTTTTAGATTTCCTTTTTTTTCCTCTTGAATGGAGATGAATGTTTTCTTTTTTATGAATCAAAACAATTGAATTGAAAATTCAATTGCTCTTCCTTTAAATTTCGGATTGTGAGTGATCAAAATTCGAAATTTTTTCCCTTTTCTTGTCAAGATTCGAACCAAACCTGGACGAATTCTTTTCTCGCAGATTAGATCGTTCTTGAGTTGCAGGCATTGAATATCGCCCTGCATCAACTTGGTATCAGAGCCTTGATCCTTCCTTCCATTACCGCCTTGATCCTTCCTTCCATTACCATCTTGATCCATTCCTTCCATTACCATCTTGATCTATTCCTTCCAAACCCAAATATCAACCCTAACCGAAATTTGATCAAATGGAGCAGAAGAACAATGATCAATCCCTGAGAGACGCCGTGAGAGATGCTATGCAAGACGCCATGCGAGACCAGCACCAGGTGATGCAACAGATGATGCAAACCATGCAGGCGATGATGGCGCGGCTGGAGGTGCAGAATCATGCCCAACCCCTTCGCGTGGAGGAGCGTGATGAAATTGATGAAGGTAGGGAGAGGGTTTCGAAAATCTAGAGGCACCGTCAATTCGAAGAGAGCAACAGAGGCATGATGTTGGTCTTCCAAGGGATCTGGAGCGCATAGTTCTTGTTCATTATCGTCAAACATCAGAGGAGACTCAGGACAATGCATCTCAGCACCTTCCAACACCAGTGAAATGTACAGATGCTTTAGCCTTGACAAACAGAACTCATCATGCTTCTCCATCAACACCAAAGAATTCAACTTCAGGTTCAGCCGTTTCAGAGTTGTCTGGTTCTCCAGTTATGTCAGAAGAAATCAATTCAAGAGAGGATCACGCATCATACACTGGTTCTGGTATATCTCAGGCTGATAATTGTACTGAGCTTTGGAATCATGAGTTAAGTCTTCAAGAAATCAACACACTGGAATGGGCAGATCTGGTGGAGCCTCCTACTTCCACTTATTCTGCAATATGTATTGAGGGTAATGCTTCATCCTCTGACCATCATATGCGAAATGGGAATGATGGTAGTTTTCTTTCATCTCATGGTGTGGTTGAGGGAGTACCTTCTTCTGAGCATCCAACTGATGTTATTGATTGTAATGGGGTTGTTGGAATTAACCACATAAATTGTGGTTACTTTCAAGCAGAAAATAATCAGGAGAACCCATCACCACTGTTTAAGACTTTGAATTCAACTTCTCAAGCAGCCGACCTTAAATTAGATGCTATTAATAGCGGTGCAAGCCCAGATAATTTTAGTGGTGATGTCTTCCTTGCTCAGAATAGTTTTGGAAGGTGGAATTGCATGAATGATGAGTCTCTTTGCTTATTGGATGATCAAATTAAAGCTAGTTCAAGTGGTGATAAATCAAGGCTTTTACAATAATGGACCAGTCTTCAACTCCAGAACAAATTTTTAGTATTACTGACTTCTCACCTGGATGGGCTTATTCCACAGAGGAGACCAAGGTCCTCGTTGTGGACACTTCAGTGAACCATGAACATTTAACAGCATCCAATATCTATTGTGTCTTTGGTGAGATGCATGCTGCTGCAGAGAGATTCAATATGGTGTCTACCGCTGTAGTGCAATGCCACACCCACCTGGCACGGTGAATTTTTTCATGACTTTGGATGGCTATACACCCATCAGCCAAGTTTTGAGTTTTGATTATCGTTCAGCGCCAAGTGTTCAGTTGAATGGGGGGTTACTTCATCAGAAGAGATGATGACAAGCTAAAGTGGAAAGAATTTCAGGTGCAGACAAGGCTTGCTCATTTGCTTTTCTCTACAACAAACAATATTTCCATTCGATCCAACAGGACACAGACAAAATCCCTGAAGGAAGCAAAAACATATGCATTAGACACCTCTCCTTTAATCGAAAAGGACTGGATGAATCTCCTTACATTAAGTGGCAGCATTGAAGCCTCACATGTACCAGCTGCTAGAGACTTGTTTGAGCTGGTTTTGAAAAATAAGTTGCAAGAATGGCTTTTGGAGAAGGTAGCTGAAGGTTGTAAAACAATTGAACATGATAGTCACGGTCAAGGAGCCATCCACCTGTGTGCTATTTTAGATTATGCATGGGCTGTTCCTTTATTTTTCTTGTCAGGCATGTCTTTGGATTTTCGAGATGCTTCTGGCTGGACGGCATTGCATTGGGCAGCATATTTTAAGAGGAAAAAAATGGTTGCTGCTCTTTATCTGCTGGGCAAATCCAAGCTTAATCACAGATCCTACTCCAGAATTTTCAAAGTCTTCGGATGGTTTGGAATGTGTGCAGTCACCTCGCATGACTGATTCTGCTTTGAACCCAGAATGCTCTGTTTCCAATGATTTCTCTGAACATAATTATCATGATATCGTGAGAACAAATGGTCATGAAGGCATCGACAATGATCTGTCTCCTGATCCAAGCATTCCTAGTTTGCCAACCAGGTTGGGCAGTGAAGCTCCAGTGGAGACATCCGTGTCTCAACAATCTCCTCCTGTTGGTAGTGCTGATGTGTCTTCCGTTAACTGTGGACGAATGCTGGCTTTTTTGGTGTTGAGCCATCAAAACCTCCTGACCTTGGTGTTCCAAATATTGGAGGTGAAAATGTTGCATCTGATTCTAAAAGTTATGTAAGTGATCTTTCAAGCTATCCAGGGAAGATCAAGTTGCATTCTAATGGATTAGCTTCCAGGTCAAGCTTTTCAGAGGAAGGGGAGAGTGATGAGGACATCAAGTCAGACCAGGATTTGGATCAGCCAAACCAGACCTTGATATTGATGAGGACATCAAGTCAGACCAGGATTTGGATCATCCAAACCAGACCTTGAATGTCCTGTTTCAGCAACCCGGTCAGTTACTGTGTCGGATTGTGCCCAAACTTGACTAGTCATATGGAAACGGACTCCTGATTCAAAATCATTGCCTTAGGCAATGAGGTACAGTAGATTTTGGCCATTTGGGCGCGTTAATAGGAGTTTTAGGCCTTATTTTCGTTTTTAATGGCATAGTTGTAATTTTTCTGAACTTATGATGTTAGGGTTTCTCTCTTATTTAAGTTGGTTTTGGGCGGCCGTCAGAGGCAGAGAAGAAAGACGTTGTTTTAGATTTCCTTTTTTTTTCCTCTTGAATGGAGATGAATGTTTTCTTTTTTATGAATCAAAACAATTGAATTGAAAATTCAATTGCTCTTCCTTTAAATTTCGGATTGTGTGATCAAAATTCGAAATTTTCCCCTTTCTTGTCAAGATTCGAACCAAACCGGACGAATTCTTTTCTCGCAGATTAGATCGTTCTTGAGTTGCAGGCATTTGAATATCGCCCTGCATCAC
>UESW01004062.1:1868824-1903309 GCA_900491605.1 Calamus simplicifolius | reverse complement strand
CCCAGGCGGCCCCGGCACCTTCCTAGCTGGCCCCCTACATCTCCAAGCTAGGCGGCCCGGCACCTCCCAGGCAGCCCCGGCATCTTCCTAGCCGGCCCTCTACGTCTCCAAGCAAGTTGACCCCGACGCCTTCTCCACGTCCCCAGTCCCGCCGAGTCGGCCAAGGCCATCCCAGGCCGGCCCGACTCGGCCCCGGCGTCTCCAGTCCCGCCGAGTCGGCCAAGGCCATCCCAGGCCGGCCCGACTCGGCCCCAGTGTCCCCTGTTCCGCCGAGTCGGCCAAGGCCATCCCTGGCCGGCCCGACTCAGCCCCGGCATCTCCAAGTCCGCCGATTCGGTCCCGCCCCGGCACTGCCTTGCCAGCGGGACGGCCCCAGCCATCTCAGGTCGACCCAGCTCGGCCTGATGAGACGAAATTCCCAGTTCCCACCAAATCAGTCCCAGCGGTTCAAGAAACCGCCTCTCTGACGCGCGCCGCCCGACAACGCCAGGCGCGCACTGCCCAACAGCCCCGCTGCTGATGGGACGTAACCCACCAACCAGCCCAGATTCACGCAAGGGCTCGTGATCATACCAGGATCAACCCCTATAAAATGGTGAATCCACTTACCAAACAAGTATGCGCGATAACCCCAAAATCATCATCTCAACTCTTAAAGGGATTCCTCCTCTCGGAGATCCCTCTTTTCCATACAAAATAGGGCTCACTCGAGCCCTTCTTCAGCTGTGACCTCAGTCACTAACTTGACCGTAGGAGGGTCCCGCCGTAAACCCCCTCCGGTCCCGGAACTTCTTTGCAGGCAACCCGACAAAGCGAGGATACGAGAAGGACCTCCATTTTCGAGGTTCAGGAAAGGTGATCGAGCGTCACCAGAAACCATAAAAATTAGAATATCATTTAGCATACCTACCATCTGAAAACCTTTGAAAGAAGAGAGGCGTTGGGAAGTCAGATCAGAGGCCAAGGGAAGTGGACACCATCATTATCATGGGGATACAATAATATTAGTCCAAACAGCTAGTTTCTTGAGAATTATGGGTAAATTATACCATCAACAATTTAAAAAGTATAGTTTTCCGCTTGACCTCGTTATAATGGAGATCAACTTAAAGACACAATGTCGCAGTGCTTCTCAAAGGGTGCAATGGAACGTAAAACACCTCCACCAGAATCCTGAAGTTTGATTTGTACCAATGTGTTAAAAATTTACTTGGCGGCAGAGTTAAACCTGTATCAAAATTTTCTCAATGTTTTGTCATAATTTTCTTTTATTTAAACATGTCCTTTCCAGTTCAACGTTTGAAATTTCATTGCAATGCAGACCAGTAACCCATTGGGAAAAGTAGATACAGAGTCTACACCTATTTCCCAAAGTCATGAAAATTAACAGAGAAACAGAAGCACATCACCTTGGTGATCAAAATGTTGCATAGATTAAATGGAAAATAAAAAGAGAGGAAAAAAAAGGAGGGCCACATTTGAACACCAAATCAAATCCAGATCATTCCCTTTTTTTGCCAGTCACACCTGCAACGACCTGCAATCGAAGGCAATGTGGAATAAGATGATCATATAGTAACACACGGCTCAGAAAAAAGTCAGAGTACCACTTTCACCAGCCCTCCAGCAGCGCAATTTACCAGAGCGCCAGTGACCTCTGAAGGTCAAATCACATTCTCACAAAAAGATAAAGTAAAGTAAAACCACCTAAGTTTATATTTTACACAAAATTCTCTATCTAAATGCTCATCAAAGAGTTGCAATTGAAGCTAACCCACATTGAGTTTTCCATTTCTTGATATAGACGTATGCTTTACTGGAAACGATATTTCAGCTATCACCACATAATCTGATACATAATCCTTTTCATTCTTTTATTTAGCAAGAATACACTCTGTTACATAAGAAATTGATAACTTCATTTTCAAAGTTAGGATGAATGGCATTTGCAAGCAATTGCGGTGGATAATTAGAAATAGGCCAAAACTTATGTGAAAATGGGCATTCTTTAATTAAGTATGCATCTCAATTCCATCAACAAAGTAGCAATAAGGCTAGATGTACATGAATTATACTCAACATCAGAATGATAAAGGTGCAACGTATACATACATCACTTAAATTAGGTTGAGGTACTTGCTTGGCTGTCTCAAAGGAATCCAATATAGGCCTGACCACAGCTGGAAGGAAGAGACCTGACATTGCACAAGAGATCAATCCTTGAAATTCACCATACAGGAATCCCAATTTAATCACACTACTTGATTAAAAAAAAAAGTATTCAGAAACTCTGAATGGATAGAGTGAGGTAAACAGCATAAAATTAGGTAAAATATACCTTTAATCTATGATAAGGAATGCTAACTTTTGTACCACAATTAAAAATCAAAGGCTAAAGGACAACTAGAGTGATTAGGTGACAATACTATGCTGTTCCAAGAATACGAAATGGTCCAAGTCTAATACAAGTGCAGTACTCTGTATACGCTTCCTGATCAAATGGTAATTCATGCCAACACAAGTCCTGAATAAATAATTGAATATCTCCATAGAAGTTAACATAATGCCTGATGTTAGCAGAACATGAAAAAGATGTATATGTGATAAATTCACGCAGAATTAGAATCAGAGAAAGTTCAAATTCAGGGAAGAGTGCACAGCTTGCTCTTACTGAGTCAAAATATCGCGAGCACAACAGGTGAAGAAAAGAAGAGTTTCTAGTTTAGATGCTCAACAATCTTCATCAAAAACAAAATTAGGGAAGCAAACATTATCTCTTAGATCTTACGAAAGAACCATTAAATTATTAGAAGACTTATAGATGTTTCTAGCATAAAGAATCATAATATGCTAATAGCAGGGAGGGAAAAAGAGTCTTGTTTGAACCTATTCAAGTAAGAATAGATACCATTATTTTTTACAAAAGACATCAAAATCCACCATGTAACCTTATTTCATTTATCTGATATGCAAAATGATCAGGATTAAGGCTTAGTTTTTGTTGTAGTAGCCGCTGTTGTTAATATGCAAAATGAGGTACAGAATCAGATCCAAGAAGGTGCTGCCATATCATCTTGACATGGCTGGTTATGCATACCTTGAGCTGGGGATAAATTCTATAGAGTGTCAATTACATGCTAACCAGAGGAGACAGATCCTGGCCCAAAGTGGCTAAAGATTACACCTAGATCAGGTTTATTAAGGAGAGCAGTGAATGCCATCTACTGAACTAGACCAGCAACTTATGCAACAAAACTAACAAGGCAGAAAGAACTATGGTTTCCTTCAAAAGATTCTTCCATTTCTTTCATACCGTAGGTGCAAAATCAAGCATTTGGAATTAATATCCAGACCTGCAGTTCCTAGAACCTACCACTCTCCAGGAGTCCGTGACCTGTCAAAAACTTATAATATTCCAAAGGAACACCAGTACTGAAATTTCTCATCAAATATATTATACAATATATGAACAAATGCCATTTGCAAAAACTGTCTTTTATAAAGCACCAAAGAGAGCTCATCACAATATTAAAATCCATCAACTACCAAGCATATCTTTCTAAAGTGGTACCCCAAAAAAATGCATTTTTTAAGTAAATCCCTTATTATATAAATCCCAAGTCTCTTCTATTATGGATTTAATGCATTTTCTGGTGTCTGGAAATCTGATTTTCTCCTTTAGAGATGATACAGATATGGGCAAGACTTGCAATATCAAAAGTAGTATAATGTCAAAACACAAGGAACAGAGGTAGGTTTGACGTACTGACATGCAGTACACACTCCTGAAACAAGCACCAATGCAATACTGATATAACATGATACATGTGATATATTATGGAATGTGCCAATACTACGAATATTTAAATAATGGGCGTGATTTTTAATCCCCAAAGCATCTGAGATTTGGTTGTCAAATAGTATCCTTCCATAGTTTCTCCCAATTAAACATCGAAAAACAAATTCTTAACATAATCCTTCACATCATGCACCCTTCCATACCAATCTTATCACCCTGCTGTAAATATAATTCACCCTTCCATAACAATCATATCATTCATCACGTTATTCACCCTTACACAACAATATTATCCACCTGCTGCAAATAGTGGTCACACTCACATCCAATTTTGACCGACAGCGAACAAAAGCAGAAGTATGGAATCACCCTATGAATAGGCTTTCTTAAAGAAAGATTGTGTTTTCAGACAATCTATGAAAGCAGCGGCCACATCTATGATTTATCTTCCACACCAATTCTCACCGATGAGCTTTTCGACAAGATAAACAGCAGCCCAGTCACAGGAAAACACAAGCCTAATTTAGCAGGCTGAGGAAAACCTACCGTGCACAAATTATGGATTTTAGCATTGTACTGAATGGTGTAGATTTTGCTGATTATCCAAACAGCAGAGAAATTCTTGAACATATTAGAATTAAAGACACTGGAATACAAATTCAAAATGGTGATAGGATGCTGCATGCCTTCCTAGATGGATTAGAATAAATGGTTTAAACAACCAAGTCTGGTATATCATCTTGGCAACAATCAGCTGCCACCACGCACCATGCTAAAGGTCATGCAAAATCAAGGGAAGATATATTTGCTCATTGCTGAAAATTAATCATCTAGAAAATGCCCATGGTATTGTTTTACAAAGTTCAATTCCATTAAGATCCTCTAAAAGGTCAGGGCCTTCTTATATCAAGAAACAAAGAGAAAGGATCTGTTTCTTCCGGAAATGATTAGTAAACACAAGCTCAATGCCACAAATGAGAACCAACAAACATTTGCAGAGGGATAAATTGTTGGTTCATCCTCTTCGCATATGGTGGAGCATCATCAGAACAGATTTTGCTATGGGCAATATTTCAAAGAGGGGCCTATTTCTAAGAATGATAATGTTGAGCTAATTTTTTTTTTAAATTTCAAGGGCCTTGACTCTTCACGGACCAAGTTGCGGAGAGGATCCGCTCCAAGTCTCCTTTGTTACCTCATCCTAAATTCACGTCCCAACGATTGTTCTGCTTATTCTGTCTGACATCAGAAAAATTCTAGCAACCTGCTCCAAGAATTGGGAGGCTTATTCTTAAGGCATCACAACCTGAAGTTAAATTAGCTGAACCCAGCAACACTCAGTTAAATCCTGAAGGCATCACAACCTGCTCCAAGAATTGGGAGGCCATCACCAGCAAGATAGTGCATATTTAAATTTAATAGAAACATCTTAACAACTCTAGTCACTATATAATGCAATATCCAGCTCAATCTCGACATACTACAACATATTCTCCATTACCTGTGATAAACATTGTACCATTAATTCCTGAAATAGACCTGGCCTCCCCAAAGCAAAAATCTTCTCAGGGTTTGAAAATTTGCAAACGCCACCCTAGAAAGGCAATCCCCAAATTCAACATGTTTGTAATCTTTCAAACTCTTCTTCTCCTCTTTTTTTAGCACTAACAGAATGAAATCTTAGATGGAATAAGTTTGAGGCCAGAGGGATCTAACTAAAGTTAAACCAGATATACGTACATCCATAGAGTAACGAAACTAACAATCACAAATTCGTAAAAATCAGCAAAAGGGACGGTATCCTTCTGGTTTATTTATTCTTGGGCGGGCTATTCAAATATCAAGAAGAATAGATTGCAGAGAATAGAATAAAATTAGGGTTTTGGAGGAATAAATCAGTTAAAGAAGAACTGTACCGAATCCGGCGATGAGACACGAGGCAGCGACGACGGGCTCTTGGACCACGAATATCTTGAGCTTTTCCATCACCCCCATCGTTCTCTCTCTCTCGAGCACTCCGCGATCGCCCCTTCTTCTCCGCCTCCTCGCTTCCTTTGGTGCGATAGAGGCGGTGTGATATGTCGCCGATTTGTTCACCCGCTCAACGGTGCAGATCAAAGAGTCCAGAGTCCCGATAATAGTCTGCCATCCGATACAACTAGAACATTAACGATAACGGTGCAGATCAAGCGCGTTTAACAATGGACCGGGCTGGGCCTTGCCTACTGGGCTTCTCTTGGGACGAAGCCTAGAAATATAAAAATCAGGGAATAAGCCCCTTATTTGCGTTACAATTCTAATCCTTGGATTATAATTCAATTTTCTAGGAGGTCATGTTGGTTGAACAATTTAAATTTTTTAAATTTCTGAATAAAATTGCAAACTGACCTCCAATATCCAAAGCTTAGGGTTATAATGTTGTTCTAATTAAAAATTAGCGTTTTAATTACTATATCATTAACAAACAAAAAAAATACTTAACAAGTTAAGAGATTAAAAAAAAAAAGAAAAAAAAATTGCAAGGAAAAAGAAGAACTAGGTGAGAGAAGAACTGAAAATGGTAAAACCTTAACCATCATATGTGTGAAAGAGAGAATAACAGGAATAAATTTGGTGAGAATTTTAATGTCTCACGTGGATCAAAACAAGGATTTTAAAGCCCTACAAAAAATTCAATATCTCTCTCCAAAACCCTAAAATCTTTGAATTATCTACTTCAAATGTGCAAAGTTTTATTGTATTTATTGAATATGTTATATCATAGGAATTACGTAATACATACAATAAGATTGCTAAATCGATAAGGGAAAGATATATGTTAACGGCCAGATATGAAAAATATCATAAGTATTATCTGAAGATATGAGAAAATAACTAACAATCACAATATTTTCTTATCTTTCAAAATATATGCAATCTACGTTGACAAAATGCTCTTATCTCAAATGAAGCCTAACCTCTCTCTCTTTTTTTTTTTAAGGTATAGGTTAAGTAATTAAGATTATGCTGAAGTGAGCATCGGCTTTTCAGATAAGTCTTGATTATTTCGAGTGCGATGCGTTTGTAGTGCTGAAGATGAACTCAAGTTGCACAGAAGTCGGGCTCCCTGTTAGGTTTTTTTTTTTTATATAATTTATCGGAGATAGAAAGAAGGATCTACGTATGTTATAATTATTCAAGTATATATTCAGACCTTTGGTTGCTAAGCAAAAAAATGTAAGCACATGCGTTGGTGGTTGCTTTTGAGAAGAGAACACTTTTGCCGTCCAAAGTGATGTCCAAGGAAAAGCAACATTCAAGTATTGCATTTGATGTGAACGGCATCATTGACAATCATAGAAAGAGAGTTCTTGGGGGACCTTGTACGTCCGTCTAGAATATGTGTCATATACGCCTGCCGATACGAAAGAATGTACCATTTGCGTGTACGAACGCAAAAAAAAAAATTCTTCTGATGGAGTACAGATCTCTTTAAAACTTTGCCTTGAAAATACGGCATGTGCTGCTTGGATGGGTCAGGATTATGATTGAGAAAGATTCTATAACTGTCATTTCTTAGTTATTGAAGGAAAGCTACATAAATGGTTCCTCAAATTTAATTCTGAGGGACTGTTGATCTATATTGCGGAAGGTTGATTCTGTCAAGATCCGTCACATTTATCGTGAGGCCAACTCGGCGGCGGACTGGGTGGCTGCCTTTGCTGCTCAGCATGCGGGTCCATGGAGTTGAAAGTCAGGCAACCCCTGTCCTGTCCTTCTGCTTTATTTTTTGATGTATCTGAATTGACTCGTTCAAGAATGATATGATCGCCTAACTAAAAAAAAAAAAAACAGTATGTGCTGCAGGTACGCAAGCGTAATTTGCTTAGGATGTCCCTGTTTCCTAAGTTGAAGATGGAGTATATTGTGAAAAGCTGCCGAACTAAGGAAATGGACTCTTTCTTTGAGGAAGAATTTTAGTTGTATTCTTTAAGGATAAGTTTCTTCTTTCTATATTGTGTTTCCAATTCTTAAGTAAAACGCATCTTGAAAACCTTTCGGTAGCTAAAAAAGGATAAAAAATAAAAAAAAGGAGTCTGATACCATAAAAAAGTGCAGTCATTTATATGGATGCAAGTGCAAACAACAATCACATGGATATACGGTTGAGGAGTCATTTATATGAATGCAGATGCAAACAACAATCACATGGATGTATGATTGAGTGCACTTACAATGTAAAGTATGCTTCTAATTCATTTGCTGAATATTTGGTGCGAAAGCAGGCAGAAAAAAAAAAAGGTTTACAAGATGGATTGAATCACTGCTCTAAAATGCTTAAAAGTATATTGTTCGCCAGAAAATGATTACAAAGTAAAAGACTGCTTTAAGTTATAATTCATAAACCCTATCCTCAATTATGATGAGAATAATAGTGAAAGAAGCTTTCTTTCTACGGCTCTCACTTTTTTCTTCTTAAATATAATATATTCTATTCTTAAATACAAAAATACATCAGAACAAAGGGAAAAGGAAAGTTATTAGGGGTACTACCCAATAATTCTAGAAATTAACTTAGTAGCTTTTTTTTTGGGTCTAACTTAAGAAATTTGAATGCAGATTAAGTTAGCCCATCATGCTACACCCAACATTATGCATATTATACCCATTCATCCAAGTACTTCCTTGCCATCTTAACCAATTCATTTCAATTTTTAACCATAAAAGCAATCATTTTCACAAAGAGTCTAGCTTAAACCTTCTTTTTACAAGACAAGTATCGAAAATTATTAGGATAAACTTTTCTCATAAAATGCTTATTTTTAGCATATGTAATGCACATGGGAGCAATATAACTGATTTGCAGGATGCATTTTGTTGATGTGCTTCAAACTCACAAATTTAGAGACCATGCTATTTTATAACCCATTGCAATAGATGGTCCTATTTTATTACGATTGTTTCCACTAATTAATAAGTGATAACTATAGCCCCTTAAATGTTAAACGCCTGCTTTGATGGGAGCAGGTGGTGGAAGGGATTTGAGGAATCTCTTTAAATAGATATCCCTTCTAAGGCTTTCGATAACACAATGTTATCGAAAGAAAACTAGAAAGAAGCGGAGGCATTGGGTCCCTGATCAAGAGCACATCCTGAGGGCATATACCATCAGAGTGCGATGGCTCATTGATTGGAAGCGCTTAATCAAGATCCATAGAGAGAAGGAGGAAGATCAAGATCCATCGAGAGAGGAAGATCAAGATCCATCGAGAGAGGAAGATCAAGATTCATCGAGAGAGGAAGATCAAGATCTATAGAGAGGAGGAAGATCAAGATCCATAGAGAGATGAAGATCAAGATCCATAGAGAAGAGGAAGATCAAGATCCATCGAGAGGAAGATCAAAATCCTTACCTTCATCGGGAAGAAAATTAATAATAATGGCTGGAGGTATTTATCGATCTTAACTTGCTTAATTATCATGGTAAATATATTGATATCGTATTTTGCATATATGATAGGATCGATATATTTAAATTAAGTCTAACATTTTGGTATCAGAGCATTTAAACCTCTACCTTATTTTGTGAGTGTTTCCATCAAGGTTCCTCTTTTCACCGTGTGTTTTCTGTTTTCAGTTTTTTCGGATCTCAGGTTCCGATATTTGCTCAATTCTCACGGAATTGAGCAGAAACCATCAAACTGATCTCAGATTTTAATTTTTTGCAGAAACAGAATGTGGCCTTTTCCTCTTCTATTAAAGATGTTCGCGTTGAACGAAAGAATTCCGTGCGTTTTGGTTTTGTCGCATCACGGATTTCTTTCTGGCATTAAAGAAAGGAACGTGGCATGTTTCGGTTTTCAATTTTGGGTCTTTCCGTTTTCTCACGGAATTTAAAATCTGGATTGGTTAAATTTTAAATGTATTTATTATTTGTTTAATATTTTATTAAATCATGTGACATGATTTTTTTTATCATTTGTTTCTTAAGTTTAAATTTTTGTATAAAATACGCCTCCTGAGTCTCTATGCCTACGGTGTTTTGCATAGACTGGCCTAAGGAAATAATGAGCTACGTCCGGATATGTTTTAATTAACAAAAAAAATTTCTTAAGATGATAATTTTAAAATTTATTAAATAGATAATTAAAATGTTGTCTCCTGTTTTGCATACTAGATTTATTCTATGCATGAATTTAGTGGTAATGTGAAAATCACAGTGCAAATCCTTTCAAGGTCTGATTGATCAATTGGTGTTTAAAAAGTAAAGAGATTGTGGTTACTTAATTGGTTCCATTGACTGACCTAAGGAAAGCAACGGGGGACCCCACTTCTCTTCACTGGCCTGGCCAATTTGATTAACTCAGATCTTGATTTGGAAATGTTACGTTGATTAAGATCACTACCTAATAATCATGCTAAATTGGTTAATCTATATGCATATAATGGAATTAAATGTCATGTGATCAATATGATTTTGATTAATTAAGGAATAGCCATAGCATCTTTGATTAATCAAAATTATATATTGAGTTGCAAATGTCACACAAGATTAGATGATATTAATTGTGACTAATTATATTAATGTAATCAATCTTATCCCACAGGAATTTTTATTGCACTAATATAATTAATTAGGATGCGATAACAAATTATTTTCTTAATTATCCATAGGAATTAAGAAAGAAATATAATTTGTTAGTCACATCATTAAGTTAATGAGTCTATTTGAGTATAATACTTAGCCCATATAGTTATTAGTTATTGATTCATGTTATTGCATGTTTATATTGGTAAAACATGATATCAAGTTATATGCCTCAAATTCAATTACATGAACATGATTTTTATTTTTATGCAGCTATTTTGCCTGTTAATATTTCTGATATGAAATGTGACGTTCCCGATTTAAGTGGTGATAATTATAAATTATGGAAGGAGAGAATTCTTCTTCAATTAGGGTGCATGGATATTGACTATGCTATCAGGAAGGATGAACCACATTCAGTTACATCTACTAGCACTCAGGCTGAGATTGTTGCGTATGAACGATGGGAGCGGTCCAATCGCATCAGTATGATGTTCATATGTACTAAGATTTCTGCTAGTATACGTGGTTCAATTCCTGAGTGCAAAAATGTCAAGAAACTTCTGAAGGCTATTGATACACAATTTGAGTCTTCAGATAAGGCACTGGCTAGCACCCTAATGACAAAATTGTCATCAATGAAGCTCACTACTGTTGGAGGTGTGTGTGAGCACATCATGAAGATGAGGGACATTGTGGCTCAGTTGAAATCCTTAGAGGTTGAGATGTCAGAATCTTTCTTGGTGCACTTTATTTTAAGCTCACTCCCATAGCAGTATAGTCCCTTCAAAATATCTTACAACACACATAAGGACAAATGGTCAATTAATGAACTTCTGACCATGTGTGTTCAAGAGAAAGGGAGGCTGATTTTAGAAATGGGAGAAAGTGCATATTTAGTCACTCAAAGAAAGACTAAAGCTCCCAAAGCCAAACGCAAAGGAAAGGGTAAAGTATCCATCCATACAGAAGACAAGAAGGAGTCCAAGTGCTGCTTTTGCAAGAAGAAAGGGCATATAAAGAAAGATTGTCTCAAATTCAACGCTTTGCTTGACAAGAAAGGTACTCTAACCTCATTCGTATGTCATGAATCCAATTTGGTGATATGTCATAACACATGGTGGATTGATTCTGGTTCTATAATCCATGTTTCAAATACCTTGCAGGGTTTTCTAAATCAAAGAAAACCATTAGGAAGTGAACAAATCATCTATTCAGGAAACAAGATTAGTTCACATGTGGAAGCAATTGGGACGTGCAGACTTATTTTACACTCTGGTTTTGTTTTGGATTTGAAAAAGACATTTTATATTCCAAGTTTCTCTAGAAATTTGATTTCAGTGTCAAGGCTTGTACCAGCAGGATACTCCTTTAATTTTAATAAAAGCTCAGTTGATTTATTTTATAAATCTGAGCTTATTGGGAATGGTACATTGTCCGATAATCTTTTCAAATTAATTTGAAAAATAATACCACCTATAATGTGATGCACGCCCAAACTGGTATGAAAAGATGTGTTATGAATGAGAATTCCTCTATTTTGTGGCATCGGAGATTAGGTTATATCTCCATTGAGAGAATTAAAAGATTAGTAAAAGATGGAGTACTTGATACTCTTGATTTTACTGATTTTGGCACTTGTGTGAACTGCATAAAGGGAAAGCAAACCAACAAGTCAAAGAAAGATGCCAAGAGAAGTTTGAAAATACTGGAGATCATACATACAGATATCTGTAGCCCAGATATGGACTCGTATGGTCAGAGAGACTTCATCTCATTTATTGATGACTATTCACGATATATGTATCTCTACCTGCTTCATAATAAGAATGAAGCATTAGATGCCTTTAAGGTATTTAAGACAGAAGTAGAGAAACAATACGGCAAGCAAATTAAAATTGTGAGGTCAGATAGAGGTGGAGAATATTATGGTAGATACACTGAGAATGGACAAGCACCTGGTTCGTTTGCTCGATTTCTTGAAGAAAATGAAATTGTTGCACAATACACCATGTCAGGGTCTCCTGACCAAAACGGTGTAGCTGAAAGGAGAAACCAGACATTATTGGACATGGTAAAGAGCATGATTGTCAGCTCCAACCTACCTAAATCCTTGTGGACTGAAGCTCTTAAAACTGCTGCGTATATATTAAATCGGGTTCCAACCAAGGCTATTTCCAAAGCGCCATTTAAGTTATTTAAAGGTTGGAAACCAAGTTTGCAACATATACGTGTTTGGGGATGCCCATCTGAAGTAAGAGTTTATAATCCACAAGAAAAGAAACTAGACCCAAGGACTATTAGTGGATATTTTATTGGACATGCTGAGAAGTCCAAGGGTTATAGATTTTATTGTCCATCTCACAGCACTAGGATTGTGGAATCAAGAAATGCAAAATTTCTTGAGAATGACTTGATCAGTGGGAGTGATCAATCTCAGTATTTGGCTTCTTCTGAGAAAGATCATTCAGATATTCCAGCTTCCACTTCAAGTGAGGGATTGGTTGTTATTTATAGCACTCCTCAAACTCAATTAAGTGCTCAACAACCAGTCATTGAGATTTCACAAGCTGATGGTAATCTAGAAGATCATGTTGTTCATCAACAATCAGTTGTGCAAGATACTCCTCAAGAGGTCATTGATACAACATTAAGAAGATCAACTAGAATAAAGAAACCAGCAATTCCTAGTAATTATGTTGTGTATCTATATGAATCTGACTATAACATTGGAGCCGAAAATGATCCTAAAACGTTTTCACATGCCATGAGTTCTAAGGAATCAAACTTGTGGTACAATGCCATGAAGGACGAGATGGAATATATCGCATCTAATCGAGTCTGGGATCTTGTTGAGTTGCCTGATGGTATAAAAGTCATTGGATGTAGATGGGTCTTTAAAATAAAGAAAGACTCACAAGGCAACATTGAGAGATATAAAGCAAGACTCGTTGCCAAAGGATTCACTCAGAGGGAAGGAATCGACTATACGGAGATATTTTCTCCTGTATCCAAAAAGATTCTCTTCGAATAATTATGGCATTGGTAGCTCATTTTGATTTTGAGTTACATCAAATGGATGTGAAGACCGCATTCCTTAATGGAGATCTAGAGGAAGAGGTTTACATGAAACAGCCTGAAGGATTTTTCTCTGGTGATAGTGAGCATTTGGTTTGCAAGCTTAAGAAATCCATATATGGATTGAAACAAGCCTCACGTCAGTGGTATTTAAAATTTCATGATGTGATCTCTTCCTTTGGTTTTGAAGAGAACATCATGGATCAATGTATATACCAGAAGGTTAGTGGGAGCAAAATTTATTTCTTGGTCCTATATGTGGATGACATTCTACTTGCAACCAATGATAAAGGGTTGCTATATGAGGTGAAACAATTTCTCTCCCAAAATTTTGATATGAAAGATATGAGTGAGGCATCTTATGTCATTGGCATTAAGATCCATAGAGAAAGATCTCGAGGCATTTTAGGATTGTCTCAAGAAACTTATATCAAAAAGTCTTGGAGAGATTTCAAATGAAAAATTGTTCATCAAGTGTTGCACCTATAGTGAAGGGTGACAAGTTCGCTTTGAACCAGTGCCCTAAAAATGAACTTGAACGGGAACAGATAAACAACATTCCATATACTTCAGCTATCGAAAGCCTAATGTATGCTCAGGTTTGCACAAGACCTGACATTGCATTTGCAGTATGAATGTTGGGAAGATATCAGAGTAATCCATGTTTAGACCATTGGAGAGCTGCTAAAAAGGTCATGAGGTATCTTCAAGGGACCAAAGACTACATGCTCATGTATAGATGAACTGATCATTTGGAGATAGAGGGCTACTCAGATTCGAACTTTGCTGGCTGCGTTGATTCTTGGAAATCAACATCAGGATTTATATTTATGTTAGCTGGTGGAGCCATATCATGGAGGAGTGCAAAGCAGACTTTGACTGCTACCTTTACTATGGAAGCAGAGTTCGTTGCTTGTTTTGAGGCTACATCGCAAGGTGTATGGTTGAAGAATTTTATCTCAGGGCTTAGAATTATTGACTCTATTGCTAGGCCAATTAAACTGTACTGTGATAATTCAGCTACTGTATTTTTGGCTAAAAATCATAAGAGTGGTAGTTGAAGTAAACATATCGACATTAAGTATTTAGCCATAAGAGAACATGTTAGAGAAAATAAAGTGGTCATAGAACACGTTAGCACGAAATTGATGATAGCTGATCCTTTGACTAAAGGCATGCCAATTAAGAATTTTAAGGATCATGTGATAAGAATGGGAGTTGGTTCCATGATATAATTGTATGGATAATAATTTGTACAAAGAAACTCTTATTTCAATTATTTATTTATTTCTCATTCAGGTGTACACGTTATTTGACTTTTGAGAAATGATAAAATTTTCTTTTGGACTCTGAATAAACATATGGTTTATTCATTATGTTATCACATTTGGAATAGTGGTAAAGAAATTGAATGCATTGTAATACATAGAAGATAATACTCAATTATAGAGGACCTATCGCTATGATTCATGTATTTAGTTTCTTGTTTAGTGTTGATAAAATATAAGGACCAAGTGGAAGAATGTTATAACCCGTTGCAATAGATGGTCCTATTTTATTACGATCGTTTCCACTAATTAATAAGTGATAACGATAGCCCCTTAAATGTTAAACGCCTGCTTTGATGGGAGCAGGCGGTGAAAGGGATTTGAGGAATCTCTTTAAATAGATATCCCTTCTAAGGCTTTCGACAACACAATGTTATCGAAAGAAAAACCAGAAAGAAGCGGAGGCATTGGGTCCCTGATCAAGAGCACATCCTAAGGGCATATACCATCAGAGTGCGATGGCTCATTGATTGGAAGCGCTCAATCAAGATCCATAGAGAGGAGGAGGAAGATCAAGATCCATCGAGGAGGAAGATCAAGATCCATCGAGAGAGGAAGATCAAGATCCATAGAGAGAGGAAGATCAAGATCCATAGAGAGGAGGAAGATCAAGATCCATCGAGAGAAAGATCAAAATCCTTACCCTCATCGGGAAGAAAATTAATAATAATGGCTGGAGGTATTTATCGATCTTAACTTGCTTAATTATCATGATAAATATATTGATACCGTATTTTCGCATATCTGATAGGATCAATATATTTAAATTAAGTCTAACATGCTATACTTTCCTCCTCTTTTGTTTGGAGATGGAATATGATGTTGTTTAATTTGGTTAGCTTAACTAATGGCTATATGTAGCAAATAAAAAAATAAAAAGGATGTAATTGATTGGATTACTAAATGCATCCCCTCAAAAAGAAAAGCCTCATCCAAAAAAGACTTCTACCAAAATCATGGATTTATTTGGGACTATTTCTATTAAAAGCACAAACTAGTTTAAATAGGAATCTACCACCATATTTGGAAACTACTTTACCATGGTTACCACCTCAAGGGATCACATTTATTGAAGTCATCAAATGCATTAGTTCGACTCCAACCATGATTCATCCAAACATTTATAAAACAACATAAGACTTCTTAGATAAATAGATTCTCTTTTTTTTCTTAGAACCTAGGTAACTTGTTCTAAAGCCCTAGGATTCTTACGTTGTCCACTCCAGTTAACTTGAGTATCGAAGGATTTTCTCTAGGAAAAAACTTTAGAATTCCTTATGCTCTCTTTTTTTCTCACATAGGAAGGAGAATAATTCAGCTAGGAAGTATTTGAGCAAGGACATATCTCAGACATTGGTATATAAAGGTCAATTTTAAATATTAACATATTGGCACCGTCTGTGAAAATTTAGAAAAGTGCTCATCTATGCTACATAAGAAAAGATATTGAAAAGCAAGCAATGCTCAAGCAGAACAAACTATGCTTAGGTTGACCAAGGGCAATCATGAATCTGGTTCAAGGTAGGAGCAGATTTATCTAAGAAGCTCAAAAATTTTTATCAATGATCTAAATTAGCCTACTTAAAGAGCTAGGTTGTTGTTGACGCCGAGTCACCTTCCTTGAATGCCAAGGAAATGGAGGTCCTCCTCGCCGAACTCCTGCAAAAAAAGTCCCTAGAGACCGGATGTTCCGGTGAGGACCCTCCGATGCTCAAGTCAATCACTCAGGAACAGACAAGAATTAGCTAGCAGAAGAAAGCTAGAGAGTTAGGGTTCAGGATCCTTTCCTTATTGTAAATGTGAGCTTTTATACCTGTTCAAAGATCTCCCTCCCTCCATGCTTCCAGAAGGTTACCGATTTCGCGATATCCCCGTCCGATAACGGACAAAAAAAAGGGGCTAACAATGACAGGCAGTATCGTTACTGTGCGCCGAAGGCGTCCTGCTTGATTTGCCACCCGCCAATACGGTATCATGCGTATCGGGTGGCTATGGTTGTACCAGGCACGCGCCGTTATGAGGTATGGCCACATGCAGCCACAAGCAAGCGATGGATCGTACTCCGTAATGGGATACGGCCATACGTGGTTGCAGGCGAGTGATGGACTACATACCGTAATGGGGTATGGCCATACATTGTTACGGGTGTGTGGTGGGCCATACGTCTTAATGGGGCATGGCGATGCACTATAGCAGGCTAGTAGCGGGCCACGTGGGCATGCCAGATGACTCGTAGCTATAAGGTTGGCCTCGGACGTTGGCTTCGGAGGTTGGCCTCGGACGTTGACCTCGGAGGTGGGCCTCGGAGGTTGGCCTCGGAGATTGGCCTCGGAGGTGGGCCTCGGAGGTTGGCCTCGGAAGTTGGCCTCGGAGGTGGGACTCGGAGGTTGGCCTCGGAGGTTGGCTTCGGAGGTTGGCCTCGGAGGTTGACCTCGGATGTTGAGGTAGGACGTTGCCAGTCTCCTTTACCGTCAACCCTGACGGTGCTGGATCAGCCATATCAGATGCCCTCTCACCCCTAAGACGGAGCAGGTCCACCCTGGTGAAGCGAAAGGGATGTCATCTCCCCAGTGGCTGATCCCCGTCCGTTGCCAATTGCCCCCGGACATGTGTCTCTGGATGCTGCGATTACTTAGCGCGAGCGACTTGGGGGATATGAAGGGGCGGTCACTGCTGTCCATCCAATCTGCCGCGATCGCCCTCAAGGTAGGGTTGTCCTTTTGAAATTCGCAAAAAGCGGCCACCATCATTGCCATCATGTTGCTGGCGTCAATGGTGTCCCATCATTGATCGGAGGCGGTTTGTTCCACGCGCCGAACGCCTGCCGAGGCGGACCAGCCTATAGCGGGAGTCCGCGTGGCAGGCAAATCGAGGCGGGACGATTTGAAACTTGACAAAACCTGGGCAAAGGCTGTATACTCGTCATTTTACTTCAGTTATCTTCTTATTCTGGTCCTCTGCTCCCTCGGCAACCTGAGAATCGCCCCCCCACCATTTCTTTCTCCAGGTTAGCCTTCTGTCCCTCATAATCCTTCCTTCCTCTTCCAAACTTTTGTCATGGCCTCCTCACCATCTTGGACTTCTTCCGCTCCCTCTGATGACCGTATTTCTCCCTCGAGGCTTCGTGCCTCTTCATCTCCTTCTTTTTCATGGTCCTCTAATCCAGAGGACCGTCTTCCCCTGTCCCAACGATCGATTGCTGCCAGAGCTCCTGCAAGGGGACACTCGGCGGTGGCTGGTCGGGCACCAGCGAGGAGGTGTCAGGCGGTGGCCGGCGCCTCTTTGAGGGCAGGGGCAAAATCCCCAGAGGGGACCGCCTCCATAGTAACGGACCAAGACTTAGCCAAAATTAGGGCTCATTACCAGGTACCCCAAGATGTCGGGCTCTTCCTTCTGACCCCCAATGATAGGGTGGTCTCCTCCCAGCCCGGCAGAGTGGTCGTTTACGAGATTTCCCTTAGGTTAGGCCTTCGTCTACCCTTTCATCCCTTTTTTATTAACCTTTTGGAATATTGCTTTTTGACTCCCGCTCAACTGGTTCCAAACTCCCTTCGGACCGTCTGTGCTTTTGTTATCCTCTACCACCACCTCCAAATGACCCCCCGACTCTCTCCCTTCCACTGCTTTTACACCCTCAGGCAGCAGAGGGGTTGGTGGCTATTCCAGCCCCGACCCGGTCAGGTCTTCAAGCGTCTTCTCCCTACCTCGGTCAAGGGATGAAAATCTCGTTTCTTCTTTGTTGACCTTGACCAAGTCAAGTCCCAGTGGGGGGACCCCGACCTCCGACCCAACATGAACTCCACCGTCCTTCCAGGAGATCAAGAAGCGCTGGGGCAACTGTTGACTGCCAACATCCCCAGATACAACTTGCTTCTGTCGGAGCACAACCTCCAGCTGGTGGGCCTCACCACACAGAGTGGTGAGTAATGGATGCCCCAGCACTTAGCTAAATTGCCCTCTCTTTTCTTCTTCTCTTTTCTTTCTTTTTTTTTCTTTTTTTATTTTGCTGACTCCGACTGATGCTGTGCAGCAATGAAACCTCCAACCGCCATGGTTAGGAAGGCCGCGGTCAAGCGGATGAGGGTCCAAGGCGGCCCAAGTGAGGGCAACAGGCGCCGGCCCCCAAGCGCCTCACTGTGAGGGCGTCCCTGTCGGCCGAGCGGTGCGAGCCTCCACCAGCCTCGGAGGTGGACCTGACGGCTGACACTCCACCAAAGGGGGCAGCGGTCGAGGGGGCGATGATGAAGGAGCCGGCGACAATGGAGGAGCCGGCGGCGATGGAGGAACCCCAAGCTCCCAATGAACCTGCCCCCACCGAAGTAGACAAGAGCTAGGGGGAAGGGCCATCAGGGGGGGTGAGCTCGCCCCCCGAGCAGATGCTGGCGAGCAGCCCTCCGCATGCCGAGCTGGAGTACTTCGGGACCACCGAGGGGAACAGGGCCAGGCTACTGCCGAGGCCAGGGTTGCCACGACCATGGAGGAGTTCAAGGCATCGGAGCACTTCACCCATGAGCTGGTTGAAGCTAACGCAGACTTCTACGTCCAGGGGTTTGTCGATGCCAAGAAGAAAGTTGCCCGAGTTTTGAACCTCCCCCAGGTTATGGATATCGAGCCAGACCAGGAGCCCGATGAAGCCTCGGATGGTGAACCCGTGGCCAGACCTTGATTTTGTAGTTCTTCAGTTTCGTTTTTGTACTAAGTCCAATTTGATTGGCATTTTGTAAACACTGATATCAATGAAGTGTAATTTTTCCATCAATGAAATTGTTTTTGACCAACTGCACTGTTATTTTTTGGACCTTTGGGTCGCTGACGTGGGACCCCTAGAGGCTTCGTCAGCACCGAGGGGCAGCTTCTTCCCACTCGCGAATGACTTAGCCATGTAGGACCGAACCTCCGGGAACACCAAGGTCGAAACTGGGGCTGCGTCTGCCCCAAGGATTCGAACCTCTGGGGCTGATGGAACATCAGCCTCGGAGTTGAGTGCTGACGAAAACTCGGGCTTCTAGGGGCTGACAGAACACCAGCCTCGGACTGTCAAGGATGACTTGGGCTTCTGAGCATCGATGGAACATCGGTCTTGGACCGCCAAGGATGACTTGGGCTTTTGAGCATCGATGGAACATCGATCTTGGACCGCCAAGGATGACTTGGGCTTTTTGTTGAGAGCCGATGGCACATCGGTCTTCATTGCCAATGGTACATTGGGCTTTCCATGCCGAGTCTGCCCTCGAGCTTTTTTGAATCCGATGGTGCATCGGGTCTTCATTGCCAATGGTACATTGGGCTTTTTTGTTGAGAACTGATGGTACATCGGTCTGCCAGTGGTACACTAGGCTTTCCATGTTGAGTTTAGCCTCGGGCTTTTTTGAATCTGATGGTACATCGGGTCTTCATTGCCAATGGTACATTAGGCTTTTTTGTTGAGAGCCGATGGTACATCGGTCTGCCAGTGGTACACTAGGCTTTCCATGCCAAGTCTGGCCTTGGGCTTTTTGAATCCGATGGTACATCAGGTCTTCATTGCCAATGGTACATTGGGCTTTTTTGTTGAGAGCCGATGGTACATCGGTCTGCCAGTGGTACACTGGGCTTTCCATGCCGAGTCTGGCCTCGGGCTTTTTTGAATCCGATGGTACATCGGGTCTTCATTGCCAATGGTACATTGAGTTTTTTTGTTGAGAGCCGATGGTATATCGGTCTGTCAGTAGTACACTGGGCTTTCCATGCCGAGTTTGGCCTCGGGCTTTTTTGAATCCGATGGTACATCGGGTCTTCATTGCCAATGGTACATTAGGCTTTTATTGTTGAGAGCCGATGGTACATCGGTCTGCTAGTGGTATACTGGGCTTTCCATGCTGAGTCTGGCCTCGGGCTTTTTTGAATCTGATGGTACATCGGGTCTTCATTGCCAATGGTACATTGGGCTTTTTGGTTGAGAGCCGATGGTACATCGGTCTGCAATAGTACATTGGGCTTTCCATGCCGTGGCCTCGGGCTTTTTTGAATTCGATGGTACATCGGGTCTTCATTGTCAATGGTACATTGAGCTTTTTTGTTGAGAGCTGATGGTACATCAGTCTGCCAGTGGTACACTGGGCTTTCCATGCCGAGTCTAGCCTCGGGCTTTTTTGAATCCGATGGTACATCGGGTCTTCATTGCCAATGGTATATTGGGCTTTTTTATTGAGAGCCGATGGTACATCGGTCTGCCAGTGGTACACTGAGCTTTCCATGCCGAGTCTGACCTTTGGCTTTTTTGAATCCGATCTGATGGTACATCGGGTCTTCATTGCCAATGGTACCTCAGGCTTTTTTAAATCTGATGGTACATCGGGTCTTCATTGCCAATGGTACATTGATCTTTTTTGCTGAGAGCCTACATCGGTCTACCAGTGGTAAACTGAGCTTTCCATGCCGAGTCTGGCCTCGGGCTTTTTGAATCCGATGATACATCGGGTCTTCATTGCCAATGGTACATTGGCTTTTTTGAGAAGCTGAGATGCTTAAACCTCTGTTTATTAGTTTCAAGTGCAGGGCGGGAGCCCCGAGAGAATACAATCGCAGAATTTTCATGTAAAGAAAGGGTATGCTACTGATAATACCGGTGGAGGTTATCGGCGTTCTACGTCCGCAGGAGCGGCTTTCCATCCAGCTCTTCTATTTTGTACGCTCTATGGCGGAGTGCCTCGGTGATCCTGTAGGGTCCTTCCCAGTTCGATGCTAGCTTGCCTCCTTTCGTCGGTTTTGAGATTTCAGCTCGACGAAGGATGAGGTCCCCCGGTAAGAAGGTCCTTGGACGGACGCGAGCGTTGTAATATCTAGCTGCTCGCTGTCGGTAGGCTGCCATTCGAAGTCGTGCTCGGTCCCGTACCTCTTCCACTAAGTCGAGGTTGGCCCTCAACTGGTTTGGGTTGTCTTCCTCGCTGTAGGCCTCCACTTTGGGGCTTGGGGCTCCGATCTCCACAGGGATGATAGATTCGGATCTAAAGACGAGGCTGAAGGGAGTCTCTCGATAGGGGCCCAAGGCATTATGTGGTAGGCCCATAGCACATTGTGGAACTCCTCCACCCACCGTCCTTTGCAGTCATCTAACCGGGCTCTTAGTTCTTGGATAATGATGTGGTTGGTCACCCCGGCCGCTCCGTTGGTCTGAGGATGATCTATAGAGGTGAACCGTGATGGATGCCGAGCTCGGTGCAGAATCCTTGAAAGGGTGCATTGTCGAACTGCCGGCCATTGTCGGTGACCAGAGTATGCGGCAGCCCAAACCAGCATATTATAGACTTCCAGAAGAAAGCCCTCACCTTGACCTCGGTGATCTTGGCAAGTGCTTTAGCCTCGATCCATTTGGTGAAGTGGTCGACAGCCACCAGCAGGAACTTGCGTTGGCCGGAGGCAGGAGGGAATGGGCCCAAGATATCCATCCCCCACTGGGTGAAGGGCCAAGGTGCCGCCAGTGGGGTCAGCTAAGATGTCGGCTGCCACTGGATGTTGGTATGATGCTGGCAGCTATCACACTTCTTGACAAGCTCGACCGCGTCCTCCCTCATGGTCAGCCAATAATACCCCTGCCGTAGGGCCTTGTACGCTAGGGCTCTGCCCCCTAGATGACTCCTGCATATTCCTTCATGAATTTCTTGCAAGATATAGTCAGCTTCAGTAGGCCCGACGCACTTGAGGACCGGGTATGAGAATGATCTTCGGTAAAGCTTCCCATCCATCATCAGGAACTTCGGGGCCCATCGCCTGAGCAGTCTGACCTCAGCCGGGTCTTTGGGGAGGGTGTCATCAGTAAGATATCGGACATAAGCGTCCATCCAGAAAGGCTCTTGCTTGACCAGCATTGCCTCCTCCACTGCTGCTTCAATGCTTGGGACTTGCAGGTGCTCCACGTACGTCCTTCCCAAGGTCCTGTTGGCCGAAGTGGCCAAGCGGGACAACGCATCAGCCCTGGCATTTTTCACCCGGAGAATGTAGCCGACGCGGAAATATGCAAACCAAGAGGCTTGGATTGCACCTTGTTCAGGTAGCGGGACATAGTAGGGTCTCTAGCCTCGTACTCCCCAGTGACCTATCCGGAGACAAGCTGGGAGTCTGTGAAGGCCCTCAGACGCTCCGCACCAAGCTCCTTGGCTAGCTTCATCCCTTCCAGCAAGGCTTCATACTCTGCCTGGTTGTTGGTGGCCGGAAAGAGGAATCAGAGAGTGTACTCCACCACCTCTCCCTCGGGTCTCACAAGGATAAGTCCGGCCCCACTCCCCTGAGAGTTTACCGCTCCATCCACATGAAGGATCCAGTCTTCTTTCTCCACCCCCTCGGCCGTAGGGGACTCCATGCATGCCTCCGGGTGCAACTCCTCTGGATGCTCCTCGGCCCAAGTGCACTCGACCAAAAAGTCGGCTAACACTTGGGACTTCATTGCAGGCCTTGGCCGAATGGATAAATCAAACTCCCCCAACTTGATGGCCCATTTGACCAGCCAACCGGAAGTGTCTAGACGGGACAAGATGGTCTGAAGTGGTTGGTCCGTGAGCACCACGATTGGGTGAGCTTGAAAGTAGGGTCGGAAGCGCTGGGCGGAGACCACCAGAGCGAAGATGATCTTATCGGTCTTGGAGTATCTGGTCTCAGCATCGTGGAGTACCTTGCTGATGTAGTAGACTGACTTCTGCACTCTGTCGGCATCCATGTGGACGAGCAGGAGCTGACGGCTTCGGGGAGGCTGCAAGATACAAAAAGAGTTCCTCCCTGCTCCTCAGCTTGGACAGCAGTGGAGGAGTAGATAGAAATTTCTTTAGCTCCTCGAAAGCTTCCTGACACACCTTCTTCCACTCGAAGCTATTGACCTTGCGCAGCGCCTTAAAGAAGGGCAGACACTGCTCTGCCGACCTTGACATGAAACGGCTCAAGGCTGCTACTCTCCTGGTCAAACGCTGCACCTTCCTCTTGTTAGCTGGGGGCCTCATATCCAAGATGGCTCGGATCTTATCTGGGTTGGCTTCAATTCCTCGCTGCATCACCATGAAGCCCAGAAACTTGCCTGCTGCAACTCCGAAGGCGCACTTGCGGGGTTCAGTCTCATTCGGTACCGGCGCAGGTTGGCGAAAGTCTCCGCAAGGTTGGCAACATGGTCCATGGCGTGGGTGCTCTTGATCAACATGTCGTCCACGTACACCTCCATGTTGCATCCGATTTGGTCCTCGAAAACCTTGTTCATCAACCTCTGGTAGGTGGCTCCCGCATTCTTCAACCCGAACGGCATCACCTTGTAGCAATATATCCCCTTTCAGTGACAAAGGAGGTCGTCCTTCATCAGCCGGTTCATCCTAATCTGGTTGTACCCCAAGAATGCGTCCATGAAACTAAGGGTCTCGTGCCGGACGTAGCATCTACCAGCTGGTCGATCCTAGGCAGCGGGAAGCTATCCTTGGGGCATGCTTTATTGAGGTCGGTGAAGTCAACACACATCCTCCAGCTCCCACTAGCCTTGCGGACCATCACGACATTCGCCAGCCAGTCGGGGTAGTGCACCTCGCGAATGTATCCAGCCACTATCAGCTTGCACACCTCTTCGTCTATGGCCTTTTGTCTGTCTGAAGCAAAGCTCCTTTTCTTCTGCCGAACTAATCGGCACTCCGGCTTAATGTTAAGCTGGTGTAATCACCTCCTCCGGAATGCCTGGCATGTCGGACGCCGACCAGGCGAAGATATCAGCATTGGCTCACAGGAAAACAAGGAGCTGACCGCGAGCCTCCTCCAAAAGCAGAGCCCCAACCTGGATAGTCCACTCCGGTCTTCTCCCAGGGGAAAGGCTAATAGGTGCTCAGCCAGTTCTCTCCTCCTTGCCGAATCTCGGGGTCCAGTGCTTCTGGTGCAGGTGTGGGCATCACCCCCTGAGGGCTAGGGGCCATATGGCAGCACAGTGGTAGTGGGTTCTGCTCCCCGTACATCTCCCCGACCCTTCGCTAGTTGGGAATCTCACGAGGAGTCTCTTGGTGGAGATAACATCGTCCAATAGATTAAGCCCAGGCCTTCCAAGGATAGCGTTATAGGCGAGGGGCATCCGGACCACCAGAAGCTCATGAGGATTGTACTTTGGCACGGGGCCGTGCCAGCCGTGACAAGAAGAGTGATCTCCCCCTCGATCTTCATGGAATCTCCGATGAACCCCATTAGAGGAGTGGTAACAGGCCGAAGCAGGTCGGGTGACAGGTTCATGCGAACAAAGGCATCATAGTTCAACACATCCACCGAGCTCCCACTATCAACCAGAATTTTTTTTTACAGGGTGTTTAGCTATCGTCATGGATACAACGACACTATCATCATTTTTATTAACTACCCTTCTAAGTCCCTTTTGAAAAAGGGATTACAGAGTCTAACTCTCCCCCCCCCTTGGCCTCTTGGGCAGACCGCCTGCCCCCCAGGATATCATCGTCACCGTCTTCTCGGTCGAGCATTGTCAATCATCGGTGGCGGAGGCGCTGATGGGCCAGGAGCTTCCGGTTGTTCCTCTAGACAAACTTCCCCAGGTGGCCACGCTGAATAAGGTCCTCTATCGCCTTCTTCAGCTGACAATCGTCGATGTGTGGCCATGATCTGGTGGTAGCGACAGTAGAGGTTCTTGTTGCGGGGGTCTTTGGTTCATTGGGGAGGGCGCTAAAGATAGGGCTCGCCCTCGATCTCGAGCAGGATGTGCGATACCGAGGCGAGTAGAGGAGTATAGGGCCCGTCTCTTGGTGCTGGAGCTCGGGGATGGTTGTTTGGTCGGCGAGGAGGATCGGGCCTTCTAGGCGAACTTCAATAGTCTCTGGACGAGCCGGGTTCTTGGTGGTGCTCCGCTGGCCTCGCGCCGGGAGGAGTCAGCTTCGTTGGCACGGATGTACTTCTGGGCCCGGCTCAAAAGCTCTGCGTAGGAGCTGGGCGGCTTCTTATCGAGGGAGTATGCGAAGCGAGAGGACGGAGCCCTCACTTCAAGGCCAAGGTGGCCACCGAATCCTCGAGGTTGTAGACTTTCAGGGTGGCCTCTTAAACGGGCGACGTAGTCCCGCAGGGACTCGCCACTCTTTTGTTGGACTGAGAAGAGACTGTCTGCCACCCTTGAAATCTTTCGACAGGCATCAAAATGGGCCAGGAAGGCCCTCTCCAGCTGACGGAAGGAGTCGATACTCCATGGCGGCAGGCGGGAGTACCAAGCTCGAGCATCTTTCTTCAAAGTGGCGGGGAAGGCAATGCACAAGCGAATCGGTTGCCCCCTGGACCTGCATGAGACCTTGTAACTTTCAAATGGTCCAGGGGGTCCGTGGTCCCGTCATATGGGTCTAGCTGAGGAAGGCAGAACCGGGTTGAGATCGGTTCCTCCATGATCTGGCGGGATAGCGGTGGCCGGCTATCGTAGTCCACCTCTGGTGGGTTGGTGATCCGGCGGCTGAGCTCCTCCAATCGCTAATTGTACTCGTCGAGCCGTTGCTCAGCTCGGCGGGCTATTCTACCGTCAAAGGACCCCTCCCTCGAGGAATCCGAGGAGGGGAAAGAGTGGTGGCGATGCTGACGAAGGTGCTCCGCTTCCTTCCCATGTCGCTGCTTGGGAGATGCACTAGCGCGCGAGAGGACGACCGGGCCTCTTGGAGGCTTCGCGGCAGTGAGGCTTGGGCGAAGTGTGGCGGTGGCAAGCTTCTCGAGCAGGAGACCTCCTCCGAAAGGAATGCTGGCTGGGCTGGATGGCTCCTGGCACTGACGGGAGGGGCCCCGGTTGCTGCGCAGCCACCGCTTGGTGCTGCAGGCCTTGGACCACCGTTGCCAAAGATTGGACTTGTGCGGCGGCAAGGGTCTTCCTGAAGCTGCTGCGGTGGTGGTGGTGCAGGAGCGTCGACTAGGGGAGCTGAGGGGCCAACCGCCAGTGGATCAGCCCCTTGATGCTGCCCCCCAGCACGACTGGTGGAGACCTCTCACGCATGGGTCGTCACATTGCTTGAGAGCTCAGGGAAAGAGAGGTCATCGCTGACAGGCTCGAAGCTTTTCTCTTCTCTTCCCCTACCTGGCATACCAATCTGTTGATGTCGAGTCACCTTCCTTGAACGCCAGGGAAACGGAGGTCCTCCTCGCCGGACTCTTGCAAGAAAAGTCCCCGGAGACCGGATGTTCCGATGGGGACCCTCCGATGCTCAAGTCAGTCACTCGAGAACAGACAAGAATTAGCTAGCAGAAGAAAGCTAGAGAGTTAGGGTTCAGATCTTTCCTCGTTATAAATGTGAGCTTTTATACCTATTCAAAGATCTCCCTCCCTCCATGCTTCCAAAAGGTTACGATTTCGCGATATCCTTGTCCGATAACGAACAAAAAGGAGGGGCTGACAATGACAGGCCGTATCGTTACTGTGCGCCGAAGGCGACCTGCTTGATTTGCCACCTGCCAATACGGTACCATGCGTATCGGGTGGCTATGGTTGTATCAAGCGCACACCGTTATGAGGTATGACCGCATGCAGCCACAAGCAAGCGGTGGATCGTACTCCGTAACGGGATACAGCCATACGTGGTTGTAGGCGAGTGCCGTAACGAGATATGGCCATGCACTTTTATGGGTACATGGTGGGCCATATGTCTTAATGGGGCATGACGATGCACTATAGCAGGCTAGTAGCGGCCACGTGGGCATGCCTGTGGCTCGTAGCTATAAGCTGGCCTCGGAGGTGGGTCTCGGAGGTTGGCCTCGGAGGTTGGCTTCAGAGGTGGCCTCGGAGGTGGGACTCGGAGGTTGGCCTTGAAGGTTGAGGTGGGACGCCACCAGTCTCCTTTACCGTCAATCCTGACAGTGTGGATCAGCCATATCAGTTGTCAACCTAAATCGATTGACCTAAAAAGTTATAGTTCATAACCTAAATTGACTAATATGAAAACTATAATTGATAATTTAAATTAATTGACCTAAAGTGCTATGGCTGATAACTAAAATCAACCAACCTGAAAACTTATGGTTGATGACTAAAATTGGTTAACCAAAGAGCTATAGTTGATGATTCAAATTAGCTAACCTTAAAGATCTACAGTTAATGACCAAAATAAACCAACCTAGAAAACTATGATTGATGACGTAAATTGATTGACCTAAAGAGCTACATTTGATGATTTAAATCGATCAACCTAAAAAGCTATGATCGATGACCAAAATTAGCTAACATAAAGAACTATGATCAATAATCTAAATCAATCGATCTAAAGAGTTATAGCTAATAATCAAAATCAACCAATTTAAAGAACTATGGCTAATTATTTAAATCAACTAACCTGAGAGCCGTGGATAATAAGCTATGTCAGCCAATTTAAAGAGCTATGATTAATTATCTAAATCAACTAACTTAAAGAGCTATGATTGATAACTTTAATTGGCCAATATAAAGAATATAGCCAATGATCTAAATCAACTGACCTAAAGAGTTACAACTAATGGCCTAAATTGTCAAACCTGAAGAGCTATTGATGATAAAAAATTTGCTCACACAAAGAATTCAAGTCAAGGTTGAGCTAACCAAAATTAAAACTAACCTTAAAAATCAAGGCTGACATAAAAAATCAAGCTTAACCTAAAGAGCCAAGGCCAATATAAAAAATCAAGGTCAACTCGAAGAATCAAGCTCAACCTAAGGAGTCAAGACTAATCTGACCAAAATCAAAACTAACCTAAAACATTAAGGCTAACCTAAAGAATTATATTTCACTAGAAAATCAAAGCCGATCTAACCAAAATCAAGATTGACCTTACCAAAGTCAAGACTGACCTAAAGAATTAAGCTGGACCTAAAGGGTTAAAACTGATTCAACCAAAATTAGCTAATCTAAAAGTTAAGGCCAACATGACTGAAATAAATCTACTTGAAGAGTTAAGTCTAGCCTAACTGAAATCTATCAACATGAAGAGATTGATCTGAGCCAATGTCAGCTTTGATCAAATAAGATCAATTATTAAAGACTAACATTAAAGTTTTAGTGATGTTGTAGGCTTAGTGAAAGATTGGCGACACCAGACCTAATCCCTTAGCCACGCAGCTACCAAGAATTGTATCAAAATAACTTGGATCGACTCAAGCCTAACTAGCATTCCTTGACTTGATCACCTAGTATAAGTTGGTTGAAGGCCTTAGAGAGCATTCTAAAAACTAGGCTGCTGGTGATAGCACGAGATATGCTTATGTCCCAAGCACTAACTTGAGAGTCATTGTCAGAGCATTTCCAATAACTCTTGAAGCCTACATTGATCGATATAGCTTTTACTTCAATTGACAAAACTTTCTCGAGTTTGAATGCTAACCTTAATTGATAACACTTCATCAAGTCTTAGGCACCCATATGAGAGGCTTGACATTGTAAGAAGTCACCTTATGCAACCGTCCATGCAAATTCAAGATTGATTAGGATTTCTACAAGACTTAGGCACCGATGTGAAAGCTTGCCAATTTGAGATCAATAAAACTTGAAGATTGATCAATTCCCATATGAGTCATTGAGCTTAGTCTAAAACAACTTGATTGACCAATGCCTATGAGAGTCTTTAAGTTCGATCTAGGCCGAACTATACTTGATGCAAAATATCACTATACTAGAGTCACAAAAGTGAAAAATAAGCTGACTATAGTCCAACCAAACTACTTTTGTGACTTAGATAATGACTTAAACCCAACTCTTAAAAGTTAGGAGTAGGTGGTTTAATTTAGCTAGCTTACCTAATGATGATATGTAGTGAATTAGAAGTTGGCTATAAAGTAGTCAAATGGATTGTTTCGTATATCTTTCAAAGAAAAAAGCCTTGTTTAGAAAAAATTTCTTTCAGAGCTATTGATTTATTTGGCACTCTTCTCATTAAAGATGCAAACCAATTTGAGTAGAAGTTTTACCTCATTTCTAAAGGACTCTATCATAGTTATCTTTTTATCATATTATTTTATTTTAAAAAGTCTGTTTTTTTCATATAGAAAGGTAGATAGTTCAGTTAAAAAGTGCTCTACCATTTAAATAAGGAATACATCTTATTAGTTAGTGAAGACCAATGTTAGACATTAATAAGGACAATCCCATAATTTCTTTTATTACTAGAACTATGTAGAGACATGAATGGATAAAGGTATCTAATGAGCAATGCATTTTTTGTTTTCTTGATAAAAAAGCAATGAGACATTGAGAAGTTTAGATTATATCATAGATTTAACACATAAAATGTTGCAAGTTTTCTAAAATGAAGCCAACATGGGATAAATTTCCACCCAATTTTTTTATTACAATAATAAAGAGGTACGACATTTTCTTGGATTGGTTTTGCTTGAAGGTTAAGATTTATTTTTAGACTGAAAACCCTTGAAAATTAAATAAAATATACAAGATTCATACCATGTACCTTTATTCCCCTAAAGATTAGCAGGGAAGCCTACTTCCACTATCTGAATTCTTTGGAATATGTTGTTCAATATTCGATCATAGATTTACGGGTTGCTAGAGATGGGATTTGCACCATCATCTCAAGTATGGAACTTGATTTCAAAAGTTGTTATGCACTATGCATCAAACTCAGCCATGCAAGGATTGAAGATAGATCGTTTGATCTTTTCCTGGATTTGGTTGGTTTCACATCGAAAGAGGAGTTTCCTAGATGCACCGCGCTGTTAATTTGGTGGCTCTCATTGCCTCCATAACGAAGAAGGCTCGAACATTGCACGCTAAGACAGTGACATGGAATGGAAGGCGCTCTTCCGTCGAAAGAGGGACCGTCGCTATTGCTTGTTATGAGGTGGAGCCTACGAGATGGATGGCTCAGGGCGCAGCAGCGAGGAAAGTCTAAGATAATCATCATGGAGCATCACGAGTTGGAATGAAGCCCCTGGCGTGCTGTCCATTTAAGCTTTAACTTTAAGACGCTCACGAGACCACAGCGGATGCATATATTTATATTCCCAAGTGCGTACTGTGCACAGCGAGGGTGCGCAGAGACTTCACGTTT
This sequence comes from Calamus simplicifolius, assembly GCA_900491605.1. NCBI lineage: Eukaryota > Viridiplantae > Streptophyta > Magnoliopsida > Arecales > Arecaceae > Calamus > Calamus simplicifolius. The sequence continues at coordinate 1,872,546 of UESW01004062.1, read as the reverse complement.
TCGTTTGTTTTTTTATGGATTCGTGGTGTTTCGAGTCAATCTTAGCAGTATAAAACATTGGAGGAGAAGGGAAAAACCCTCGCTTCATGTTGTAAAGTGGATCCTCTCAACATACAGGAAATTTCATAAATTTAATCTAGTTTATTTACTTCTAATGCAGATTCAAATTATTTTTCATATATATATATATATATACATTCAACTTTTAAATTTTTAAATACTTTTTTTTTTTTCGTTCAAGACCGAATTTTTCTCCTAACGTCTCCAAGCTTCGGCACCTTCTGTAGCACGTCTCCAAGTTAAGTTCCTACCCGGCCCCCTACGTCTCCAAGCTAGGCGGCCCCGGCACCTTCTGAGGCATTTCCTAGAAAGCTAATCTAGAAGCTATAATTTTTAAGCAGCTAACTTCTCAGACTCTCCTAACGTCTCCAAATCTTCCTAGACTGAGTCTACTCGATAGTTCCACCGAGTTGTTGAGTTCCGCCGATGGCCAAGGCCATGGCATCGGCAATCGGCCAATCCTTGCCATCAGCAGTCATAAGCCCCGAATCCAATATGCCTTGCCAAAATCTTTAAAGATTTTCATCAAAGCGGTTCAAGAAACTGCCTCTCTGATTTGAACATAGCCCACTTTCAAAGGGCTCAAATATTCTGACTTCACACAATCCCACGTGATCATGCCAGGATCAACCCCTATTGAATGTAAACAGGTATGCGCGATTAAAAATCTCAGCGTCCAGGAAGGAATCATCACACTAAAAGGGGCTATCTTCAGCTGACCTCAGTCACTAAATCGGAACGGATAACTAATTCTAGAAGCACCTACGTCCATTTTCATCAGATTTATAAGAAAAAGTATTCTCCGTGATCCATCAGAAGCCATACTCGAGCCCAGGACGCCTCCGTCAGCTATACCCTATGCTTATGACGAGCAAGTCAGAATCTCACCGCCATAATAGTCCGTAAATCTATCAGCAGTAAAAGGCCAAAAAACGTCAAGCTTAGGAAGCCTTGTTCAGGCTGCCACATCATTCTCGACTTAAATATGACGATTAAAGAGGAGTACAACCGACGGACGACCTTTTTCGATTGATACTCAGAGGGGACCCGTACGACGGTACGACCGGACCCTCGAGAGTTACAAGGCGATGGTCCATTAAGTGGTGCATGGCATTCGACAGCATAGACTCCTAGCTGAGAGGGCATTTTTGGCCCACTTTGACGCTGCCGATCCCAAGGGTGGCAAACAGCTTCTTCTCCGTCAGCCAGAAGGAAGGAGAGTCACCTTCGTGTCCTGATTCTGCCGCCCTCGAGGTCTACCATCTCGATCGGTTGGCGCTGAAGCGGGGACAATAAGAAGCAAGCGATCTCCTCCTCCGAGCTCAGAAGCGCGGATGAAACTTCACCCGCCGGGAATCTTCAAGCTCCAGCCACAAGCCTACTTGCCCCGAGCCCAGCGGACCCCCTCGACATAGGCGAGCTGACCCGCCTCGTCATTCTGAGAACAGGCATTGGAGCCCTGTCCCCGACGAGAGTAAGCTCACTCCTCTCCTTGCTCCTCGATCCCACATCCTGATGGAGATCGAGGGCGAGCCTTACCTCCAACGTCCTCCACCCATGAAGAAAGGTGCACCCCGCGACGTGAGCCGCTACTGCCGTTTCTACCGGGATTACGGCCACGGACACCGACAGCTGCTACAGCTTGAAGCGGGCCATCGAGGAGCTCATTCAGCGGGGCTACCTCGGCAAATATGTCTAGAAGACGCAACAGCCGCTGCCAGCCGTCATGGGGCCTCCACCAGCTCAAGCCACCATCGGCAACACTCCCACGGAGCCGACGATCGGGATGGTGTCCTGGGGATCAGCTTCTGCACCTAAACGGCTGAGGGGAGAGGAGTTGCCTAGTAACATACTTCCTGGGAGGGTCCTTATCGCGTCACCGAAACACTTCACCGGGGGCATGCAAACTAGAGGAACTCGATGGGAACCGTTCCACGTACCTGGAATGCGGACAACCTTCGCCAGTATTACCAACGATGTACTCCCAGAAGCATGAGTAATAAAGAAGACCCCTTCTGACGCCACAGCTTGTTCTCCCTTGCGCCAAGTCTCTCAAAGGAGCTCACTGGCATCGCGGCCCACGGGACACCACTCGGCCCCGGCACGGCGGTGCCCCAAGTAGGTTAAGATCCTAAAGGCTCCGTACCCGGCTGAGTCACCACTTTGGCGGCACACAAACCCCCAGGATGGTTCAAAGGAGCTCACTGGCATCGCGGCCCACGGAACACCACTCGGCCTCGGTACGACGGTGCCCCCGAGTAGGTTAAGACTCTAAAGGCTCCGTACCCGGCTGAGTCTCCACTTGGGCGGCACACAAACCCCCAGGATGGTTCAAAAGGAGCTCACTAGCATCGCGGCCCACGGGACACCATTCGGCCCCGGCACGACGGTGCCCAAAGTAGGTTAAGACCCTAAAGGCTCCGTACCCGACTGAGTCGCCACTTGGGCGGCACACAAACCCCCAAGATGGTTCAAAAGGAGCTCACTGGCATCGCGGCCCATGGGACACCACTCGGCCCCGGCACGGCGGTGCCCCCGAGTAGGTTAAGACCCTAAAGGCTCCGTATTCGGCTGAGTCACCACTTGGGCGGCACACAAACCCCCAAGATGGTTCAAAAGGAGCTCACTGGCATCGTGGCGCACGGGACACCACTCGGCCCCGGCACGACGGTGCCCCCGAGTAGGTTAAGACCCTAAGGCTCCGTACCCGGCTGAGTCGCCACTTGGATGGAACACAAACCCCAAGATGGTTTAAAAGGAGCTCACTGGCATCACGGCCCATGGGACACCACTCGGCCCTAGCACGGCGATGCCCCCGAGTAGGTTAAGACCCTAAAGGCTCCGTACCCAGCTGAGTCGCCCCTCGCAGCGGTTCCCACACTCCCGAGGCGGTTCAAAAGGAACCTGACGACTCTCAGCTCTCAGGTCACCCTCCGGGGTTCAAGGTGCTTCCAGACTCCGCGTTGGAGAAGATTACTGACTACCCTCAGCTAGCCAAAGAAGGCACGCAGACGTCCGTACAAGGCAGCGCAAGAGGAAAGGGGTTTCCCCACCTAGAAGGAATCACGGTTGAAGCTAACATGAAAGAGCAGATGCCAAGGTAAAAGTTGTACACTCCTTTCGCTTAGCTGATGCAGAGCACACAAGCTCAAGGAGTGTGGGGGGCATTTGATGGGGCCAGTTGACCCCATGAAAATAAATTTTTTTTGGACGACCCACCTTGACAACGGCATCGGTCTCAACGTTGACCGCGCCCCACCTCGATCTTGGCATCGACCGCGGCCCACTTCGACCTCAAAGACCGACGGCCTCAGAGACCGATGGCCCCAAAGGCCGACGACTCCAAGACCGACGGCCCTAAAAGACCGATGGCCCCAAAGGCCGACGGCTCCGAAGACCGACGGCCTCAAAGGCCGACACCTCCAAGGCTGACACCCGCAACCGTCGGCCTCAAAGGCCGACACCTCCAAGGCTGACACCCGCAAGGCTGACGGCTCCAAGATCGATGGCCCCAAAGGCCGACGGCCCCAAGACCGACGGCCCCAAAGGCCAACACCTCCAAGACTGACGGCCCCAAAGGTCGACGGCTCCAAGACCGGCACCTTCCCAGGCGGCCCGACACTCTCCTAGCCGGCCCCCTACGTCTCCAAGCTAGGCGGCCC